>OX401411.1:28805191-29325191 GCA_947846245.1 Cerastoderma edule
AAAGAGGTATTTAGAGGTAAATGCAATCACAATGGTCAGTGTTTGCGGCTGATGTTGAAGTATGACAGGTGTATTTATTCATTAATCAACAATTTTCCTGATTTCCTCTCAATAATCGTTTATGGCCACGGGATCTGCAATGGTGTTATGGTAAGCACTGGGGATTCGCGCGCATTAGCGACCTGCTTACCCGGGTTCGATCCTCGATGGCGATAATCTATTTCACCGTGGAGTGTCCTTTGGCAAGACACATTTTCTACCCTACTACTTGTAGGTAATCCAGGAAACATTTACTATTATGCGCAAGACTGAGCGCTGTATATTAATCAGTAAAAGAAAAAACCGGACTGATAGAAATAGATCATGTATGGTGAATGTAAAGGGAGGCAGAGTTGATACTAGATTTATCCGGTGCAAGTTAATCCCTCTGTTGTTTTTATATTAACGATAACTTTACTGTAGATCTTACACGATATCATTGGGGTTTCAAATTGTGTCTACCACGTTTCGATTATCTCAGTAGATGATGTATATGACTTTATCCATTAATAATGATAAAATCTTTCTCTGCGTTCATCTTAGATGGACTCAGATAAGTGTGAGTCAGTCATTTCATATAATAAGAGATATAGATAACATGCTATCTATTTATCTGATATAACCTCTAGAGTTTGCAGAGAGTTTACTGTGGTGAAACCCCATGTAATCTATTAATGTAAACAACATCAATTGAATGTTGTGCCAAAAACAAGTGTTACGTTCGTGATGACAACATAAACAAGATCTGTCAATAAAACTAGATTAATGACACTTCATTCCTCATTTAAATATCGCTCTGTACCAAATCGTATTCATTTACATGAACTGCTGTCTGATAAAAGTAAAGTTTATATTGTTATGTCACTAGTCAAATTTGAAAGTGTTAGCAAGTGGAAATTTCGTCACGATTCTGAACGACACATTTAATGCTTTTTACTTAATTGGCAAAATAGTTTGTGACAAAAGAAGAGAGTGTTTACTTAAAATGAATTTCCGTATTGCCAAACAAAATTCCTGAGACGATTTTGCTGTAAGATACAGATATGATGAAAGGGGGGGGGGGGCTAATCTTTTTAGGTATTCACTGTTGAGCGGCGAAGAACTCGAGTCAATACATCAATCTATTACAATACATTGGCGTTTTGATATTTCCTAATCTGACAACATCTGCATTCGACAAGTGTAAAGCGTAAACCCTTTACCAAACGTTGAATTTTCGACTGTTCCAAATAAAAAAAGTTTGCAGACGATATTTCAAAATGTGACGAAATTGAAAAAAAAAAATCTTTTGATAGGGCAGAAACCATTCTTGGAAAAGGAGAAATTGCTCGTTACGAGCAATTTCTCCTTTTCCCACAATATTTTCCAGAGTGGTCTGCCACAAACTGGTCAAATGTCGTTATTATTTGGTAATGAGTTTAACTGACATTTCAAATGTCAAATTTGCTTGAAGCCATTGTCCCTGTTCTTTCACAGATCCCCTTATTGCAGATCTACAGAGTCGTCTGCGACAAACTTGTCAAATGTCGTTATTGTTTGGTAATGGGTTAAGCTGGTATTTCAAATGTGAAAATTGCTTTAAGCCATTGTCCCTGTGCTTTCACAAATTACCTTATGGGGTCGAGCTACAATGGGTTAGTATATGAAAGAAGGAATTATTTCAAATTGTTGGTCAACTAACATTGTAGTGACAGATGAGTGTCAACGAAAATAATATTACCCCCCCCCCCCTCAATCACGGAACGGTGTATGTGTGTGCATATACATAAATATGTATGAGAGTGTAACCGGGTCTCGAGAAAATGTCGTCTTTTGCCTAATTATTCATTTGCCTGATTGTACATGTTTCTTTTGTAAATTGTTTTGGCAATAAAATATGTTAAAAGTATGTATGAGAGTACAACCGAAAAAGACGTCTTTTGTTCTTTTGTTCTGTATTAACAATGAGACTTGACAGAGCTCCCGGGACATAAAACGGTGCATGTTTGACAATTGGTGTCATTTATAAATGTATATGTCGCGTCCTGAAATAAGCATGCTCCCTGGTACCTAACCAACTCTGCGCTATTTCTAAACATAGAACAGGGCTTTTAAATCACACCGCTAAATATCCCTTAATGATCCAAAAGTTTGTTGGATTGAATTTATTGCTCAATATCGGTATATTTTATAATTGATTTGATCTTTATCTGTTTAATTTCTTCTTTGGTGAAAACAATTCATGAGTTCTAACCCACGCATGACAGGCATAAATGGGATGGCGTTTTTTATTCATTTTTTTTTTAATTTCTTATTTCTAATTTGCTACGTTTGCTCATTTAGTGGCCCAGTGACGCAGTACTTACCTCCTGCAAGCTATGTCTTTGGTGTGTTTTGCAAAGCTCAAGAATATCATTAAACATAGATGAGGACTAAGGCAACTTGTCGCCAATGTTAAAAAACCAGCGATATTCGAAGAATGGTGAATTTCATGTTTTGAGGTTTGTACGACAAAGCAAGAAGCATTTTTAGATGAGAAGGGTAAAAACAATGGTCCTGCATAGATAAGAGTGAACTGACTCCTGTACGCAATTATGTCATTTTACCGCGTATGCTGCGGAATAATTCAAATAACAATGAAATGTTAATATCGTTTGATCATATGAGCAATTTATTCTTTAATGGAAATGATTTCTATCCAATATCATTGAGGCAGGTTCATTTTCTTGTCTTAAATATTGTGTTTCAAATATATTAGAGGATTAGAGAATTGTCTAAAAAAAAAACCTTGGTACTCAACATAGCCCGTAACGAATGTTCAGTAGAAAACAACAAAACACTGTGGGAATATGGAAAATTGCTTTTGGTGAGCAAGCCCTTTGTTGTAATTGGTTCGTATTAAACCACAAGCATCTCTTTCTTTAGCAATAGTTGTTCTCTCAACTTAGGATTAGGTACTGAAATCCTGGTGGATTTTGTCGGTTGAATGCCGCCATTTATTAGTTAAAAGCAAATTAAGTCTACAGCTAGATATGCCTCTCTCAGTCAGCCTTCGATATATTTAACAAATAAGGTTTTTTAAAAATGTAAATATGTACACGATTTTAGGTCTGAATGAATTGCATCTCAGACTTCTATGTTAAAACTATGAAGTTGTTTATATGCTAACACCACATGTTCTGTTCCGCAAAGTTAATTTGTAAAAAACAAAGACATAAAACATCAAAAGACTTTACATGAATCACACGCCTTTTATCAGAGATATACAGTGATGTCTCGTTAATCCGAACACGTCCGTTCCCAACAATATGCCCGGATTACCGAATCTTCCGGAATAATGAACCAGAGCATGTTCTTATACACATTAAGACATAAAGTCTGTATACACCCTTTAGCAAACGCCAAATTTTCGACCGTCATTAAAAGAGTTGGCAGACGACATTTCAAAACTTGATGAAACTCAAAAATAATCTTTTGATATGGCAGAAAACATTGTGGGAAAAGGAGAAATTGCTCGTCACGAGCAATTTCTCCTTTACCCACAATGTTTTCAAAAGTTGTCTGCAACAAACTGGTCAAATAATTCCGTTCCCTCTCAATTTTGTTCGGATTGCGATACATCCGAATAATCGGGGTCCGGATAAACGAGGTTTCACTGTAGATCTACGTTCTACTTCTACTTCTATATTGATACGTTGTTCTGTCATATTTGACCATTACACAACGGTGCGTCTAAGAAAATGATTAAAGACAAAGTGAAATGATAGGAAAGTTAGAAGAATAGCGGACAAGATGATCTTGCCAATAGTACAAGAAAAGAAAAATAGAAAAGTTTTTCAGGCTCCTTTCGCACCATCAGAGAAAGACCAAACCAGCTTCCGTGGCGGTACTAAGGTGTAAAACCCCGCTGATACAGCTCTAGCTCATCACACAGTGCTACTCACAGCCGGAGGAGAACGGCTACTTTAGAAAGACAGGGTTGAAAGCCCACTCTTTAAGGATGCCAAAGAGGGGGCCTCAGCCACTGTTGCTGGTAGTTTATTCCATAGTGGAATACATCTGGGGAAGAAACTGTATTTGAAATAGTCGGACGTTGCAGAGTAGGGTTGGAATTTAGTGTTATGAGACGACCGTGTTCTAGAATATGCTGGGACGAGGAAGTTGTTTTTGTCAATTTCTACTAAGTGATTTACAATTTTGGAAAACATTGAGAGTTGTAGTTTTTGTCGGCGTTCCTCCAAGGTGTTCCATTGAAGGGAAGTCATCATATCTGTCACGCTGCTGGTATTGTGATACCTGTTTGTAACACAGCGTGCTGCCCTCCTCTGGACCATCTCCACCTTGTTAATGAGAGTCCTAGAAAGCCAAGTTACCATTTGCCTTCTTGGTGATTCTGTTGATATGGGACCCCCAATCTAAATCAGATTGAATGTCTACACCCAGGTACTTGGAGGTCTTCTCAGTATTTAGTTTAGCACCTTTGAGAATGTAATCAGTAAGAGGTGGATGCCTTGACCGAGATATCCGTAGAACACTGCATTTAAGAGGGTGAAAATCCATACCCCAGGTTTTTCCCATGCTGCTAGAATATCAAGATCAGTTTGTAAGATTTTCTGGTCTTCTTCTGACTTGATCTGACGGTACAAAATGCAATCGTCTGAAAACAGGCGAGTCATAGAGATAATCCCGTCCGGTAAATCGTTTATGAATATAAGAAATAGTATTGGGCTTAAGACTGATCCCTGAGGAACTCCGCTTACAACTGGAACCTCACTAGATGACTGCCCCTGGACTATCACTCTCCGTGTTCTGCCGTGTAGAAATGATTCTATCCACTGATAAGTATGACCCCTTATGCCATAGTGATGTACTTTCTTCATAAGTCTTTGATGAGGTACACGATTAAATGCCTTGCTAAAGTCCAAAATGATCATATCCGTTTGTATTCCCTTGTCTAATGTTTCAGCCAGCTCATGTGAGAAGGTCAAAATATGGGTTTCACAGCTTCTTTTAGCCCTGAAACCATGCTTACAGTCAAGGAGAATGTTGTGTCTGTCAAGATGCCCCATCATACGACTGGCAATGACATGCTCTAGCAGTTTGCAGCAAAGACTGGTCAGGGAATGATATATACGTCTCTGTTTTTATATATTTTTTTCAGTTCTGGAACTGATTTTCCTGAATGCGCAAGTACTAGGCTAGGGCTCTAAAGTGACCTGCCAAAGGCCACTCCCACGAAACCAGAGGTCTCGGTTGGGCTCGAACCCGGAACCCCCGTGTTCTGAGATTTTGATTAAAAATATTCTATGAGATTCGGAGAAGACGACAAAAAAAAATCTTTCTAGTAAACTGAATACATTTATTAAAATCGTGAAACATCGAAAACTGATCAATTTTAATGTCGCACCGTCAGCGTATTTTTTGAGAAAGTCAAAATTATCATCAAAAATTTAACCCGAGAAGAGAAGTTCCCGATGTGCTCTAACTCGGATGATACAAGCTGTAACTGCGTGACAGCTTGGAGGCGCCCTGCGATAAAAACGCGTCAGCATTCCCCCTCCGTGTGTGAGGGGTCCAATCGGCGACGAGAAAAAATATGGGCACCAATCAGAAGGAAGGTGGGATTGACCAATAAGATTGCTTATTGCTTCCATTTCCGGTGATTTACAGAAAAGGCAAAAACATGAACGATGGTTAACATTTGATCGACGGGAAATATGAATTCGTTTTTAAACCAAAGCAGAGTCATTTGATGAAATCCATTGTCGAAGGAAAAGACACTTTAGATTCAATTTTGATAAAACATCTCTTACATAAAATAGGTAAACTCAACATTCATTCGGACTGTTTGACAACTCCATATCACGATGCTAAAAATGAACATCAACGCCTCCCTGATTAAATTGATTAAAATAATATCAGTTTTTGGTTTGAATCGATTTGCTTCGCCACACTTATTTCGAAAACAATCCTTTGTGAATATTTGTGTTAATAAAAAGATCATCATCATTTTCTTCCTCCCTTCCCATTCTCTTCTTCTTCGTCTACTCAACTCCTTCTTAGTGCTATTTTAGACTTGAGAACAAATTTGATTATGTCAAATGCCAATTTTAGAAAACACTATACTGTATATATATTTATATAATGTGTAAATGTTATTGTAATTCAATTTGAATAAATAGGTTGACAATTCAAAGGAAAACAAAAACAAAAATAAACACAATATTTCGGACGTAAATCTTTCACCATGACTGTAAAGGTGTCCGAATAGAATCCGAATAGAATTCGGCCACCTTTACCGTTATCGTGAAAGATATACAGGTACGTCCGAAGTATTTCGGAACCATTTAATGTGTGATACCTTAAGATTTCTAATTGTGTTGAATGTAAATGTATCATTGGTTCACGTAGATTTCTTTATATACTGAGAGAAACAAACCGAAAAGTGTGATACATTTGAATAACGCATCAAGGCCACAAAGAAGTAGACAAAACTAGGCCGTTTGGGTCATCGATTGTCAAGAAGTCTTTCTCCAGTCTATTTCCTTGAATCTAATTCTTAGCTACTTGATCCGTAATTGTTCACTGAAATTCCATTGTTAATGTTATTGAACTTGGATAGCCACTTAATCGTATTCAATTAAAATTCATTAATTTTCCGCACATATTTCAAGATTTGAAGAGGGACAGGGAAACTTTCTCTTGGATTGATCAATACGAATGTCCTAATTATTTTCCTTCATCACCACAATTCATAAGTGGCAAATTGAAAATTTAAGTAGGGTTAAAAGTGGCGAAACATTCATAACATTTGTGAGTACCTACACTTGAATCAGTTGTGATATGGCACCCAAAACGGTCTCAATTTGAACGCGTATATTCTTATGTTCATATCTATACTTTGGTTATGGTTGTAGTGCATATTTTGAATTTTTTTTTTATCTTTTTTTCTAAATGTTTTACTGGTCCAATTAAACAAACAGTTTGTTGACCAATAAAAAAATAAAAAAAAAATAAATAAAAAAAATAACATTACAGGTCGAGTTATAAAAGTATGTTATCAAAAATAAAGAAGTTATTTACAAAAAAGTCACCTATTGTTATATATGCGCTAAATAACCGTGGATATTGATGCACCATTAAACAAATAGTTCATTAACCAATCTATTCAGAATCAAAATAAAATCGGTTTGTCCGACTCATTCCATGCATGAAAGCATTGGGCAATACATTTGCCCGTACCATTTTAATTTTTATATTATTTTTATATCCAATGGTAAGGTATCAAGCTGCAATAACGACCGATCCAACATCATCAGTTTTGTAAGCTTTCAACATTTAGTTACCCTTCAGTTTCCCAGACAAGGTCGTTACCATTCTAAAATTCAAACTGCAATTAAACACACAAACTAATCGTTTAGGTAAAATACAAAATAAATATTCACTTTATCGAGAAAGTAATCTATATTGGCAAAAATGATTTGGTTTTGACTCCTACCATTTCTCTGAAACATAAGAGATATTCAGAAGAAACTTGCTCCTAAATCCAATAATTGTTGATATCAATATACTTTAGAAATAAAGTCTATGTTAAATGCGTATTCTTTGAGAACAAAACGATGATGCTACCAAGATAAAGGGTAAGGCACGTGTTGTGTGATGTACGACGGTGTCTGGATAAGTGTCTGCGTGTGACGCGCGTCGTCATGTCTGGGGTCATAAAACTAGGCGTTTGATATTTAGACCAACAACCCGAAAGATGTACTCCCCTTTATAACATGCCCGAAGCTGATCACATCGATAGCTTTTTGAATAATTTGTTTGAGAGACATAGATGTTACGATGTCTCTGGTTTGTTTCCCTTCGCGCTCGCCCAACCTGCAAATAATTTACTTTGAAATAGTTTCTAGAATTATATTTTAGATTAGACCTATATTGCTGATTTCTATAATTCAAGAAAACATCATATTGAGAGCAATTTGCCCATAGATTCGCCTACTAAGAAATGATAAGCCAAGTCGTTTTTGTTGGCAAAAGTTTCCATAAAAAATTCTTTGATGGTTTGAGTATTTTCTAGATTTTCGCAATAGATTTAAACAGATACCTATTTCCCTTGATATGTATATATTGGATCACGGATAAGTGCCCTCCCGGAGAAGTGCCCCCCGGAGAAGTGCCCCTTCGAACATATATATGTTTTACGTCAGTCACAAATATTTTTACTAAATGAATGAATATCTACGTATTCAATTGAAATCAACTGTTGCGAATGCTTTGGCAATTGACAAAATTCATATGAGGTAAAGGGCATCTCGTTTTTAATGAAATTAGATCTATTCTACCAAACGAAAAAGGAGCCAATATTATATTCCCACCAGAATTTACCTATCATTTTAACTCCGCCCCCTTTCTACATATTACCCGACATGCACTACCGCTAATAATCGATATCCGCTTGACGCGCTTTTACATCGAACGCATCCAGACGTAGAGTGAAATATCTACGTCTGGATCATTTTTATATGTGTGGAAAGAACGATAACTCTGCAAAAAAAAAATCAATACATTTGGCTTACTCTGTTTATTTACCAACAAAAACACGTGAAACTGAAATCGAACTGAAATCGAACACTTCTAAATGGCTTCAAAAGACGGTGCCGGCGATGAAATTTCTAAAAAGATCTCAAGCAAGATTTCTGGAGAGAAACGATTGATCATTGTTCTCGAAAAGGCCTCGTTAGAAGCCGTGAAAGTAAGAAACTCGTTAATGACATTAGTTTTCGCGACTAAACTCTAATGTCTAACTCTAAACAAACGTTGGTTGATAATTTCTAAGCCTATGACAGATTAACGTCCTTCAATTTTTGTGTTATACAAATCTTTTAACGAGTGCTACTGACAATTTCCTCTACAGTCAAACTTAAAGTAAACCAATTCGAGAATTCCCTTATAAAGTGAATGCTACACTCAACTCGACAGTTCCGGATCACTAATAAATAAAAGATCGTTTTTTCTTGTACTTAACCCATTTCCTGTAGAAATGAACATATGAATTAAACAGAAAAAACATCCCCTATTCATTTATACCAATTATGTGCTGCTTTTATTTACCATTTTTCAGTTTTTGAAGAAAACAATATCGGGGTCATCGCGACAGTTTCCGATCAAATGTGACAGTTCCGAAACACGCTAATTGTCATATCATTTATTGTAAAAATAATTAACTTAGCAAAGAGACAATCAAAAGAGAAAAAAATATCATCAAATGATACTTACTTTTCATCAAAGACATGCCTGGTACAAATTCTTTTTAATGAATTATTTGACTTTTTTTTGCTTTTAAGAGTGTATGAGAATGACCGGAAGTAACGTTGAGAAAACCCCTGTAGTGTCTATAGTACCAAAGAGGTGATCCGAAACTGTCAAGCTCCCCTGCCTTCATTCAACATACAAATATTTAATCCCAGGCCCATTTTAGCGTGAAATTTTCACATGACTACATTTTGTAACGTGTATCGGGTCCCTCTCGAAGTAAAGCAATGGCGGGTCACCCATCCAGGCACTAACTGCGATGTACATTGCTTAACTTCGAGAGAAAGCCAACCACTCTACCGAATCACCCATAAAAGCCGGCTTCTACAGCGAGACTGTAGAAGTAGTATTTATACATAAACCTATCACATTTCTCCCACCTTTCTTTTGACTTCGTCCCGAAGTCACTAAAGTCACAAAGACATACATTGGCAGTTACCGACTCTTTTACGGTTCAAGTAGGTACTACTGCCACTATTAACACTGCTACAAAGCAGAAACAAGGATCGAGAACATGTGACGAACTACTAAGGGTACGGGAATGATGGTGATATCAAACCACATCCCACCGCTGCCACCAATTTTGTAACGTGTATCGGGTCCCTCTCGGAGTAAAGCAATGGTGGGTCACCCATCCAGGCACTAACCGCGATGTACGTTGCTTAACTTCGAGAGAAAGCAAACCACCCTTCCGAATCACCCATAGAAGCCGGCTTCTACAGCGAGACTGTAGAAGTAGTATTTATACATAAACCCATCACAATTTCATTATATTTTTTCTTACGAATGATGTTGATTTTAAGTGTACAATTTGTTTAAATGAGCGACAAATTCGCAGAGAAAAAAAAATATCGTTGAAATTAGGTCAACTTACGGTGACTTGTCTTGTTCTTAATTAACCATTCCAAATTTTGCTTTTAAGAGTGTATGAGAATGACCGGAAGTAACGTTGAGAAAACCCCTGTAGTGTCTATAGTACCAAAGAGGTGATCTGAAACTGTCGAGTTCCCCTGCCTTCATTCAACTTACAAATATTTAATCCCAGGCCCGTTTTAGCGTGAAATTTTCACATGACTACATTTTATTATATTTTTTTTACGAACGATGTCTATTTTAAGTGTACAATTTGTTTAAATGAGCGACAAATTCGCAGAGAGAAAAAAAATATCGTTGAAATTAGGTCAACTTCTGGTGACTTGTCTTGTTCTTAATTAACCGTTCCAAATTGATTGTGATCGCTTGAACAGAAGTGATATATGTCATCTTTGTTTTCTCAACAGCTTAATGGATATGCTTAATGACACTTAAGTTTTTAAGGCCAGAGTTTCTTTGCATTCATAGAAATTTGAGAACAAACATAAGATGATCCGAAACTGTCGAGTTGACTGTATTTGAGTTTGTTAGCTAGCAAAGTATGGCCGATTCAAAACAAGTCTGTTGAACTAGAGGATTGTACAAACCAAACATTTCTTGTTCATTTTCAGATGGGAAAATCATTTGAGCTCCTCAACTGTGATAAACATAGAAGCATGGCAAAGAAGTTCAAAAGAGACATAGCCACATGTAGACCAGACATTACGCATCAGGTTTGATTAATATTAGAATCAAAATGCAATCAATTGACCAGAGAACAAAACCTCTTCAAAGTGTTTGTTTGAGGGTTTAATCCTTAGAAAGCTGGGTAACTTTTTAAAAACAGATTTTTGTGTAGTCTGCCTTCCAAAACCTTACAAATCTGCTTAATTTTGAAGAGGAAACATACATAGAGTAGCAAACAGGTTAGATCACAGGCCAGTGCAATTTACTTTGCGGCTTGCATGCTGGATCTTACCTTTGCATAAGTTGTTTCCAGTACAATATGGTTAACCCTTTCCAAAACGACTGTCCCCAATTGAAAGAGTTTGCAGACGACATTTCAAAATGTGATGAAATTGGAAAATAATCTTCTGATAGAGCAGAAAACATTGTGGGAAAAAGAGAAGTTGCTCGTTATGCTCTCCTTTTCCCACAATGTTTTCTAAAGTTGTTGGCAACAAAGTGGTCAAATGTCGTTATTGTTTGGGAAAGGGTTAAGAGGAACAACTCAGAGATGTCACATGTGTGCTCTGAGAGTAATGAATATAAAAAATTTGATAGGTACAAGCATTTTCGCTAAACCAGCTACCATTTTTCAATTTCTTTACTTCTAAGTTGCTGAAATTGCGGGATTTTATTATATAATGTGACTTGGGCCTTTTCGCCACAGGTGCTTGAAACAATCTTCGATAATATCCCAATATATGCACTATATACTATATAAGAGAAAAGGTGTATAACGGCAAAGGGACAATCACTCAGATAAATCACCCCAAAGTCGCATAAAACTGACAGAATCGTAAAAATCTCTATTGCATCGTGTCTAGGAATGATCTCTCTTTTCAAAAGCACATTTTGTTTTCTCAAAATCCAAATATCAAAATAAAATGTTTCCAAAAAACCAGGTGACAATGGTATCTAGAAAAACCACCGTTTGGTATAATTTTAGGTCAATATTTACGAAGAAATAATTTGCAATATCTGTATTAAAAATGTTCTATATCTTTTCTGAATGATTAAGCATGGTATTGAAAAGCTGTCAATAATCTTGGATTATGCTACTTTACAAATCTATGTTATCATTTTATCTGTAAAAAAGAAATTTAAAAAGTTAAAGTGCTTAACAGAACTACCCAAACCTGTGGTTAAGGTTATAAAATTGTAACCTGGATATCAAAGGTTCAAGCCCAACCTAGGCCCTCTTTTGCGTTATATAGCAGGGGCCCATTAAAGGCACCTTCCTTATAGGAAATTTCTTGAAAATTATGCAGTTTTCCCAAAAAATCAAAGTCTCGGCAGCTTTTTGGTTTCCCAATTCAGGGATTTCATCAATACAAGTTCCCAGAATAAGCAGGCCTAGGCCTCTTCCCAGTTAAATGAAAAAGGCCTGCAACCTGCACCATCTCCTCAGAACCATTGCCTAGTTCTGGTGAATCCATAAGAAAGCTGTTATTTCTCTGAAAAAAAAGTTGACAAAGCATTAACCCTTTACCAAACGCCAAATTTTGGACTGTAACAAATTCAAAGGGTTTGCAGATGATATGTTAAAATGTGATGAAATTGAACAACAATCTTCTGATAGAGTAGAATACACTGTGGGAAAAGGAGGAATTGCTCGCTATGAGCAATTTCACCTTTTCCCACAATGTTTTCTAGAGTAGTCTGAAACAAAGTGATTAAATGTCATTATTGTTTGGTAATGGGTTAAACTATAAAGTTTTACTCTGTTAGAAAGTAATCTGTTTATATTTCAGTGTTTATTGATGCTGCTAGACAGTCCTTTGAACAGAGCGGGTTTGCTACAAGTTTACATTCACACAGAGAAGAATGTTCTGATAGAAGTTAACCCACAGACCAGGATACCTAGGACATTTGACAGATTCTGCGGCTTAATGGGTCTGTTTTTATGACAATTCAGATTAAAATGCATTTATTACCCTGTGTAACTTTTTTGTTTCTACACTTAAATCTATATTGTGAGTACTCATTAGAACCATCTCTTTGAGCCGATTCTTATGAGTACCCACAAACTAAGGTTATCCTAATTCTTGTTGTTTGAAATATTGAATGCCCTAGCCACTTATAAGGTCTCTCTATCTAGACTTTGTTGATATTCCTCAGGGTCTTTCCCCAGGATTTCCTCCTTTTAAAAAAAAAAAAATATATAGGGTGAGAAAGGGGTCTTCACCCATTCATAGGGGTGTCTGTGGTGAAGTGTTTAGAGCACTGAACTTGAAATCACAATGTCTTGCTCTGTGTTTGTTGAATTCAATAAGCGAGCGAATAATTGAATGTCGATTGTTCTTACTGTCATGACCCGCTCTTGTGGTTGTTTGATATACAAATAAAAATAGTTATTGAAAGTATTAATTTCAGTTCAGGAAGTGCCAATTTATCTAAGTATGTACAGTTTGTATGCAGTAGATCTAAGAAGGAATGTCATGCTTCTTGATTAAAATACATGTTTATTCACTGTTTACACACTTTAAAGAATTAAAAACAATTTAATTTTGCTTCCCTTGAATATTCTTTAATGCATATCATACAACAGTATAGCTGCTGTGAAAATTAAAAGAAATACAGGATTTACTAACATCTGTGAACAAGCAACTTTAATCTATTTTGCAGTTCAGTTACTACACAAATTAAGCATCAAGGCAGCTGACGGGCCTCAAAAACTTCTTAAGGTAAGAACTTATATTTTGGAGGGGCCTCCGTTTCCCAGATATAACTTGCACAAAAAGGTTTGAATTAAAGTGGTGATAGTGTCATATATATAATGACTGACAGAATAGTTGGCAGAATATTAAGAAAACCAGGGATTCCAATGCCAAGTGATTAGAGAAATTAACTTGAAAACACAATAAAAGTCATGGTCTCTCAGTATGATTTTGACTCCAAGGACGGATTTGGACTTTGCACAGCGTGTCCAAAAGCTATAAAGGACCAGTGAAATTTTAATGAAATGAACTATCGGATTTTGCCACCACTGGTCTTGCAAAATTAACATAATAATTCTATTATTCAGGTGATAAAGAATCCTGTGACAGAACATTTACCTGTGGGTTGTAAAAAAGTGGGGATGTCGTTCAGTGCGGAGGAATGTAAGAACCCGAGAACCCTGGTGCCAGAAACAGATGAACCCATTGTGTTTGTTATTGGAGCTATGGCCCATGGAAGTGTGAGTGTGTCTTTATAGTAAATGTGGTTCCTTTTGTCGGACTATGTCTTTAGTCTGTCCAGAGAAGGTTAGTCTTATTTCACAAAGTGGTTAGTGTAAATCAGGGGTTCAATGCAAGATTGTAGTAAGTCCTTCATGTCCATTTGCAATTGATTTGCTTCTATTTCTAGTCAAGCCTCATAAGGTTAGTTGGTAGCAATTCCAACCTGGAGGAAGGGGGGCCTGTGTTCAAGTCTAGGGTCTGCCAATATTCTTAATATCTTTTTATCTTAGATAATAATGAAATAAACTTGAATGACAAAATAGTCATAATTGTGAAAAGAAAATCAATGAAAGATCTCTAGTGTAATCTTATTTCTTTATGGGGTGTTCTTATTTTAAGGTTAGACTTCCATAGCCTAGTGACACATGTACAAAACTAGAAATCATGTGGCCCTTCTCTGCATAGATTCAAATCACAGAAGCAGAAGTTGGGTATTTTCATGAGAAAAATCTCCTGGCCTTTAGGAAATGTCAATGGTTCTACCAGCCTTTATGGGCAGTAAAGCTATGGTCTTGTACGCTATCTATAATAAGCCAGACATCTAAATACTACTGAAATATTGATGTAATGTAAAACCCTAACAAAACAAATGTGATTATTAGTGGGCAACTCGCCAACAGTGGTAAAGTGTTGCTCATTTGTACCAAGGGCCCTGATTTCGATCCCCGTTAGCAATAAAGTGAAAAGAGCCGGACTTGCCAGCAAATTGGCGCAAGGACTGGTTTAGTGTCTACGAAGTAGTCATTGATATTGAATTTATAAAGCTACAAGCTTCCATCACAATCGATGTAACTCAAATAAGTTTAAACTAAGAAACAACTGTATATGTTGCAGATTGAAGCGGATTACACGGAAGAGACATACTCCATCAGTAACTACCCGTTATCTGCGGCCTTGACCTGTGCCAAATTGTGTTCAGCCTTCGAGGAACAATGGGGCGTTGTGTAATACTCAATTAACTCTAGACAGAAATATTTGTAGACTGGTCAACCTGGCATCTTAATCAGCTGAGGTGCATGCAGAAGATGTTGGTGACACATCAATGTTAAAGTTGGGCCAAATCTTAAATACAGACTGCATATTGGTTCATGTTGGAAAGTCTTGGAGTGGACATGTGTGGACACATGCCAAAACTATTACAACTCTCGAAAATCAGAAGAAGCCATAATGATCATAGTATGTCTATGACTTCAATGTTGAACCTGGGCTAATCTGTTCATGCAGATTTTGTCATGTGGTGATAGTAATTTTATTCTTGAATTTTGGCCTTTATCTGCTCCCAGAATATCATTCTTTGCTTGGTACTGCATGAGCCAAGGGTTAAGCTGGTAAGCCTGTGACCTGAAGGTCGAGGGTTCAAGCCATCTGTCAGCACTGGTTTCTTAGGAGTGTCCTTAACAACACTTAGAGCCATAGCCCAGTACTTCACCGATTAACTTCAGAGCCCTCGCCTAGTACTGGTGAAACCCAGGAAAACAGCAATACATGTACTTCTTTAAAAATTGTTGATAAGGCATTAAACCTTATACAAAAACAACAGCCGTTTTTGGATCCTGTTAAAATGCTGTTTTATATAGAATTAAGATAAGGAAATTGTAGTTCTCGTTTTATTTTCTTTATCCTTTTAAAACAGACCTGTTGCAGAAGAATTAATAAATGACTGTGGCAAAAGAAGAAATGGCTTGTTATGAGCAATATAGAAAGTGCATTTATTTCTTGCTATTGATTGTTATCTGCTATTTCTTTCAATTAAGACTGCTCAAAACCTTAGTCAAATAGCAACAGGTTTGAGTTCTTATGTCAGACTTCATTATAAATAGTATTTGTTAAGATATGTGATTATCGAATGAATAAAGGTAGATGTAAATTGACAAAATAAAATTCAACTTTGTTTTTTCTTGCCTTACAACCTGTGACCACCTTTAAAGTCATTGTGATTGGAACTGGTGAATTCCCACAGCGATAACACAGTTTGATTTATTATATTGTATCATGTGTCCTGCTCTCAATGCAAGTGGGGGTACTGCATGGCCCAATGGTTAATGTGGCAGATTAAGAACTTGGCGGGTCCGGGGTTTGAGCCCCACCAACAACCCTGGTATTGTGGGGGGTGTCCTTTGGCAAGTCACTTCAGAGCCCTAACCTTGAACCTGTGAATCCAGGAAAGCAGTAACATAATTGAAAAACTGTTGACACAGATTTAAACACCATACAAACTCAATGAAATTGCTGTGGGTTTTAACCCCTTCTCTTATCAAGAATAATGTGTCTTCTTAAACTGAGAGTTTTGGCCAAAGGAAACCCGTATCATATGAATGATGACATTGTCTTCGAAATATGGCACAAAAAATGTGTTGTGGTTTCCGTGATGCTGTTGTTAACCCTATTCCATTAATGACCTAATGGTAGCTGTCCGGTGGAAGTGTCCTTGGGCATTACACTGCCTAGTACTGGTGAAATCCAGAAAAGCTGTAAAATAATTGAAATGCTGTCAACACAAAGTTAAATCCCATGATAATAACATGGGTCTTGGGATACTGTGTTGGCTTTGAGACATGAGGGTCTAGGGTTTGATTCTCACGAATAGTTCGGTCCACCTTGGGACTTTTCACTCATTCACATTTGGCATGTGGACTGGATATGCATTCAGGAAGCAGAATCAAGAGTGATTAATCCAAGTTGTAAGACCTTGTTTCACAATCAATGTTAAATTAGTTTAGAATAAAATTGTTAATTGGAGCAGTTATCAAGAGCACTTCTCAATGTAACAAATCTTCCTATGGAATATTGCATGAATGATGGATAAGTGAAAATATATTTAAATCATTGCAACAAAAGAGATTTTGCTGAAATGCAAATTCTTCTATTGCCACAATGTCAACATAAAATTCATGACAAACTTGAAATTGCTAATGATGATCAAATTTTCCTTTCCTCCCAACATTTAATTTTTTTGTTGAATTATACCTGCTGCAACGCTCATCTATTTTATCTGTATTCAGTTTCAGATAAAACATTTTATTATATTCCTATCAATGAAATACTGGCATTGCCCTTTGTATTCATTTTCAAATTTGTCACGGTGAATATCGTCACTATACTTGTGACAATATCAGTTTTGACGGAACTACTTTTTTTTAACATTCCTTAGCCTTAAAGTCATGGCTGCACTTTTGCACACACCACTAAAATGTGTGTGAACTCAAATGTATCAATGCGCATGAAAGACGTCATGGGTGTGGTTAACTGCTTTGACCTCCCATTTTATATTCCATTTGGTGTTAAAAGAGATGATTTGGCAAATAGATTTTATGTAGTGGAATAAAATTTAGAATAATCAACTCCATTTGATTATTATAAAAAATATGTCACTTGAATGGGTTGTTATCACGTAGAAAAAACCCGTTTTTTCAACCTGATAACATCCCCTTCTTGTGATGCTTTTGATATCAATTGAAAGGAGTTGATTATCCTCTATTCAAGAAAAAGAAAAGAAAAAAGGCAAATCAAATTTTATAATTTTCATTCAGTTTCATGTTCAACAAATGCATACAATATTATGCTATAAATAAATATGAATTAACAAGAAATATAGCTTTCATTTTACATGTTTTTATGCAACCTATCCATAATAATGACCATTTACAAGCAAAATAAAAGCACTTTCTATATAAAGGTAGATAGGTTTCTTTTTGACTATCATGCAGACTTATTTAATGGTTTTTACTTGAAAAGGCAAAAACTTTGTAATAGGGATTGATATTTCTCGCAAGTGATCCACTTTCCTATTACAAAGCATTCCAATGAGCCTATTTACTGATATAACATTGAAAAACACCTTTCTCACATTTAAAATCAAACATCCATTTAAGAGAGATGAATAAATAATATACCACATTGAGTTTAACCCCTTATTCTATAAGACCTCAGATCCCAGCATCTTCTGCCACACACTTGAGAAACAATGTAACGAAAGAATAAATTACTCCCATGAGTCAATTATCATCTTGTCATAAAGAAAGTCTTTAATTTATGCCGTCACAGACTGACTTATAGGAGTATGGTAAGAAAGTGTGATGCAGGCACAAGGTGATCTTTGGTAGACAGGGGCTGTATAAATTTAGCCTTTTCCTTATTGAACATGACCACATGTATTACTGAACACAAATGAAAATGTTATGTGTAACATTGCATTTAGAATCAAAACAATTTATTAATTCATATATAATATTGATCACAAATAATTGCACATTTCAAGTACCAAACAGCAGATGGCATTTAAAACATAGTGATAAGAATAGAAATGCTCACCATAACCATATTCCCCTTTTGTTACAATGATTTCATGCTTAAATAATCAATAATGCTGTGTCTATTTCTATCACCTGGTTTAAATGTCATCTGATGAAAGTAAGGCCATACAGAAAAGCATTGAAAAAAAATAGAGAGAAAAGGAACGTGTAGCACCAACAATTTCTTTTAAATAACACATGAATAATGCTTTCTTAATTGATAACTTGAAGGGGGTAAAGAGCATAACCTGGGTAAATTGCAAGACTATTCTTTTGTAAGTTCTTCATAAACATGAAGCCCTTACTATAGTCTTGCAAAGAACCCTCAATTACACACTGATATCCTTTTAATAAATTTGCTTAAAAAAATTATTTCCATTCATTGACAGATAAAATTGTCTTCCACTATACAAACTATCTATGGAAATATAAGAAGATCATATCAAGGGTTCAATGCAAGACTATAGTAAGTGCTTCATAAGCATGAAGCACTTACTATAGTATTGCAGTGAACCCTCGATACAGCATTCAATATTTACAACACCCAAGAGTCAAATATAGCTTGCTTTCACCCAACATTCAACAAAACACCCCATTTGCAACATTGACAACCTTTTCTCAGATGAAACGAAAATAATATACAAATCACGTCATAGAATTTACAAAGTTATGTTGGTAAGAGGCAAAGCTTGTTCTCTATACAAAAAATCAGAGTAGTGTCAATCTTGTGTTAAGGGACAACAGGAATATGAGACAGGCTTGTGGTGTATAACACAGGGGTCCGAAGTTAAGGTATTACGGCTATGTATAAATGGAGAAGGGAGGACACTTCCTCAGGATTCCGTAATTTAAAATTGAATTTTCTCCCATATCCCTTTGTTGAACGTGCTTGGAAAGGTATGGAATTGTGTGTGGGGTTTTAATCTATGACTTGATGAAGTTTTTTTGCCGATCATTTGCCTAGGTTTGACAACAACTTTGATAAAGCGAGTATTCTGAGATGCTGACAACAGTTTGGCAGTCTGATTTCCAGTTTGAACCTCACTGAATATAAAGGCGAGTTCTGATTAGTCAATCAAGTTGTAAATAAGACTGACCTATATTCGGGAACATACAGCATATTGGATTGACCAATGAGAACTCACCTTAGTATTCAGTGCGGCTTTAACCGGAAATCAGACTACCAAACAGTTGTCAGCATCTCAGAAATGCTAGAAATACTCGCTTTATCGAAGTTTTTTTTCAAACCAAGGCAATTGGTCGGCAAAAAAACTTAAACAAGTCATAGATTAAAAACCCACACACAATTCCATACCTTCCAAGCCGGTTCAACTCAGGGAAATGGGAGAAAATCATGAGGAATCCTCCCTCCTATTTTTTTTTTTTTTTTTTATATGGGTTTTACATCACATCAACATTATTTCAGTTATGTAGCGATGCCCGACTCTTAATGATGGAGGAAGACCCCAAACTCAACTGCCCACAAGGGCTGGTCAAGGCGGGTAGAACCATCGGCATTCCGTAAGTTTCTCCATTTATACATAGCCGTAAGACTATCATAACTTGGAACCCCTGTGGTGTACAAGACATTTGAATGGTTTAATATGGGCAAAAACTCATGTGTTAACAAGGCCCTTTAAGATCGGTCCCTTTAAACAAAATTAACTGCAGTTAAAAAGTGCCAGTCAAAGACTTCACTCTTTATGTAAGATATATGTATTTGAATTATACATTTAAACCAAATCATAAATCAACTTTCCAAACTATACAAAAGAAAAGATATATACGTGTACAAGTCTACATTTCAAAGTAGCAAATATGAAAAAAATATATATAAAGATAAATAGTCAATAAATCTCATAACTTTAGCCACATAGATACTTCACTTATTCGATTTTCCAAATAATGTCTTCTTAGCAGGTTTCTCTTGAGGGGCCTGAAATAAGATCAATCAACTATTGTTTTTAAAGTAGATAATGCTAACGTTCAAACCATTTCTAAACAACAAGGGAACATCATTCCTAAAAGCAACAGGCATCCACCAAATGACGCACGTCTTGTTAAGTGACAATAAAATTATAATTAATACAGAGCATACATGTATATATAATTAAGTATTGAATGTCATCGGCTGACACATTCAATGTTAACATTAAATTTTTATTAATTTTAAATGCATTTTCCAATTATTATTTCAAATAGACTGAATATTACCTATCTGTGAAAAAAAACATTGTTTATCTTTAACATTTCAAAACTTCCATCTGATTTTAATCTACCCATTATAGTGCTGGAACCCACTTCATGCAAACAGGTAGATCAAGGCAAGCCGCCAATTGAATTGGCCGCTGGCCTGTGATTGTACATGTTTGCTACTCTTAGTATCTTTCCTCATAAAAATTAAGCAGATATTTTAAGATTTTGGGAAGCAGATGACACAAAAATCTTTTTTAAGAAATAGACCAAGCATTCTAAGGGTTAAAGTAATTACATGTGTAATAACAATACTCACCAGTAGTTTAGCACCGAGTAACATCTTGGCCTTATCCTCTTCCTGTTGAACGTCCGTCAGTGGTGTTTCATCACCAATCCGACTCCGTAAATGTAGTTTTTGTTTCACAGCCTGAAAAAAGACACATCTATTGGTCAAAGCATGCACAGTTTGAAGCAAATATCTACCAGGGCCTCCATGGATAAAGTACAGAACTAAAAGTCATATTGTCCCTCTTCACAGGTGTTCGAATTGTGGATGCAGTTGAATTGGGTTTTTTCATGAGAGGTAGAGAGGCTGCCAGCATGAGTGGCATTGTTTAAACCTGCTTGACAAGCCCTAATGAGCAATTAACTGTTCAGTTAAGGTGGTTCTCTATTGATAAGGAGCATGGCTCCACAATATTACTGAAATTTTGTGTGAATGGTGTTTAACTCTGTATCAATAATTTTCAGTTATGTAACATGTTTCCTGGATCCACCAGTAATAGTCTAGACCTAAAGTCACTCCCACAAAACCAGAGGCATCTGTGGGGCTCGAAGCCGGGACCCCAACTTAAGTCTGCCAACTTAATCACTGGGCCACAGAGGCCCCTTTATAATATCGTTGATGGAATGCAGAACCCTAACAAACAAATAAATCAGAAGAAAACTTAAGATATGGCTATACATTTGACCAAATTAAGTAACACAGTATGAATAAATGCAAAACACAATATTTCTGTTATGTTGCAATGTCTGACTCCTTATGATGGAGGAAGACACCATACTCAACTGCCCTTTAAGGCTGGACAAGCTGGGTAAAACCACTGGCATTCCATGAATCAGTCAGGAGAGTGCCTCACATGAAAATCCAAATGCCATCACCAGGATTTGAAACCGCAGGGAGATGGCTCAGAACAGTGATTCCCTTTCACAGGTTCACACCAGATGTTATTCAAATTCAAGGTTGGAAAACAGAAATACGTTGGGTTTATAATAAAAAACAATGTTTGAAAGGCAAAGGAATAGTTGTACTTAAAAACAAACATCATAAAAGAAAAAAGTGCTGTTATGTATTAAATTCAAAAATCAATGTCAGGAAAAGAAAAATGTGCAGTAACAACTCATTGTCTGTAATATTTACCTGAGATATAAGGACCCTCTTTGTATCAGATTTCATATTCATCAGGAGATCAAACCATGTCCAGATACAGTTGTGGTACTCCAGGGTGGGTAATATCAGGCTGAAATCGTGCACATCCTCAATATTCTTCTCTTTCATTCCCTGAATAAAGCAAAGTACAAATAGCAAAATTGTCCTATCAACCCATTACCAAACAATAACGACATTTGACCACTTTGTTGAAGACAACTCTGGAAAACATTATGGAAAAAGGAGAAATTGCTCGTGACGAGCGATTTTTTCTTTTCCCACAATGTTTTCTGCCCTATCATAAGATTATTTTCCAATTTCATCGCATCTTTTAATGTCGTCTGCAAACTCTTTCAATTTGGGACAGTCGAACACTTGGCATTTGGTAAAGGGTTAAAAGGTCAAAATTAAAAGTCTGAACTTTAGAGCTATGTTTGCAGAGAGATTTAACAAATTATGCAATTTAATGGGCAAGTATACATTAAAGAGGGATGCAAATTTAGCAGATGTTTACAGTTAAAAATGTATATAAAACAAAATAATAAATACAAATGTATTTCTAACAAGAAAGGAAATGATTAAATTATTAGTGACAATTGAAGACAGTGCAGATTATGTTTCCATTCTCAATCCTTTTGCTTGAAGATAGATTTTCACACAATTATGAAGGAGCACTGGCCAAAGACCTAATAAACACAGATAAGCAACTCCCCATAGGTAAAGACCGAACTCCCTTATCATCTCGTGGAGGATGAGATTTCGGGAGACTATGCGAGACTTCCTAATCTCGTCGGCACTGAATGTGTCTGCCACCTAGACGATGTAAACGAAGGTTGAATAAAGTGTGAAAAGTAACGGTTATTTTATTAATTTTTCGATAGTTTTAACATTCCTTTATTAGTGTGTTGTTTTTATTAATAATTGCATATGAGACAATTGATTTCCTTTTACCACTGGTGAAACACGTGTTTTAAAATGTGTATCATCAATAGAACCGAAAGTGCTGGAATTGGATGGGATGGTAGAGTATTTGTATAACTCCTCGGAAACAAAATATGGGTTGATTTAGACAAACTTTGATTCATTACACATATTTTTATCGACTAATTGAAGATCAAGGACTTTTATACATTTTTGTGATGTTGAGAGGCATTTAAGTTCTCTTATCTGGTCTTGGGTTTTTGAAAGCGTATGGTTGCATGTTTTAGTAGTAGAGCAATAGTTTTTGTCTAACTCCTCGAAAACAAAAACAAAATATGGGTTGATTTAGACAAACTTTGATTCATTACACATATTTTTATCGACCAATTGAAGATCAAGGACTTTTATACATTTTTGTGATGTTGAGAGGCATTTAAATTCTCTTATCTGGTCTTGGTTTTTTGAAATCATATGGTTGCATGTTTTAGTAGTAGAGCAATAGTTTTTGTCTAACTCCTCGGAAACAAAAACAAAATATGGGTTGATTTAGACAAACTTTGATTCATTACACATATTTTTATCGACCAATTGAAGATCAAGGACTTTTATACATTTTTGTGATGTTGAGAGGCATTTAAATTCTCTTATCTGGTCTTGGTTTTTTGAAATCATATGGTTGCATGTTTTAGTAGTAGAGCAATAGTTTTTGTCTAACTCCTCGGAAACAAAAACAAAATATGGGTTCATTTAGACAAACTTTGATTCATTACACATATTTTTATCGAACAAGGGAAGATCAAGAACTTTTTTTCATATGTTTGTGATGTTAAGAGGCATTTAAATTCTCTTAACTGGTCTTGTTTTTTTTTTAATTTGAATTTATTCTTAGTACTCTCTTATTGTATATAAACTGTATACGTGGAAGATGTAACGATATGTTCTGTTTGGTTCAGCTGGAAATAATTGCCATGCAAAGAAAGTGTAAAATTTGCCGCTAATGACAGCATGTTTGTGTGTGCTGGAAGTGTATGACATCAACATGCTGCAAATCAAGAGATAAAAAGCAGACTCGGGTGCATATTTGTGCGCAGAAGTATATAGCTAGTTGTTGTTTGATATTATAATTCTAACATTGTTGATGATGATGATGATGATGCAGATGGTGATGATGATAGTATTGAGTACATTTTTCAAAGAAAATAGAATGTTCCCCATTACGAATTATTAATTCATAGAATATTGTACATGATATGCCGCAAAAAAAGATAATTCCCATTTAGAGACCCATTCCACAAAAGTATAGATTTAAGCTAATATTTTAACAGTAAATTTTGCTGCTGAAATTTTCCTCCGTCATAAAATTCAGCTAGACATTTCAGTTTGACACAGTGCAATATTACAATAAGTTATAATCCCCGGTAATTATCACAGCAGGGCACCACAGCTGGTGGCCATCTGTTTATTGGTTTTTGGGGTCGGGAGGGTCAATAAAAGGGCTACCATAGCTTATCAGCGACGGCAGATGCTTTGGTTAACAAAATAAAGCGTCTGTATTTACAGGAAGGCAAAATCTCGCGAACGAGATGTCAACGCGAGAAAGAACGGTATTTTGCAGAGTTGCTTATCTGTGTTTATTAGGTCTTTGCACTGGCTGACATTGCAGACATCTTCAATATATGCTTCTTTCATCCCCTAAAATTTGGACAGAAGCCACATTATATGATTTTAAATCTTAATAGAGGGACCAAATTAAAACAAACCGTGTTTGTTTGCTGAGAGGATATAGAAAGTAAAGTGTCTTGAATTGGAAAGTTATCAGACAAGGCAATAGGAATAACATGTTTCACTGCATAGACCACTGCTATTGTATCATGACACATGACACTATAAAATACGACCTGCAATGTCACATGGAATGCAAAAACAGCATGTTTATCTGAAAAGGTGTGTTTTCATACAAGTTTCTAATAAATGTCAGAATTAAAATCATTTAGAACAAAAAAAAGAAAATCTTATCTAAACTTGTAGATGATTCAGGATTGTCTGGAAATTTGCAGGAATTCAGCGCAACAATTTACATGAAAGCAGTGAATAGTGTTATATACCGAAAGTTACTTCTGTGAGGAGTTTGGGACAGTAAACCATGAAGAGTTACCTACCTTGTATGACACTCGCAGTGACACCTGGGGGATCTTTATATAGAGGAAAGTGTTGTTGTTGGCAGCTCTTTCCTTGAAAATAGATTAAATAAAATCAATAACAATAAATTCTCACCTTTAAATGCTGTTTCATTAACCCGTATAGTGCTGGAACCGACTTCATGCTTATGCAAACAGGTTAGATCCAGTCCAGCCACAATGTAAATTGGCGACTGGCCTGTGATCTAACCTGTTTGCTACTCTGAGTTTCTTTCCTTATCAGAATTAAGCCAATATTGAATGTTTTGGAGAGCAGACGAGTCTATTTTAGAAAATAACCCAGCATTCTAAGGGTTTAAAGGCGCTTCACACTGCTAGTATACGCAATACCAATGTAAACGTTATTAAACATTCTAGATATCTGA
This sequence comes from Cerastoderma edule, assembly GCA_947846245.1. NCBI lineage: Eukaryota > Metazoa > Mollusca > Bivalvia > Cardiida > Cardiidae > Cerastoderma > Cerastoderma edule. Next base: position 28,830,722 of record OX401411.1, read on the forward strand.
AATACTGTGTTTTTTGGGGGGGGTTTCATAAAATTGCTCACACTCTTTGTAGAGGTGCCTCTTATACATTCAGACACCAAGGCAAACTTCATGAGTGATTCTTTGTATGAAATACTCTACAAATGACAAAAAAAAGCTTTTTAGAATGCTGTCTTCTCTAAGAGTACTTAATACTGCTTGTTAACGATGTGCACATGTAATGGCTATGGCATGATAAGACATACTGTACATGTATAATTACATATCAGGATTGCAGGTATCTATACAAACGCTCATGCAAAATATATTAAGGATTTTAATTGGGAAATAATGCTGAACGCTTAACCCTTTCCCAACCAACAAGTTTTCGACTGTCCTAAATTGAAAGAGTTTGCAGACGACATTTTAAAATGTGATGAAATTGAAAAATAATCTTCAGAAAGAGCAGAAAACCTTGTGGGAAAAGGAGTAACGAGCAATTCCTCCTTTTCCCACAATGTTTTCTTAAGTTGTCTGCAACAAAGTAGTCAAATGTCGTTATTGTTTTGGAAAGGGTTAAAGAAAATTATCTGTGATATAAGAAAAGATATATATTCAACGACCTGGTGACAATAACAGGCCTTTTGTGCAACAATGTTTTATTGCTTTCACTGGGTCTCTAATTGGGTCATACTGATGCCTAAAGTCTCATGTCTAAAGTACATTAAAACAACCATAATAAAAAGTCTGATACCTATTAGGTGACAAGTAAAAAGTTAAGCCTAGTCTGTCAATGTGGAATTACTTTGCCTACTGCAAATATTAAAGTTTCAAAAATATCTTTCAATAACTATAATACTTGTATAACTGACACTCGAAGGTGTATAACAGAAGAAGCATTTGTATGATGAGCAAATGATTCTTTGAATAAAAATCATTTTTAACTATTGCTGCAACTATAATGTATGTGTAAGGATATATGTATGGTTCTTCTTGAAGTTATCATTTTTCTTGTAAATGTGCATTCAAACAGCTCAAAAAAATACATCTGAAGAAACTCGAATACAGGATTTGTAAAGATATTTTGTATCAAAATGAAAATGTTTATCTGTAATTTGGGTTTAATTGTGGTTCATTTATATCATGATTACAGTTTATATATCAAGGATCCCTGGGAAGAAGTTTGGATAGAAGAGGCAGAGTTTGCATGCAGGACCGTTTTTTGTCCAATTGGCATTAAACACAATATTCAACAGTTATTTAAGTTATAAGTATATGGCTGCCTAGGTAATTACACAGAAAAAGAGCTTTGAATAAATTTTCGGACTTTGGCATTTTAATTTTGACCTACCAAATATTTGTTATTAAAACAGATTACATTAATACATTCATATGGGTTTTACATCACATCAACATTATTCCAGTTATGTTACAATCCATGGCTCATGATGATAAAGGATATTTTTGTTTAAATGGGATTTAACGCTGTGTGAATAGTTATCTGTAGATTTGCTATAGTATTGTTTGTAGTAGGTTGCGAACAACACTTTAGCTGTTAAACAGTTTCAAAGAACTAAAAATTGAATATCCAATTTTCCTCAAGTCTGTGAACAAGCAGCTTTAAGGAGCATGAACTTTGGCAAAAGTATTTCAATTCCTATTTCAGCTAGACTGTTTTCTCACACACCCAACCCCTCATCTTCACCTATGATACATAATATACACTATGTTTTACAAGGGATGGAGGTGGCACATTCCTTCAAACCTTCATAGTTGAAATACAACATGGCCTATTCTTGGTAAACCCAGAATAGTTGGCAAAGGACATCCTTCTGTACACTGGCCTTCTCTGTGATAGGCCAAAATGGAATCGGAAATATTATCATGTGATGAACATACATACAAATCTTTGCATGAATAGGCCATCATGATATCAAATAAGGATCATTAGGGCTAACCACACAAAGCTTCATATAGTCAATAATTGCATGAAAATATTATTTGTTAAAAAAGAAAATAAACCAATTCATAAATAGGCCAAAATTTAATCACAGGGTAAACATGGTCATAACTATTAAAAATTTAAAAGCTGGAATGGAATAAAAAATGTCATTACAGGGTCAACATGTTATTCGAACTATCACTGGAAATGTCATTTCAGGGTAAAAATGATACCTCATTATATTCAATTAGATAAAAAGTTGTTAAGATTTGAATAATGTCATTATCTTTCAATTTTGCCATACTGTCATGTTTTGTACTGGGTGCCTTATATTTCTTTCCATTTGACCGCATTAATTCTGTCATTCAAACTATTTGTTGTATGCTATTCCGTTCAATTTGACAGCATTTGTTTTAAAACTATTTGTGGTCTGCTTTTTCTTTATATTTTGACCACATTTATCACTATTCATAAGAGCTTCATTGTGTAAGTTGCAATTTACATAAACCATACCTTCATTTTATCAATGTCGTCTGTGGCGGCAGTAAATGAGGGGCTCCGCTTTATCTCCTTCTTCTGCTGGGATTTCTTCTCCGACTTAATCGTTGAGTTCATTTTAGAAGGACCTGCTCCGTCAACATCCTCACCTAGTTGAAAAGAAATGTTGTTTCATTTAACCCTTGAAGTGCTGGAACCGACTTCATGCTTATACAAACAGGTTAGATCAATAGTAAACTGGCGGCTGGCCTGTGATCTAACCTCTTTGCTACTCTGGGTATCTTTTCTCAACAATATTAAGCAGATATTTAAGGTTTTGGAAAGCAGATGACACAAAAATCTATTTTGGAAAATTACCCAGCATTCTAAGGGTAAAATCCATCTATCTTACACATATTGGGATTCTGCTCTCTTGATACGTAATAAGTATCTCCTTCCATTGAAATCTTTTGAAAAGTCGAAAGGTGGATTCAATACTGTGAAACAATTAGCTCTTAACATTTTATTAACATGTAGTCAAACTTGTGTTAAGAGGCCAGCCTATTGGACAGAGTAAATTGGCTGTTTAGGACAGGTTGGCTGCTTAACACAAATTGAATTACACTATAAATCTAACAAAGGCACTTTCTGTAGTGGCTGTTTAAGGCAGGTTGGCTTCTTAAAAGAGTGGCTGCTTAACACAAGTTAGTCTGTATAATTCAACAATTTACAAAGCAACAGAAGATACAATAGCTTTCAATAAGCATCCTGTTGATATATAAGAATATAAATCAATGTGCACTGAACACCTTCAAAACCACTTAAAAAAATTTCACACCTTTGATGATTAAATTAGTGAATTGGGTAACAGAGGACCATTGTGGCCAAGTGTTTAGGGTACTGGGTACCGTTTTACTAAACAGTTTACGCTTAAGATTTCCGTAAGTCTAAAACAACAATTCCTCTTATTTCAGTAATGGGCTAAGCATTATTGCAAAGTAACACATCATCAGAATCGTCTCTCCGAGACGCTTCCAATGATGTGTCACATTGCAATATTGTACTTTCTTTGAAGATACTATCCATGTTTATCAATTATGACTTACGCAAGTATTTTCCGTAAGTTGTTAAGTAAAACCGTACCCTGGACTTGAAATCTCATTACTCCTCCCTACATGGGTTCAAGTAACCATAGCAGCAGATTTAAATAATCATGAGAGGTATTCTAAAGGAAGGTTGGTAGTTCAATACTTGTTTTGTATGTTGTTTAATGCCATATCAACAGCTTTTCACTTATGTAACAGCTTTCCTGGATCCATCAATAGTAGGCTAGGGCTCTGAAGTGACTTGCCAAAGGTCACTCCCACCAGAGGTGTCAGTGGGGCTCAAACCCAGGACCCCGGGTTCTAAGTCCGTTAACGTAACCACTGCGCCACACGGGACCCCTCAATATATGTTAGACGCAGCTTTATTGGCAGTTAAGTGAGTGGTTTTCCTCCATCAATGATGAACAAGTTATCACGATAAAACTAGAAAAGGGTTGATGTTATGTAAAAACCCATTAAACAAACAAACAAAATCTGCAAGACAATTAAAATACCTGGGTCTTCTGTGTCAATGTTTTTATCCGGGAAGAAGAATTCCATCATTTTCTTGAAGAACTGGTAGGTGATCTGTATTTGTAATGGGACTACATTCACCTCAAAGTGCTCTTTAATGGCAATACCTCCAACTGTGACGAGAAAAGACGTGGAAATTAAAAGAAAAATATAATCCTTACTCTAAATTTAAATTTTCTTTAACCCTTATAGTGCTGGAACGGACTTCATGCTTATGCTAACAGGTTATATCCAGGTCAGCGCCAAGTAAATTGCCATCTGGCCTGTGATCTAACCTGTTTGCTACTCTGAGTATCTTTCCTCAACAAAATAAAGCAGATAGTTAAGGTTTGGAAAGCATACAAACATCAATTTTTAGAAAATCACCCAGCATTCTAAGGGTTAATGGCAATACAGTCAAACTTGTGCTTACGGTCACTTGTGATCAGCGGTCTTTGCCGTTCAACGGCCATTTTAAAGTCCTCCCAACCAATTACTCTTTAAAATTCCTTGATAAGCGGTCTTCTCTCTGATGCGGTCAGCGGCCAGGCTAATCAAACCCAATCAACTTTAAATCAATTGTCATAAGCGGTCAATTAATTTGTAACTACCGCCGGCGGTCACCGGCAGTTTTACCATCTATAAGTGTGTTGTTGGTTTACAGTTAGAACGTCCCAATGTCAGAACGTCCCGTTGTTAGAACGTCCCAGTATTTGTCAAAACGTCCCAGTATATTTGTCAAAACGTCCCATTCATTAAAAATATTTGTCAAAACGTCCCACAATTATTTTGTTATGCCAAGCCAACAAATTAATTGATATATAAACTCAATTTCTTTGTTCAGATAATGTATCTATATTATATTTATACTATATTAACATGTATAAACATGTGAAAATAAAAGATCGTAATTCGAAATTGTTTTATTTTTATGTTAATCTCCAATTATGAACTCTCCAATTATCACGCAGTAATTGGACGTCCTAAGTTTACATAATCGAAGCTAATTCGAGGTGAGGAAACCAGATTAAAGGATGACAATGTACTGGCCGACATTTGATGTTCAATTAATTAATTACAATTAGGTCAAACTTTCTTATGATCATAAATGTCGGTTTCGACTAACATCAATGTGTAAAAAACATGCAGTACTATATAATGGTTCGTTTATTTGCGTTTCCAATCATTTAATATCAAATCGTGTGTGCATTTAGATCAAGGAGAGTGTATTTTGGATACAAAGTTTGACTAAATATTTCGATTTTTGTGATATATGTTAATTTTGTGTATGATGGAGCCCCCGTGTGTCGTTTGTAAGAAGGAAGTGAGGAGGAGGCAGCACGCCATGCAGTGCGACTGCGAGCGATGGCAACATCGCACATGCAATTTAGGTAAGTCTCAATTTTAACTGCAACTTAAAGACAGCATTGAACAGAATGATTCATGCTTCATCTCTGTGAATGTACTTGCACTCATTCTATAAAACTGACTTTGAGATATCCTATTAGACGCCAAACTCACATATCCAATTTAATAGTCATTAGACATTTAAGCTCAAGTCATTTGCGTATAGAAGTTATTTCAAAATGTACATAACACCTAGTCACATTTTAAAGGGAATCAAATGTGCAAGTAGTAAGTTTTATATTTGGGAGAAATGCATCCTTTAATAGACATTTCATGGAGGATGTAGTCTGTATTTTTAACGCATGAATTAGATGGTTGCATTAAAACGACAAAACAATTTGAAGTCCTTCATTGAGATTGAGTAGGGGTTTCGATAGTGTAAAGTCGCTTTAAAATACACGACTTCTACGTGCACAGCGAGTTCCCATAATTACTCCTGCATAGAATGAGCACGTGCATTTCGGATAGTCCTTTTTGTTTCTGCTTTTTGTTTTATTTTCCGATATATTTCACTTTTCCATATTCTAGCATATAGGTACATTGTATTATTGACATAATGAGAAGCCAAATTATGATGTGTATTTTTAAAATATAACCAAAACGTTGACGTTCGCTAATTGGACGCACGTGCTTACTATAATCCGCGATAAAATGTATTTTTTAAGAATTAAGAATACTATATTACAGTACTTCTTTGGGAAATGACATGTTAATAAGTAATTTATCTATTTTATATACGAGACTGCGTTTATATTTTAGGATGGCATCGACGGCTGAATAACATCACCGGTGTGTCCCCATCCTTCATTAACATTATTATATTGTAAACGAACTGCGTGTCGCCATTAAGGAGAGGAACCTTATAAGCTTTTAGCTTTCGTTCCAATCAGTTTCACAAAATTGTTTGTAATGTATATAATGGTGTTTTTTTTTCATTGAATAAAATATGTTTAAACTAATGTGTCGTTACACAAACACGCAGTCAGTGACGCGTGCGAGACGCGATTGGTTCCGAAACCTTTCATTAGTAATTGATTTAATCACCGACACGGGTACCGTGTTACACACCAGTTATACAGTTATGATATGACATTTCATGCATAAAGATTGATTCACACTACATAGGAATAACCTGTGTGAATAAGTATAATCAGTGAAACTGGTAATAAGAGAATATCTTCAATTAAATGAAAATAATATTGAAATATTATTATTGCCTTTTCCAAATTCCTATAATGATATCAAATTCTCTATTAATAAAACCAATAACGTAAAACCAAAGACCTAATAAACATTATGTCATTGATATAACATATACATTTTTTAAACTAGATGTACTTATTTAACATACTTACCACTATCTTACTTATACTCAATTAAGTGGGACGTTGTAGTGGGACGTTTTGACAATTTTTCCAACCCCTACTGGGACGTTTTGACAAATATCGGGACGTTCTAACAACGGGACGTTCTGACATTGGGACGTTCTAACTGTAAACAGTGTTGTTTATGTAAAGGATAAAACCTTCCCGTGTAATCGAGAGGTGTAAACTGAGACGCATGCAACTATCAATTTTGTCACGTACACAAACTGGCTAAGTTACCCTTTCTTTTATTTTATTTTTACTCGCTAAATATTTTTAAATAAAAGGAAGCAAAATCCCCCCCTCTCTGTCTCATTTCAAATATCCTTGAACGAAACCACTAAATGTATCAAGATGTAAAGTCAGTGATGTAAACTTAAAAAGATTACAGGACAAAATTGTGCCCTTTGATGTTTGTTTTGAAGCAACTCTTGTCCCAAATTTGGAAAATTCCTTTCATGAAGAAATTGACCTTACGACAGACTTTGATTGACAGCTGGAACTGACCAATCAGCGAACACTTCGGTTGCTATCCGCCATTTTCTCCGACACGCTGTGCGACTCCGTCAACACATAGCACTATTGTGCTGTGATTTTTCTTCATCAATACTGCTTAAGATATTGTTTAAGTACTTATTGTAGAGAAATTATGTATAAGGAGAGACTTGTGGGTGAAGTAAAATTTATCCCGTTTCCAAAATCTGTCACATATATTGCGAAATGACTGAGAACTACACGCAGTTAGTAAATATATATGCAAACAGTTAATTTATAAAACGATGTAAAGAATAGAAGTATGAACTATTATTTTCTTTCTTTTTTTCTTTCACATGTTAGTTAATTTTTATTTTTGTCTTTCATCTTCGTTTGAAAATGAAAAACTGTTGTTTTTAAAAAACGGAATTGACACATAATGACGAATGTTATTGCATTTGATAATGAATCAAATGCTAACTAAAAATACAATATTGATCGATAATGTTGTGAGAGGACATGGTTTCCAGTTGAATATATACAAATTCTTCAAATTGGATTTTAATTAATTGATTTTGTTTTTAAATGGACCCTAAGAGCACCTTAAACAATTAATTAACTTTCTTATTATAGCCCATCAATCCACCTACCTGTAATGATCGATGTATCGTATCCAAATTTAAAAGCTATTAAAAACAAAACAAATCCATAGCTCCTTGTTGCAACTTTATACGAATACCTTAAAGAATCTAATGTTGCTGCAATATGTTGTAAAACACACTCTTGGTAGCCAGAGGTTGATTACAAAGACCGCCGATCGGCTAAACAATAAAGGGTTTGTGACTTGACCATAAAGTGCAATTGTGTCAGATTGATGTTAATTAGCGTCGAAACCCTTAATCCTTTTTAACAATCGAGGTTTGTTAACCCTTTACCAAATAATAACTACATTTGACTACTTTTTTACAGACAACTAGGGGAAATATTGTAGGAAAAAGAGAAATTGTTCTTAACGAGCAAGTTATCCTTTTCCAACAATATGGTCTGCCCTATCAGAAAAGTCTTAATTTATCATCTTCATTTAAATGACGTCTGCAAACTCTTTAAGTTTGGAACAATTGAAAATATTTCGTTTGGTAAAATGACCCTTAGTTCGTAATCAAGTAGCAAAACCTACAATCACCCATTGCGTAGCATACAAAAGATTATGTTCGAAAGTCTTGATTATTAACTTAATTGACAACAAAATAGTGATTGTTCCTATCAGCAATTGTTTAACACCATAATCCCAACATGACCAACACCATTTTCAACATGACAAAATTGGTAGGTCTGCGTTTTGAATACGCCGATTTAGTAAAATAAAAATCTAAACCGTTTAAGAATCAAAATGAGATAATTTCGTCGTAACCTGCAAATACTGCAAATTAACTGTTTTGAAGTAGTATGAAATACGGTCATTTTGAAGGTTCGGTCGAAACAGTGCCGAACGGACCAATGTCGTTCGGATCCGAGTCTGATCGGACTTTGGACGGATCGTGTTTGGTGCCGATCGGACCCCACACTGCTGGGGTTAATCACTGCCCCAATGCCATAGAGATATACATTGTATAACAGAGCTGATATATATGTCTCTGCTAACGCTCAAAATATACCATCTTCTTTACAAATTGTCATGCTATGTACATATTATCCAGCAATAAAGGCAGGTGCTTATTTTGTAAGAATATTTCCGATTTCAAATAAGAATATCCGAAATCATCGGCAATGTCAAATAGGGATCCTAGTTTGTGCATTGACGCTATTTCACTCAGAATGTCGGAGAAAATTAGAGTGACCTCCCCTATTTACGGTGGGCGTGGTTAACTGCTCTGTGTCGTAAGGTCAATTGCAAGGAGAATGAAAGCGGGATGGGTTTTCTTTCATCTTATGTTTGTGGAAATGAAAAAGGACAGGCAGCAAGTTTGTGTAAGAGAAAGACTGACTGATATTCGGACAGGTATAAAACATGGCGCCTACCCCGTTATAGCGCGATTACGGAAGAAAAACACGGCGCCCCCTGTTAACTTTTTTATTTGTGGATATATCTCAACAAACTTGGTACCAAATGAAAGAAGACACTCTGAACTTTCTGGTGGTGTTTGAAAATCTAAAATATGTTCACCAAGTACCGAGAAAATGCATGTCAAATATGGGCAATATTTTGTACAAAAATGTCGCTTAGAAATTGAGATTGAAAAACACGGCGCCCCCTATTATATTTTTTGTTCTAAATAATATTTTTCTAACTTTGATATATTTTGAAAATGCATAAGATTACCTTTCAAATGATATTAAATATTTGAAATTTGGACGAAAGATGGCTGAGAAATGGCTGTTCAAACATGAGTATTACTCCAGCCATTTCGACTCACTACAGATTCAAGTTCGGAAAACACGGCGCCCCCTACTAACTTTTTTATTTGTTCAATGACTGTACATTATGTGGTATGTTATTTTAGAAGACACTTTTCCTTTCATATGATGTTAGTTTTGTTAAAATTGGTTGATTGATGACCGAGATATGGCCTGTTAAAGATGGGCGTTTTTCCGTAAGTCCCGTCGCAAAAGATTTTGCTTGGAAACCGTTTAGAATTACACAAGAAAAACAAGGCTCCCGTATTAACTTAATTATTTGTTGAATTTGTAGAATTTACACAACAAACTTGGTATCAGATGAAAGAACACACATTAAACTCATTTATGGTATGCAAAGAACTTAAATATATGGACGAAGTACCGGAAAGAATTGATGGCGAATATTGTTAGTGTTTTACCAAAATGCCGCTCACGGATTAACCTCGGAAAATATCACTCCCCTATTTTCTTTTTCGTTATTTGTCATATTTCTTTAATGTTAACTATGTTTCATAAAAACATATGATACACGTTCAAATGATGAAATAGTTCAAATGATGAAATAGTTTTAAGATATGGATTGCAGATGGCTAAGAGCAATCTTTGCAAACATGAGGAGGACTAATATTTCAACCGTTCCATCACTTGACATGAAATTTCGGATCACTGTACCTCACCATTAATGCGTTTGATTTCCAAAATATCCTACAAAACGTTAGAAGGCACATACTTTCCCATTTGGTTAGGTATTAATTTTGTTACTTTTGGATAGTGACTGAGAAATCTTCTTAGGGAGGGAGGGAGGGATGGAGGGAGGGAGGGAGGGAGGGAGGGAGGGAGGGAGGGAGAGGGAGGGAGGGAGGGAGGGAGGGAGAGGGAGGGAGGGAGGGAGGGAGGGAGGGAGGGAGGGAGGGAGGGAGGGAGGAGGGAGGAGGGAGGGAGGGAGGAGGGAGGGAGGGAGGGAGGGAGGGAGGGAGGAGGAGGGAGGAGGGAGGGAGGGAGGGAGGGAGGAGGGAGGGAGGAGAGGGAGGGAGCGAGGGAGGGAGGGAGGAGGGAGGGAGGGAGGGAGGAGGGAGGAGGGAGGGAGGGAGGGAGGAGGGAGGAGTCCGGTGCGCACCGTGTTTTCAGATTGGACTGACATATTACTCATGTTTGCAAAGATTGCTCTTAGCCATTTGCATTCCAAATCTTAATATCATCTGTGTATCATATGTCTTTTTGAAACATAGTAAACATTAAAGAAATATGACAAATAACGAAAAAGAAAATAGGGGAGTGATATTTTCCGAGGTTAATCCGTGAGCGGCATTTTGGTAAAACACTAACAATATTCGCCATCAATTCTTTCCGGTACTTCGTCCATATATTTAAGTTCTTTGCATACCATAAATGAGTTTAATGTGTGTTCTTTCATCTGATACCAAGTTTGTTGTGTAAATTCTACAAATTCAACAAATAATTAAGTTAATACGGGAGCCTTGTTTTTCTTGTGTAATTCTAAACGGTTTCCAAGCAAAATCTTTTGCGACGGGACTTACGGAAAAAAACGCCCATCTTTAACAGGCCATATCTCGGTCATCAATCAACCAATTTTAACAAAACTAACATCATATGAAAGGAAAAAGTGTCTTCTAAAATAACATACCACATAATGTACAGCCATTGAACAAATAAAAAAGTTAGTAGGGGGCGCCGTGTTTTCCGAACTTGAATCTGTAGTGAGTCGAAATGGCTGGAGTAATACTCATGTTTGAACAGCCATTTCTCAGCCATCTTTTGTCCAAATTTCAAATATTTAATATCATTTGAAAGGTAATTTTATGCATTTTCAAAATATATCAAAGTTAGAAAAATATTATTTAGAACAAAAAATATAATAGGGGGCGCCGTGTTTTTCAATCTCAATTTCTAAGCGACATTTTTGTACAAAATATTGCCCATATTTGACATGCATTTTCTCGGTACTTGGTGAACATATTTTAGATTTTCAAACACCACCAGAAAGTTCAGAGTGTCTTCTTTCATTTGGTACCAAGTTTGTTGAGATATATCCACAAATAAAAAAGTTAACAGGGGGCGCCGTGTTTTTCTTCCGTAATCACGCTATATTGGGGTAGGCGCCATGTTTTATACCTGTCCCTGATATTCAAACATTACCCGCGAAGATTCATATATGCTAGTTTGGTGGTGGTGATTGTTTACCGCATGGAGTACTTAGGTAAAAATGGACTGCAATTTTTTTTTTTAATTTGAGCTGACCAAATTGCCTTTTTTTTTCAACCTGTTTTTTCGTCAAAATATTTCAATAATTTTGGGAATTTCTCAGTGGAAATTGGGATAATTGGTCAACTAATTTGATTTTTAAGTTTTACAGTACCAAAAGTATAAGGAAAGGAAATCTCTGTATGGTCCATATACATGTCCAATGTTGAAGGTGAATTCCTAGGGTCACCCAAATTTTGATAGGATGATTTTTGCGATAAGCAGCCACCTCTGTTAAGCAGCCAATTTCACCCTGTCCCTTGGGTGGCTGCTTATCGCAAGTTTGACTGTACCTCCTACTTTAATGTGTAAACAAGTGGAAATTGATAGAAACAAATAACCCATACTCTAATCTCAAAATGTTCTATAACCCTTATAGTGCTGGAACAGAATTCATGCTTATGCAAACATGTTAGATCCAGATCAGCGCCAAGTAAATTGGCATCTGGCCTATGATCTAACCTGTATACTGCTCTGAGTATCTTTCCCAATCAAAATTAAGCAGATATATTTAAGGTTTTGTTAACCAGGTAACACAAAAATATATTTTAGATAATTTCCCAGCATTTTAAAGTTGAATGGCAATTCCTCCAACTGTAATGTGTAAAGAAGTGTAACTTGATTGAAACGAATAACCCTTACTCTAACATTGGAATGCTCTTTAATAGCAATACCTCAAGCTGTAATGTGTAAAGAAGTGGAACTTGATTGAAACGAATAACCCTTTTTCTAACCTCGGAATGCTCTTTAATAGCAATACCTCAAGCTGTAATGTGTAAAGAAGTGTAACTTGATTGAAACGAATAACCCTTACTCTAACCTCGGAATGCTCTTTAATAGCAATACCTCAAGCTGTAATGTGTAAAGAAGTGGAACTTGATTGAAACCCTCAAGAATCCATGTTGTGACAGTTATGATGAAGAATGATATCATACCTGATACATTTAATCTTAATTCATTGACAGATCCAGTAGTAAATTGCAGTATTGCATAATTGTCTCAAGGAAAAATCCATCTTTGTATCATTTGGAAGAGAGACCCCTTGGTAATATCAAGTGACAAAATGTTACAAGCCATTAGTGGAAGGATAAAGGTGCTCAATATTCCAAGTTATTTCTACATGTTTATGACTTCATTAAACTAGGTCAACTTTGAACATGTTATGTTTGACTTCATGATTACTTTCCTTTCCTCACAACAAATGGGTTTATCAAAGGTATCAAAAAAAAGTATTGAAGAAAAACACAAATATTCTATGCATAGTTGAGTAACAAATTTCATATTCAATGAATAGATGTATGTAATTTCAAAGGAATAAAAGAAAACAAAGTTGCATATACATTAAAAAAAATTGGAACAAGTGGCCGGATCAAATTCAACTACAATATACATTGTATCTTGGGACATCTAATTCCCCTAGTTGGGATTTTGGGACTGGTAGACATTGAAAACTAAAGCAGACCAAAAAAAATGTACATTTTCCGTCAATGATATTGGATAGAAACCATTAAGGCATAATGATAAATTACTCACTATGTCACAATGGTTTCTTCAAATCTTTTGAAATTTATGCTGCAAAAGAAGAATTATGGAGTAAAGGGTTATACCATTAACAAACAATGTTGACATTTGACCAGTTTGTTACAGACCACTCTAAAAACATTGTGGGAAAAGGAGAAATTGACTTAACGAGCAATTTCTCCTTTACTCACAATATTTTCTGCCCTATTAGAAGATTATTTTTCAATTTTATCACATTTTGAGATGAAAATTTGGCTTTTGGTAAAGGGTTATATTAAGCCTACCTGGAGGTCTCTCGGTACACAAAACCCGTAAAGTCATCTTTCTGTTGTCATCTTGACCCGGCGGATCCCGCGGCACTAAAATATCCTGAGATATAGGACAAAGGAAAACTTATTCATTTATTTGATGGAATCCACCCTTTATCACATAGTCTTCATGACAGAGGGGTTAAAATGGTCAGGCACAAAAATAATATATATAAAAAAAGTCACTTATATGTCATTCACAAGTTTAGCAATATACTGCACTGCCTAAAAACACTGTATTGTGATTTTGAAATAAATGAAACATTAAAAGGCAACATCAAAAACATATAATTCAATGATAACTAAATGAAAGACAAACATTTGAATTTGTTTGTCTGTTAAGGTTTAACACTGTGTTATCAATATTTCAATTATATCAATTAAGGTGCCCAGAATCACTGCTACCATGATTCAACCCCATGCATAGAGGGTCAATATAATTTGAAGTTACAGTCAAACTTGTGTTAAGAGGCCAGTCTATGGACCTGAGAAAATTGGCTGTTTAAGACAAGTTGGCTGCTTAACACAAATTGATGTACACTATGAACCCAATGATGGGACTTTCTGTAGTGGTTGTTGAATGCAGGTTGGCTGCTTCAAAGGATGGTTGCTTAACACAAGTTGGACTGTAGTTACTTTCATCACTAGACAACAGAACATATTCTTCAAACAATGTTATAGTAAGACAAGCACATAGACAGGTCAATACAAAGACCGACAGTATCTTGTTCATGCTCAATGATATGGATTTTTATCACACCAACATTAATTCGGTTACGTTGCTAGGCCCTGTTCAAAACAGAGGAATATCCAAACTTGACAACCCATAAAGATTGGTTAAGTCGGGTAGAAGCATCAGCATTCAGCAAGTTAGCAAGGAGACTGACTACTTTTCATATAATCCAAATGATGTTGCTGGATTTTGAACCCACGTGAAACGGCCATGTAGTTTAAAATCTGGGCACCGTTTTACAAAACATCTTATGCCAAATATTTGTGTAAGTTCAAAACAACATTCCCTCTTCTTTAAATAATTGGCAAAGCAATATTGCAAAGTAACACATCGTTGGAATCATCTCTCCAAGATACTTTCATTGACAGTAACATTGCAATATTGTACTTTCATTTAAGATATTATCCATGTTTATCAGTTTTGACTGACGCATATATTTTCCTTAAGTGGCTTAGTGAAACAATACCCTAATCTCTACATACTTGGCCATGGAGGGACCTCACCATATCTAATATTTTGCATATATATCACACATATTCCATGACTTACCTTATATATTGCGTTTGGTAGAAGATTTGTTACTTTGACCCATCCTAGCTCAACTAGATGCGTCCATGTCTCATTATCTCTGTTCACCTTTGTGTACCTGAAAACAGACATTGTATTTTTCATTATGGTTTTTCCTGATAACAAGAATTTAGAATCATCATAGAGGAAGAACTTTTCTTTAACCCTTATAATGCTGGAACCGACTTCATGCTTATGCAAACAGGTAAGATCCAGTATGCAAACAGGTAAGATCCAGGTCAGCAGCCAAGTAAATTGGTGGCTATTGGCGGCTGGCCTGTGATCAAACCTGTTTGCTACTCTGGGCTGAGTATCTATCCTCAACGAAATTAAGGAGACATTTAAGGTTTTGTAAAGCAGACGATACAAAAATCTATTTTTAGAAAATCCCCCGGCATTCTGAGGGTTAAAACATGGATTATGTTAAACAACAGAGATTAATTTCATATATCAGAGATAGCTTCAAATAAAATCAACAGTATGTGATGAAAGACTTCTTTTATCTTATTTATGACAAGCTGTTTTATTCAAGCCTAGCTATTCGCACAGAAAACATGGAGTTTTTACTGAATGTTTCTATTATCCATTTTTTGTTGTTGTTGTTGATAGACATTCAGTTACATTGTGATGCCCTGCTTGTAATCGAAGGATTAGATATTCAAAATCCTACGGCTTAAAATGGTTGGATTGACTTCAGTAGGACCATCTTCATTATATTTGTTTGTTTATCTTAATTGGGTTTAACTCATTGTCACCAAGTTGTCAGTTATGTAGTGGCTTTCCTGGTTTAACGGTACTTAGTAAGTGATCTAGGGGCCTCTATGGCCTAGTGGTTAGAGTACAGAACTTGAAATCACATGGCCCCTCTCCGCGTGGGTTCAAATCTTGAGAGGGATATAGATTTTCATGAGAGGCAGTCTCCCGAATGACTTACGGAATGCCAATGGTTCTACCCGCCTTGACCAGCCCTTATGGGCAGTTGAGTATGGGGTCTTCCTCCGTCATTAAGAGTCGGGCATCGCTACATAACTGAAATAATGTTGATGTGATGTAAAACCCATATGAAAAAAAAAAAGTAAGTGATCTGAATTGTCTTTCTAAGGGACAACCACAACAAAACTAGAGGTACCAGCGGGGCTTGAACCCAGACAGGACCCTTAATTCGAAAACCTCGATCTTATTCACTAGCCCACACAGGACCCTCTTCATACATAGATAAATAGTATTTTATTTAATCATAGAAATTCTGCAAATACAAACAATCATAAAAAGAAATGTATATTTCATAGATAAGCCTTACACAAAGTTGCGTAGTGTCAAGTCTACGATTCCCACTTGTCCATCCATATCTGTCAGCCTCCATTGTGCAAACTTAAAACAGACCTCATTACGGCGAATCACATGGGCTTGTTGAGCTGTAAAATGATAGAGCAAATAACAATAGCTTCAACCATAAATAAACAGATTTCAATCATAAATAAACAGGAGGTACAACATTAGCTTAACCTTTTAAAACAATATGAACTACCAAAATAGCTTGAAGTATGAATAACAGAAGACACGTAGTAAGCTTAAGTTGTTAAGATAAATGTAACACTGCATTACCTTGAACTTTAACTTATCATGTGGTGTCACATAAGACTACGTAAGTTGGCCAGTAGACCTCTCATGAAAATTCCATTCTAGTACTGCCATAATTTACACAAAATGGGGCGTTGAGATTTCAAGTTCTATGGTTATAAAAATCTTCAGCTAAGTTCCACTCAAACAAATATGTATTGAAAAAAGGTAAATAAGCTATTTACTTTGTTAAATCAGCTTCTAGCTGGGCATGTTCCTGAATGGAAACAGGACTACAAATGACTTACTTTGTTTGTCAGCTGTAACTGGGCTTGTCCCTGTAAGGAAGTAGGACTACAAACGACTTACTTTGTTTAGTCAGCTGTAACTGGGCTTGCCCCTGAAAGGAAATAGGATTACAAACGACTTACTTTGTTTAGTCAGCTGTAACTGGGCTTGTCCCTGAAAGGAAGTAGGACTACAAACGACTTACTTTGTTTTGTCAGCTGTAACTGGGCTTGTCCCTGAAAGGAAGTAGGACTACAAACAACTTACTTTGTTTAGTCAGCTGTAACTGGGCTTGTCCCTGAAAGGAAGTAGGACTACAAACGACTTACTTTGTTTAGTCAGCTGTAACTGGGCTTGTCCCTGAATGGAAGTAGGACTACAAACGACTTACTTTGTTTAGTTAGCTGTAACTGGGCTTGTCCCTGAAAGGAAGTAGGACTACAAACGACTTACTTTGTTTAGTCAGCTGTAACTGGGCTTGTCCCTGAAAGGAAGTAGGACTACAAACGACTTACTTTGTTTTGTCAGCTGTAACTGGGCTTGTCCCTGAAAGGAAATAGGACTACAAACAACTTACTTTGTTTAGTCAGCTGTAACTGGGCTTGTCCCTGAAAGGAAGTAGGACTACAAATGACTTACTTTGTTTAGTCAGCTGTAACTGGGCTTGTCCCTGAATGGAAATAGGACTACAAACGACTTACTTTGTTTAGTCAGCTGTAACTGGGCTTGCCCTGAAAGGAAGTAGGACTACAAACGACTTACTTTGTTTAGTCAGCTGTAACTGGGCTTGTCCCTGAAAGGAAGTAGGACTACAAACGACTTACTTTGTTTAGTCAGCTATAACTGGGCTTGTCCCTGTAAGGAAATAGGACTACAAACGACTTACTTTGTTTAGTCAGCTGTAACTGGGCTTGTCCCTGTAAGGAAATAGGACTACAAACGACTTACTTTGTTTAGTCAGCTGTAACTGGGCTTGTCCCTTTAAGGAAATAGGACTACAAACGACTTACTTTGTTTAGTCAGCTGTAACTGGGCTTGTCCCTGAAAGGAAGTAGGACTACAAACGACTTACTTTGTTTAGTCAGCTATAACTGGGCTTGTCCCTGTAAGGAAATAGGACTACAAACGACTTACTTTGTTTAGTCAGCTGTAACTGGGCTTGTCCCTGAAAGGAAGTAGGACTACAAACGACTTACTTTGTTTAGTCAGCTATAACTGGGCTTGTCCCTGTAAGGAAATAGGACTACAAACGACTTACTTTGTTTAGTCAGCTGTAACTGGGCTTGTCCCTGTAAGGAAACAGGACTACAAACGACTTACTTTGTTTAGTCAGCTGTAACTGGGCTTGTCCCTGTAAGGAAGTAGGACTACAAATGACTTACTTTGTTTAGTCAGCTGTAACTGGGCTTGTCCCTGAAAGGAAGTAGGACTACAAACGACTTACTTTGTTTAGTCAGCTATAACTGGGCTTGTCCCTGTAAGGAAATAGGACTACAGACGACTTACTTTGTTTAGTCAGCTGTAACTGGGCTTGTCCCTGTAAGGAAACAGGACTACAAACGACTTACTTTGTTTAGTCAGCTGTAACTGGGCTTGTCCCTGTAAGGAAGTAGGCCTACAAATGACTTACTTTGTTTAGTCAGCTGTAACTGGGCTTGTCCCTGAAAGGAAGTAGGACTACAAACGACTTACTTTGTTTAGTCAGCTATAACTGGGCTTGTCCCTGTAAGGAAATAGGACTACAAACAACTTACTTTGTTTAGTCAGCTGTAACTGGGCTTGTCCCTGTAAGGAAATAGGACTACAAACGACTTACTTTGTTTAGTCAGCTGTAACTGGGCTTGTCCCTGTAAGGAAATAGGACTACAAATGACTTACTTTGTTTAGTCAGCTGTAACTGGGCTTGTCCCTGAAAGGAAATAGGACTACAAACGACTTACTTTGTTTAGTTAGCTGTAACTGGGCTTGTCCCTGAAAGGAAGTAGGACTACAAACGACTTACTTTGTTTAGTCAGCTATAACTGGGCTTGTCCCTGTAAGGAAGTAGGACTACAAACGACTTACTTTGTTTAGTCAGCTGTAACTGGGCTTGCCCCTGAAAGGAAATAGGATTACAAACGACTTACTTTGTTTAGTCAGCTGTAACTGGGCTTGTCCCTGAAAGGAAGTAGGACTACAAACGACTTACTTTGTTTTGTCAGCTGTAACTGGGCTTGTCCCTGAAAGGAAGTAGGACTACAAACAACTTACTTTGTTTAGTCAGCTGTAACTGGGCTTGTCCCTGAAAGGAAGTAGGACTACAAACGACTTACTTTGTTTAGTCAGCTGTAACTGGGCTTGTCCCTGAATGGAAGTAGGACTACAAACGACTTACTTTGTTTAGTTAGCTGTAACTGGGCTTGTCCCTGAAAGGAAGTAGGACTACAAACGACTTACTTTGTTTAGTCAGCTGTAACTGGGCTTGTCCCTGAAAGGAAGTAGGACTACAAACGACTTACTTTGTTTTGTCAGCTGTAACTGGGCTTGTCCCTGAAAGGAAATAGGACTACAAACAACTTACTTTGTTTAGTCAGCTGTAACTGGGCTTGTCCCTGAAAGGAAGTAGGACTACAAATGACTTACTTTGTTTAGTCAGCTGTAACTGGGCTTGTCCCTGAATGGAAATAGGACTACAAACGACTTACTTTGTTTAGTCAGCTGTAACTGGGCTTGCCCTGAAAGGAAGTAGGACTACAAACGACTTACTTTGTTTAGTCAGCTGTAACTGGGCTTGTCCCTGAAAGGAAGTAGGACTACAAACGACTTACTTTGTTTTGTCAGCTATAACTGGGCTTGTCCCTGTAAGGAAATAGGACTACAAACGACTTACTTTGTTTAGTCAGCTGTAACTGGGCTTGTCCCTGTAAGGAAATAGGACTACAAACGACTTACTTTGTTTAGTCAGCTGTAACTGGGCTTGTCCCTTTAAGGAAATAGGACTACAAACGACTTACTTTGTTTAGTCAGCTGTAACTGGGCTTGTCCCTGAAAGAATGGGACTACAAGCGACTTACTTTGTTTAGTCAGCTATAACTGGGCTTGTCCTGTAAGGAAATAGGACTTCTGTGACTTACTTTGTTTAGTCCGGCTGTAACTGGGCTTGTCCCTGAAAGGAAGTAGGACTACAAACGACTTACTTTGTTTAGTCAGCTATAACTGGGCTTGTCCCTGTAAGGAAATAGGACTACAAACGACTTACTTTGTTTAGTCAGCTGTAACTGGGCTTGTCCCTGTAAGGAAACAGGACTACAAACGACTTACTTTGTTTAGTCAGCTGTAACTGGGCTTGTCCCTGTAAGGAAGTAGGCCTACAAATGACTTACTTTGTTTAGTCAGCTGTAACTGGGCTTGTCCCTGAAAGGAAGTAGGACTACAAACGACTTACTTTGTTTAGTCAGCTATAACTGGGCTTGTCCCTGTAAGGAAATAGGACTACAGACGACTTACTTTGTTTAGTCAGCTGTAACTGGGCTTGTCCCTGTAAGGAAACAGGACTACAAACGACTTACTTTGTTTAGTCAGCTGTAACTGGGCTTGTCCTGTAAGGAGTAGGCCTACAAATGACTTACTTTGTTTAGTCAGCTGTAACTGGGCTGTCCCTGAAAGGAGTAGGACTACAAACGACACTTTGTTTTAGTCAGCTATAACTGGGCTTGTCCCTGTAAGGAAATAGGACTACAAACAACACTTTGTTTGATCAGCTGTAACTGGGCTTGTCCCTGTAAGGAAATATGGGACTACAAACACACTTTGTTTAGTCAGCTGTAACTGGGCTTGTCCCTGTAAGGAAATAGGACTACAAATGACTTACTTTGTTTAGTCAGCTGTAACTGGGCTTGTCCCTGAAAGGAAATAGGACTACAAATGACTTACTTTGTTTAGTCAGCTGTAACTGGGCTTGTCCCTGTAAGGAAGTAGGACTACAAACGACTTACTTTGTTTATCAGCTTCTAGCTGGGCATGTTCCTTAATGGAAATAGGACTACAAACGACTTACTTTGTTTAGTCAGCTGTAACTGGGCTTGTCCCTGAAAGGAAACAGGACTACAAACGACTTACTTTGTTTAGTCAGCTGTAACTGGGCTTGTCCCTGTAAGGAAACAGGACTACAAACGACTTACTTTGTTTAGTCAGCTGTAACTGGGCTTGTCCCTGTAAGGAAATAGGACTACAAACGACTTACTTTGTTTAGTCAGCTGTAACTGGGCTTGTCCCTGTAAGGAAGTAGGACTACAAACGACTTACTTTGTTTAGTTAGCTGTAACTGGGCTTGTCCCTGAAAGGAAGTAGGACTACAAACGACTTACTTTGTTTAGTCAGCTATAACTGGGCTTGTCCCTGTAAGGAAATAGGACTACAAACGACTTACTTTGTTTAGTCAGCTGTAACTGGGCTTGTCCCTGTAAGGAAATAGGACTACAAACGACTTACTTTGTTTAGTCAGCTGTAACTGGGCTTGTCCCTGTAAGGAAATAGGACTACAAACGACTTACTTTGTTTAGTCAGCTGTAACTGGGCTTGTCCCTGAAAGGAAGTAGGTCTTCAAACGACTTACTTTGTTTAGTCAGCTGTAACTGGGCTTGTCCCTGTAAGGAAATAGGACTACAAACGACTTACTTTGTTTAGTTAGCTGTAACTGGGCATGTCCCTGTAAGGAAGTAGGACTACAAACGACTTACTTTGTTTAGTCATCTGTAACTGGGCTTGTAACTGGGCTTGTCCCTGAAAGGAAGTAGGACTACAAACGACTTACTTTGTTTAGTCAGCTATAACTGGGCTTGTCCCTGTAAGGAAATAGGACTACAAACGACTTACTTTGTTTAGTCAGCTGTAACTGGGCTTGTCCCTGTAAGGAAATAGGACTACAAACGACTTACTTTGTTTAGTCAGCTGTAACTGGGCTTGTCCCTTTAAGGAAATAGGACTACAAACGACTTACTTTGTTTAGTCAGCTGTAACTTTGGAGAAACTGTCCTGCTTGGGAAATAGGACTACAAGCGACTTACTTTTGTTTAGTCCGGCTGTAACTGGGCTTGTCCTGTAAGGAAATAGGACTACAAACAGCTTGCTGTTTAGTCAGCTGTAACTGGGCTTGTCCCTGTAAGGAAGTAGGACTACAAACGACTTACTTTGTTTAGTTAGCTGTAACTGGGCTTGTCCCTGAAAGGAAGTAGGACTACAAACGACTTACTTTGTTTAGTCAGCTATAACTGGGCTTGTCCCTGTAAGGAAATAGGACTACAAACAACTTACTTTGTTTAGTCAGCTGTAACTGGGCTTGTCCCTGTAAGGAAATAGGACTACAAACGACTTACTTTGTTTAGTCAGCTGTAACTGGGCTTGTCCCTGTAAGGAAATAGGACTACAAATGACTTACTTTGTTTAGTCAGCTGTAACTGGGCTTGTCCCTGAAAGGAAATAGGACTACAAACGACTTACTTTGTTTAGTTAGCTGTAACTGGGCTTGTCCCTGAAAGGAAGTAGGACTACAAACGACTTACTTTGTTTAGTCAGCTATAACTGGGCTTGTCCCTGTAAGGAAATAGGACTACAAACAACTTACTTTGTTTAGTCAGCTGTAACTGGGCTTGTCCCTGTAAGGAAATAGGACTACAAACGACTTACTTTGTTTAGTCAGCTGTAACTGGGCTTGTCCCTGTAAGGAAATAGGACTACAAATGACTTACTTTGTTTTGTCAGCTGTAACTGGGCTTGTCCCTGAAAAGGAAGCAGGACTACAAACAACTTACTCTTTGTTTAGTCAAAGGTAACTGGCTTGTCCTGAAAGGAAGTAGGACTACAAACGACCTTACTTTGTTTGGGGTCAGCTGTAACTGGGCTTGTCCCCGAATGGAAGTAGACCACAAAACCACTCTACTTTTGCTTCTTAGCTAGCTGTAAACTGGCTTGTCCCCGAAAGGAAGTAGACTACAAACTACTCTACTTTGTTTAGTCAGCTGTAACTGGGCTTGTCCCTGAAAGGAAGTAGGACTACAAACGACTTACTTTGTTTTGTCAGCTGTAACTGGGCTTGTCCCTGAAAGGAAATAGGACTACAAACAACTTACTTTGTTTAGTCAGCTGTAACTGGGCTTGTCCCTGAAAGGAAGTAGGACTACAAATGACTTACTTTGTTTAGTCAGCTGTAACTGGGCTTGTCCCTGAATGGAAATAGGACTACAAACGACTTACTTTGTTTAGTCAGCTGTAACTGGGCTTGCCCTGAAAGGAAGTAGGACTACAAACGACTTACTTTGTTTAGTCAGCTGTAACTGGGCTTGTCCCTGAAAGGAAGTAGGACTACAAACGACTTACTTTGTTTAGTCAGCTATAACTGGGCTTGTCCCTGTAAGGAAATAGGACTACAAACAACTTACTTTGTTTAGTCAGCTGTAACTGGGCTTGTCCCTGTAAGGAAATAGGACTACAAACGACTTACTTTGTTTAGTCAGCTGTAACTGGGCTTGTCCCTTTAAGGAAATAGGACTACAAACGACTTACTTTGTTTAGTCAGCTGTAACTGGGCTTGTCCCTGAAAGGAAGTAGGACTACAAACGACTTACTTTGTTTAGTCAGCTATAACTGGGCTTGTCCCTGTAAGGAAATAGGACTACAAACGACTTACTTTGTTTAGTCAGCTGTAACTGGGCTTGTCCCTGAAAGGAAGTAGGACTACAAACGACTTACTTTGTTTAGTCAGCTATAACTGGGCTTGTCCCTGTAAGGAAATAGGACTACAAACGACTTACTTTGTTTAGTCAGCTGTAACTGGGCTTGTCCCTGTAAGGAAACAGGACTACAAACGACTTACTTTGTTTAGTCAGCTGTAACTGGGCTTGTCCCTGTAAGGAAGTAGGCCTACAAATGACTTACTTTGTTTAGTCAGCTGTAACTGGGCTTGTCCCTGAAAGGAAGTAGGACTACAAACGACTTACTTTGTTTAGTCAGCTATAACTGGGCTTGTCCCTGTAAGGAAATAGGACTACAGACGACTTACTTTGTTTAGTCAGCTGTAACTGGGCTTGTCCCTGTAAGGAAACAGGACTACAAACGACTTACTTTGTTTAGTCAGCTGTAACTGGGCTTGTCCCTGTAAGGAAGTAGGCCTACAAATGACTTACTTTGTTTAGTCAGCTGTAACTGGGCTTGTCCCTGAAAGGAAGTAGGACTACAAACGACTTACTTTGTTTAGTCAGCTATAACTGGGCTTGTCCCTGTAAGGAAATAGGACTACAAACAACTTACTTTGTTTAGTCAGCTGTAACTGGGCTTGTCCCTGTAAGGAAATAGGACTACAAACGACTTACTTTGTTTAGTCAGCTGTAACTGGGCTTGTCCCTGTAAGGAAATAGGACTACAAATGACTTACTTTGTTTAGTCAGCTGTAACTGGGCTTGTCCCTGAAAGGAAATAGGACTACAAACGACTTACTTTGTTTAGTTAGCTGTAACTGGGCTTGTCCCTGAAAGGAAGTAGGACTACAAACGACTTACTTTGTTTAGTCAGCTGTGTAACTGGCTTGTCCCTGTAAGGAAATAGGACTACAAACTATACTCTACTTTTGTTTAGTCAGCTGTAACTGGGCTTGTCCCTGTAAGGAAGTAGGACTACAAACGACTTACTTTGTTTAGTCAGCTGTAACTGGGCTTGTCCCTGTAAGGAAGTAGGGACTACAAAATCCACTTACTTTTGTTTAGTCAGCTGTAACTGGGCTTGTCCCTGTAAGGAAGTAGGACTACAAACGACTTACTTTGTTTAGTCAGCTGTAACTGGGCTTGTCCCTGTAAGGAAGTAGGACTACAAACGACTTACTTTGTTTAGTTAGCTGTAACTGGGCTTGTCCCTGAAAGGAAGTAGGACTACAAACGACTTACTTTGTTTAGTCAGCTATAACTGGGCTTGTCCCTGTAAGGAAATAGGACTACAAACGACTTACTTTGTTTAGTCAGCTGTAACTGGGCTTGTCCCTGTAAGGAAATAGGACTACAAACGACTTACTTTGTTTAGTCAGCTGTAACTGGGCTTGTCCCTGTAAGGAAATAGGACTACAAACGACTTACTTTGTTTAGTCAGCTGTAACTGGGCTTGTCCCTGAAAGGAAGTAGGTCTTCAAACGACTTACTTTGTTTAGTCAGCTGTAACTGGGCTTGTCCCTGTAAGGAAATAGGACTACAAACGACTTACTTTGTTTAGTTAGCTGTAACTGGGCATGTCCCTGTAAGGAAGTAGGACTACAAACGACTTACTTTGTTTAGTCATCTGTAACTGGGCTTGTAACTGGGCTTGTCCCTGAAAGGAAGTAGGACTACAAACGACTTACTTTGTTTAGTCAGCTATAACTGGGCTTGTCCCTGTAAGGAAATAGTCCCTGTAAGGAAATAGGACTACAAACGACTTACTTTGTTTAGTCAGCTGTAACTGGGCTTGTCCCTGTAAGGAAATAGGACTACAAACGACTTACTTTGTTTAGTCAGCTGTAACTGGGCTTGTCCCTAAAGGAAGTAGGACTACAAATGACTTACTTTGTTTAGTCAGCTGTAACTGGGCTTGTCCCTGTAAGGAAATAGGACTACAAACGACTTACTTTGTTTAGTCAGCTGTAACTGGGCTTGTCCCTGAAAGGAAGTAGTCCCTGTAAGCTGTAACTGGGCTAGGACTACAAACGACTTACTTTGTTTAGTTAGCTGTAACTGGGCTTGTCCCTGAAAGGAAGTAGGACTACAAACGACTTACTTTGTTTAGTCAGCTATAACTGGGCTTGTCCCTGTAAGGAAATAGGACTACAAACAACTTACTTTGTTTAGTCAGCTGTAACTGGGCTTGTCCCTGTAAGGAAATAGGACTACAAATGACTTACTTTGTTTAGTCAGCTGTAACTGGGCTTGTCCCTGTAAGGAAATAGGACTACAAACGACTTACTTTGTTTAGTCAGCTGTAACTGGGCTTGTCCCTGAAAGGAAGTAGGACTACAAACGACTTACTTTGTTTAGTCAGCTGTAACTGGGCTTGTCCCTGAAAGGAAGTAGGACTACAAACGACTTACTTTGTTTAGTCAGCTATAACTGGGCTTGTCCCTGTAAGGAAATAGGACTACAAACGACTTACTTTGTTTAGTCAGCTGTAACTGGGCTTGTCCCTGTAAGGAAATAGGACTACAAATGACTTACTTTGTTTAGTCAGCTGTAACTGGGCTTGTCCCTGTAAGGAAATAGGACTACAAACGACTTACTTTGTTTAGTCAGCTGTAACTGGGCTTGTCCCTGAAAGGAAGTAGGTCTTCAAACGACTTACTTTGTTTAGTCAGCTGTAACTGGGCTTGTCCCTGTAAGGAAATAGGACTACAAACGACTTACTTTGTTTAGTCAGCTGTAACTGGGCTTGTCCCTGTAAGGAAGTAGGACTACAAATGACTTACTTTGTTTAGTCAGCTGTAACTGGGCTTGTCCCTGAAAGGAAATAGGACTACAAACGACTTACTTTGTTTAGTTAGCTGTAACTGGGCATGTCCCTGTAAGGAAATAGGACTACAAACGACTTACTTTGTTTAGTCAGCTGTAACTGGGCTTGTCCCTGAAAGGAAGTAGGCCTACAAACGACTTACTTTGTTTAGTCAGCTGTAACTGGGCATGTTCCTGAAAGGAAATAGGACTACAAACGACTTACTTTGT
Source organism: Cerastoderma edule (assembly GCA_947846245.1). Taxonomy (NCBI): domain Eukaryota; kingdom Metazoa; phylum Mollusca; class Bivalvia; order Cardiida; family Cardiidae; genus Cerastoderma; species Cerastoderma edule. Next base: position 28,857,285 of record OX401411.1, read on the forward strand.
TTAGTCAGCTGTAACTGGGCTTGTCCCTGAAAGGAAGTAGGACTACAAACGACTTACTTTGTTTAGTCAGCTGTAACTGGGCTTGTCCCTAAAAGGAAGTAGGACTACAAATGACTTACTTTGTTTAGTCAGCTGTAACTGGGCTTGTCCCTAAAAGGAAGTAGGACTACAAACGACTTACTTTGTTTAGTCAGCTGTAACTGGGCTTGCCCCTGTAAGGAAATGTGACTACAAACGACTTACTTTGTTTAGTCAGCTGTAACTGGGCTTGTCCCTGAAAGGAAATAGGACTACAAACGACTTACTTTGTTTAGTCAGCTGTAACTGGGCTTGTCCCTGTAAGGAAATAGGACTACAAACGACTTACTTTGTTTAGTCAGCTGTAACTGGGCTTGTCCCTGTAAGGAAGTAGGACTACAAACGACTTACTTTGTTTAGTCAGCTGTAACTGGGCTTGTCCCTGTAACTGACTCTCCTTAAAACAGCTGATTCTAATAGTTAGTTCCTCGTTCAGGGCGATGATCTTATCTTTACACTGCCTTAATGCCCCCTCCAACATGTCCCGGTCTTGTATCAGCTCTGTAGTGTAGCTGGGAAATTAATATTAACAAATATAAGCTGATAAGCTTTTGTTTGTTTATAACAGTTTTCAGTAATGATTTACATGACCTGGGTTCAACAGTTTTAGGAGAAGCGTTTTAAAGTGTTTTGCCAAATGGTACCTCCACAATATCACAGAAACCAGTGGGCACACTCCCCCCACCCCCCCTTTAAAGCCTTTAAAGAAAATAACTCTATCTGAATGGTGTTTAACACCATGTCAACAATTTTTCAGTTATGTAATAGCTTTCCTGGATTCACCAGTACTAGGCTAGGACTCTGATGTGCCTTGCCAAAAGACACTTTGACAGAACCAGATGTGTATGTGAGCCTCAAACCCTGGACCCCTAATTCTAGTTCCACCGACTTAACCACTGGGCCATGCAGTGCCCAATAAAATCTGTAGTTTTAGAGCAGAGACAAGATTAACGTTAATCATTAACCTGTATCCAAAATACTGATACCCAATACAAAGTAAAGTTTATAGATAATAAGCAACATGGATTTTAAAATCTTTTATAAACAAAGACAAATTTTTTTCTTTTTTCAATTTATGTGCAGTGCTAGGCTTTGAATTATTACCCCAATCGCCTTCTGCGCATCAGATAATATTCCTACACCTTGTCGGATAACATTTTTGATTCAAGACACCACCAATCTATTCTCTATATATGTTCAAACAAGCTAGAAACACTCAGCATACCCACCTTGTGTCAGCCAACTCATTTTCATCACCAGAGGACTGGCCACATTCTTCATCTAGCGCTTTAAGGACCATAAACAATTCCTTCTCGTATTGTCTGGACTTCTCTATCTGTTGCCTATTGAAGCAAAATTGAAATACATAAATATTTCAACCCTTTCTTTCATTTGCAATTTATGTTAATGTTCAAAACACAGTTGAAACTTGTAACAAACAAAATATGTCATTTCTAGAAATGATGCTAACAGAAATGGAAATTGGCGGTCATTTTGTCATTTCTAGGAATTATGCCACCAGATACGGAAATTAATGGTCACCATGTCATTTCTAGGAATTATGCCAACAGAAATGGAATTTGGTGGTAATGGATGTAAGTGATGGATTTCAAAACTGTTGCGATGCTTTTTAATTTTAATACATATTCATTCACTCTAAACAGGTTCTAAATACTATGATACCAACTTATTATACTTCCAATGGCTCTAAACAGGTTCTAAATACTATGATACCAACTTATTATACTTCCAATGGCTCTAAACAGGTTCTAAATACTACGATACCAACTTATTATACTTCCAATGGCTCTAAACAGGTTCTAAATACTACGATACCAACTTATTATACTTCCAATGGCTCTAAACAGGTTCTAAATACTACGATACCAACTTATTATACTTCCAATGGCTCTAAACAGGTTCTAAATACTACGATACCAACTTATTATGCTTCCAATGGCTCTAAACAGGTTCTAAATACTACGATACCAACTTATCATACTCCAATGGCTCTAAACAGGTTCTAAATACTACGATACCAACTTATCATACTTCCAATGGCTCTAAACAGGTTCTAAATACTACGATACCAACTTATCATACTTCCAATGGCTCTAAACAGGTTCTAAATATTATGATACCAACTTATTATATTTCCAATGGCTCTAAACAGGTTCTAAATACTACGATACCAACTTATCATACGTCCAATGGCTCTAAACAGGTTCTAAATACTACGATACCAACTTATTATACGTCCAATGGCTCTAAACAGGTTCTAAATACTATGATACCAACTTATTATACGTCCAATGGCTCTAAACAGGTTCTAAATACTATGATACCAACTTATTATACTTCCAATGGCTCTAAACAGGTTCTAAATACTATGATACCAACTTATCATACTTCCAATGGCTCTAAACAGGTTCTAAATACTATGATACCAACTTATTATTTCCAATGGCTCTAAACAGGTTCTAAATACTATGATACCAACTTATCATACTTCCAATGGCTCTAAACAGGTTCTAAATACTATGATACCAACTTATTATACTTCCAATGGCTCTAAACAGGTTCTAAATACTATGATACCAACTTATCATACTTCCAATGGCTCTAAACAGGTTCTAAATACTATGATACCAACTTATCATACTTCCAATGGCTCTAAACAGGTTCTAAATATTATGATACCAACTTATTATACTTCCAATGGCTATTCTCAAGTGCTTATTTATACCCCAGTTAAGCTTTGGTTAAGTTTTATACAAATGGAGCTTTGACATCCAGTTTTCTTCTCATATGAGACCAAGCACCCTTAACCTTTCACCAAACGCCAAATTTTCGACTGTCCCAAATCGAAAGAGTTTGCAGATGACATTTCAAAGTATGATGATATTTGAAAATGATCCTCTGATAGGGCAGAAAACATTGTGGGAAAAGGAGAAATTGCTCATTACGAGCAATTTCTCCTTTTCCAACAATGTTTTCCAGAGTTGTGTGCAACAAAGTGGCTAAATGACATTATTATTTGGAAATGGGTTGATAACAGAACTTGTCAGAATTACCTCGCACTTTCCTGTAATGACAAGATGGGAGTTTTCTGGTCCTCAACTCTTGAGAGCTGAAGCTGGAATCTCATGCTCTGTAACTTTTCTGTGGCCTCCTTAATTGGATATAAACATCATTTAAATGTGATTGGATTTAACCCTTATAGTGCTGGAATAGACTTCATGCTTATGCAAACAGGTTAGATTCAGGCCAGCCACCAAGTAAATTGGTGACTGGCCTGTGATTTAACCTGTTTTGCTGCTCTGAGTATCTTACCTCATCAAAATTAAGTAGATATTTGAGGTTTTGGAAAGCAGACGACACAACAAAATCTGTTTTCTGAAAATTTCCCAGCATTCAAAGGGTAAAAGTGAATAAGAGTTTCAGCGGTAATACAGTTTTATCATGGTGATCAATGTATTTATCAGTTTCATTTCGTTACCAGGGCAACAGGATACTCTTTTCATGCCCATGACTTCCTTACGATAGGAAACTATTTTGTTCAATGTTGTTAATGGATAAACAATATGCCACAACTTTAGTAAACAAAGGAAATAGTTTAGTCAAAATTGACTTTTAGCTTAAGTTGGCATTTAGCCAAAATAGCCATTTAGCCAAAGTTGGTAATAAGCACAAGTTGGTAATAAGCACAAGTTGGCAATAAGCACAAGCTGGTATTTAGCTGAAGTTGGCATTTAGTGGAAGTTGACTGTTAGCTGGAGTAGACAATTGGCTGAAGCACGTATTTCATCTCTGTATCATCAAAAACATTCCTGGGAAAATGTATTTGCTTAATTCTGGATTAATCGTTTTTTTCAGCTGTTTCAGAACTGAAAAATGTAGGAACAGCCCTGACGAAGAGGACCCATATGGGACCTGTGTCGGGTAATGACTCTAAACTAAACTTAACTTATCCAATTAAATCATTACAACAGTTAATTTATTCATGTTTAAGGGATTACAACAAAATGGACCATTGCCCGAGAAACCTCAACAAAGAAAAGGTTTACTTTTTAGTTCTTCACAGTCAAACACAAAACAGTTACTGTAATTCATTTTTATGTTTAAGTTTTAACCCTTATAGTGATGGAGCCAACATAATGCTTATGCAAACAGGTTAAATCCGAGCCAGCAGCCAAGTAAATTGATGGCTGTCCTGTTTAATAACCTGTTTGCTCCTCTGAGTATCTTTCCTCAACAAAATTGACCAGGTATTTAAGGTTTTGGAGAGCAGATGACACAAAACTCTATTTTTAGAAAATTACCAAGCATTCTAAGGGTTAGTAAGATTGTTCACCTACCTTCTTCTTGAGTTCCACATGGAGTAATAAATTGTTAACAATGTCCAGGATCATCACATACTGTAACTGAAAATAATAAAAACAAAAAAGACAATACAGTTTAAGATTTTCTAAATCATCTTCAATTTGCAAAACACCTACTTCAACATTGTGACAGTTCAAAAATTGGAAGCAAATCTTGGTGACAATTGAAGTAAATAAAGAGATATGAAACAGCCTTAACTCAAATGACACTTTGGCACTACTCATACTTATTTAAATCTTGTTAAGGCTGTGTTCAAATTCTAGAGTAACCATAGCAATTCTCAGTTCAAACTGACAATTCAAATAACTATTTTTGTTTTAGTAAATAGATTTATATGCTTACATGATTGGAGCAGACATTTAAATCATGGTGAAGTAAAGTGAAAGTATCCACTCCCTCTTCTTTGGTCATCATATCGGAGTCCTCACTTGGCTTGAAAATAAAACAACACAATGCTGTAATAAATATTTTACAATGGTAATTTTAACAGCATTGTAAAAAAAACAAGAGGGCCATCATGGCCCTAAAACCGCTCACCTGAGATTACCACCTATTTGAAGAATAGTTAGAAACATTGCTTTTAACTTTTACAAAGAGTTTCTTGTGCTTCTATGCATTGACCTTTTTTTTAATTCCCATATTACAAGTTGGACACTCTATGCTTGATGTGGGACATTAAAATGGTACATAATTCTTACAATGCGGAAACTGAATATTTTACTTTTACAGATTGTATGTACAAAGATCAGTCCGATTTTTTGTCCAGTATGATCTATTGTTGCCATTTTGTGGTTATCATTTTGGCATATTTGAACATCCAAATTAATATTGATGTATTTTGTTAAAAATTCTACCATACAAGTATATAGTGGTAATGCAAACAGGTTCAAATTTCAACACACCATGGTGGCCATGTTTTTTGAGATATAAAAATTCATGTCTTTATGAAATGTGTTTATTAAGTTATGAATTTTACCATACATGTATATAGTGAAAAAAAAACACATTCAAAGTTCAATGCACCCTGGTGGCCACTTTTTTCGAGATGTCTAATTTCTTTTAACAATCTTTATAGAAGGGCCCCTAAAGACATTCCTGTGAAATCATTTTGAAATCTGATCAGTGGTTTTTGACAAGAAGATTTTTTCATTGTTTTTACCAAATATGGGCATGGCAACCATTCTGGTCAAATGTCTCATTTTTTTTGACAAATTTATTCCCTCCACCAAAATATGCTTCATATGATATCTCATTGAAATTGGCCCTGAGATTAAGGAAAAAGAGATGGTTGTTAAGTTATGAACTTTACCATACATGTATATAGTGAAAACAAAATCACATTCAAAGTTTCTGGTGGCCATGTTTTTCAAGATATCAAAATTCTTTGAACAACTTTTAAAAGGAGGCCCAAAAGAACATTCCTGTGATATTATTTTGAAATCTGACCTGTGGTTTGTGACAAGCAGATTTTTTTAAGGTTTTTATGGGCATGGCAGACATTTTGGTCACATGATTAATTTTTTTTGACAAATCTTTCTCACCTCCAACTAGGGATGCTTCACATGATATCTCATTGAAATTGGCCCAGAGGTTTGGGAAAAAAGAGATGTTTGTAAAGTTATCAATTTTAGCATACATGTATATAGTGAAAACAAAAACGCGTTCAAAGTTCAACGCACCCTTGCAGCCATGTTTTTCAAGATATCTACAAAAATTTAGAAACCTTTATAGAATGGCCCCCAAAGAGCATTCCTGTGAAATAATTTTGAAATCTGACCTGTGGTTTGTGACAAGAAGATTATTTCAAGGTATTTACCAAATATGGGCATGGCAGCCATTTTGGTCACATGACTAATTTTTTTTTGACAAATCTTTCTCACCTCCAACTAGCGATGCTTCACATGATATCTCATTGAAATTGGCCCCGAGGTTTGGAAAAAAAAGATGTTTGTTAAGTTATAAATTTTAGCATTCATGTATATAGTGAAAACCAAAACGTGTTCAAAGTTCAACGCAGCCTGGTGGCCATGTCTTTCGAGATATCAAAATTCTTTAAACAACTTTTAAAAAGAGGCCCCCAAAGAACATTCCTGTGAAATTATTTTGAATTCTGACCAGTGGTTTCAGACAAAAAGATTTTTTAAAAATTGGTTCAAGAGGAGAAAGTGTTTAAAGAAATTGTTGACGGCGCACGACGGACGACGGTCATTGGGCGATCACAAAAGCTCACCTTGAGCACTTTGTGCTCAGGTGAGCTAAAAACATCACCTGGCAAAATATCTTTGTTCCAGTGCAGTTATTGGCTTTGCACAGCACACTTTATCATTATTTTAAACTGCCAGCAAAAAGTTTTATTACAGAGAATCAAAATTTCCTTGAAGCTATCACCTGTTTCAAAGTAAAAATATGTTACCAATTTTTTATATCAAATGCAAAATAACAATGACAAGAGCTGTCCATAAGACATGTCGCTCTACTATTCGAGAAAAATGAGAGAGAGAGATATAGGTCAAATAACAATTACTAGTTTCTGAAATGTCGCTGGCATTATCCCAATGGTATATATGTAAATATAAATGAAAGACACTGACTATGAAATAAAGACTGGTAAACACTTACAGGAGGTGGGACTTGTTGTAGCTGTTCAGGATCGACTTCCCCATAGTTGGCATAGAAAAACTGACATTTACACCGTGATATGATTCTCTGTAGCTGTATAGACCTGGATTTCTGGTGATGAAAATAGCAAAACATGTTCAAATGTGTACCCTTAGAATGCTTGGTAATTTTCTAAAAAAAGATATATGTGTCGTCAGCTTTAAAAAACTTAAATATCTGCTTAATCTTGTTGAGGACAGATACTCAGGGTAGCAAACAGGTAAGATTCATGTCAGCTGCCAATTCTATTTGGTTGTCTAAAAAAATCCCCTCCATTGTATACAAATGTTGCAGAAAAATGATATTTATAGAATTATGTTATTGGAAACAAAATCGGACCGTGGGTAAGTCACGTCATTAATTTTCTACCTCACTACTGATGGGGGTTCGAACCTGGGACTCTTGGTACTAGAAGCCGAGTTAATCAATGCAACACTGTTTAGTTTAAACTTATTTATTTTACATCCATTGTAAAACAAGTTCTTACAACTTTCTGGATCTAACCAGAACTCACTTCAAATGTGGATTAATGAAGGTAACGAGGGGAATCCTGTTTCTAACAGGATTCCAACCAGTGACCCTCGTGTCCAGAGGCAGACGCTCTACTCACTGCAGCACTGTTGCTCACATATATAACAATTTTAACACCATTGCAGTCTTGCTGTCTCACCTTGCCGGTACCGAAGCTTGTATTCACAATCCCGCCCACACTGTGACCACTTCCTGTCATCTCCTGTAAACTGGACAGATCCGGTTCTGCCCGGTCTTCCACATGTTGCCGTGCCAACCATGGAATACTGTCGTCTGTGAAGTTGTGTTTGGATTCCACGGTCGCGTAGTACTGAAATATATTTTAATATAATTTTAGTATGAAATAACTGTTAATATAACTTTGTCGGAAATAATAGGTCAAAATTTAAATCACCAACAGATGTCAGTTTGTGGTTTTGTGTAGAAAGCATTGTGATACAAGGAGAAAATGCTTTCTTAATTCTTCTACTACAGTGACTTAAATCTTTTCATTTTACATTTATTTTTTAAACAAGTTGTTACATTCTATATCATTTACCCCCAATTTTGCATTCTGGACACCGAGTCAGTACTAACCCCAAATGTGCATACACTACTCACTGGATTTAAACCTAAAATCCTTGTGCCATAAAGCAGACAAACTACCTCAGGACCACTGTCCTCAACATATTTTGATTCATTTACATTTCTCACTTTGGATTGTTTTATTTTCATTTACAGTAAAACCTGTTCATCGTGGTCCATCTTTTCTTGTACAGGTCTTTCAGTATTTCATATATTTTACAGCTTTCTTTGATTTCACCAGTAAGTATCCGATGGGGCTCTAGGCTGTCTTGCCCAATAACACTCGCACATGAAAGCCCAGTGCCGCTGATGAGGATTGAACCCTGAATCCCTGTGTCATTGGTCCTAAACATTAACCACTGGGCAAGGCAAGACCCTGACTATGTCCTGAAGCCAACACTCTGCCCTAAGACCACCATCCTCCAATTGTTTATGGAAGTTGGGAAATTGTCAGTTTTAAACTGATTTCTGTTCTATCGGACCAATTGCATGTAAAGAATTTATGAAAACCAGTCTGGATATTAGACAGATATGACACTTACATTCCTACCAATATCTCCAGATTCCAAAAATTAATTAATCCAACTATGGTGTTAAAGGGGTTTGAAGGGTATCCAGCCATCTCTCAGATCTGATCTGTGATGAAAGCATGAAATATACATGGTTGCAGTATTGGTCCTTACCTGCATGCAGTCTAAAGTGCCGACCCAGGAATGTTTACTTTTGAGCTGACTGTCGACCCATACGGGTACATGCGCACTGGAGAGTAAATCTGCCTTGGCCGCGGCAACTATCACAAACCCTGGTGTCTCACAACCCTTCACTATAATCTGGCTGTTATGTAACTCAACTGGAATATAAAAATTAGAGTTGGTTATCTATTTCGGTAAGGTTTGTGTGTTTTTACACTTTCAATTCTTGGCCGTATGTAAGTTCAAAAACATGTTCGAACATAATACAGATCGGGTAAATAATGACCACTTAGCTATTTTTTGCTCATTTTGAAAAACATGTTGCAGGAAACTTAACAAACCATTTCAATCAAAAAGGAAAACATGTAACAAAAATTAAAAAAAAATATACCCCCCCCCAATAAAAATCGCACAAAATATCTTGTATATCTTTATACATAGAGACATACATGGGTCATACAAAATATTACAATAATTCGAAACTGATAAAAATGTCGGCACAAAAGGCAAAATTATCTCCAAAGAGGAACTAGTTCAAGTTTTTTTTTTAGAATCAGGATATTCTTCGCGTGTTATTGGTCACGAGTTTGGTAATGGATGCATCCCGATAGAACGGGAAGCCATAGGCAAACAGAACGTTATGGGCGAATTTGGATGTGGCTATCCTTGTGAAAAGATAGACGAACGTTGTTACAAGTGGTTTTTAGATGCTTCTCTATGCAGAATAATTTGTCCTGACCTCTTCTGTTAGAAAAACATTTAAAATTTGCGAATGATTCCGGTGAATATGACTTTCAATAGTTTTTATGGTTTGATGTTAAAATGATGTCTACCCTCTAAGAGATATATATAATGGAGGGCTATTATTGTGAACAACAGCCAGTCTGTGCACAGCGGCCACTTTGGGTACTTCCCTTCACTGGCTGTTGTGTACACACAGATTTTACTGTATATCAAAATAAGAGGGAATGTTGTTTTGAACTTGTGCAATATCTAGGATAAAATGTTAAGTAAAACGGTACTTTGTACTCTAACAACTAGACAAAGGAAGACCCACCTTAGTACTGCTAACAATGAAAATCAAATAAAACAAATACTGAACACCAGTAACCAATAACCCTAGAATGCTGGGTAATTTTCTAAAAATAGCTTTGGTTGTTATCTGCCTTTCAAAACCCTAAATAACTGCTTAATTTTGATGAGGAAAGATACTCAGAGAAGCAAACAGGTTCAATCACAGGTCGGCCGACAATTTACTTGGTGGCTGGCCTGGATCTAACCTGTTTGCATAAGCATGAAGTTGGTTCCAGCACTATAATTGTTAAGAAGACAATAAACATACTGTGCCATTGTTTCTCTATGATGTCATCTTTCTGACAGGCCGCTATTCCATGTAGCTGATCCATGTTGGCACTGGACGGCTGAAAAGATTATATTAAATAACTCTTTACAAACTATACCATATCTTTTCTATTTGAAGCAGACGCCATCAGAAAAGCTTTGTAAACATGTGAAAAACCTTTCAGTTCTGCTGTTGTGATATGTGAAAAGATAAAAAAGCATTGTGGCAAAAGGAGATATTGCTTGTGACAAGCATTTTCTCCTTTTTCCACAATGCTTTTTGAAAGTAGTCTGCTGCAAGACGAGAACATGTGACGTTAATTGGTAATGTGTTAATGTGGTATTTCATTTCATTTTGTAAAATGTACAACCTTGTGGGCAGAATTGATGCAGTAGTAGTGTTGGCTTGTTGGACCAAAGGTCCTTGCTTTAATCCCCATTAGGAGAGGTGAAAATTGCTGTGACTGACAGACATAAACAAGACATATTCCTTGTCTGATTTAAGACACATAACATAACAAATTCTAAATTAATTCCTATCTGTGCTTTTTTATTTTGACAGACTTGACAAAAGTTCCAACCAACAAGAAGCAATATACAGTTAGGAGGTCTTTAGTTGTCCAATTTGAATGAAAATCCATGTACATTTTCTTATATTCACTTATTTATAAATCTAGAGCATTATCGACTGGATACCATTAATATTGTAAATGTGTCGCTCAAGTGGGCTGTTATCAGGAAAAAAAAACTCGCTTTAAGAGTTACTTGTAGAGTGGGTACTTTATACTACATTCAATCCCGTGATACCCTTCAGGTGGCGCATTCCAGTACCTACCTCCTCAGTAAAGGCCACAGACTTGCTGTCCGACTCCGCTACCAGCTTCATCAACATAGAGTGGGCGTGTCCAGCCTGCATTTTGGAGGAGGGGCTTGGTGTTGCCATGGTTTCAGAATCCATTGATAAGCTAGCTCCTTTCAGATTCATCCTCTACAATGACAAATTTGGTACAAATATGTTATCATCATTTTTGTCATATATCTGATTTTGTCAAATAAATTTCCCCAGACATTTTATCATTGATTTATATACAACAAGACAATACTAACGGTTTATGATATATAATTGATCAAGGATATATGTAGTTTGTCATAAACAGAACATATTTACAGCATTATATAATATTTGGCATTTCAGGGGCTACTCACTCGAAAAACTAATATGATAAAAATTAGCTAGGCTCTTGCATACCCAAAGCAGCTGAACTACACTCTGATCAGCCAGAGAAGCTATTACCAATTTGAGACTATCGAGCTAGACTCTGAGCGCTCAAAGAAGCTAGTAGGAATTAAGGCAAGCTAGACTCTGAGGGCCCGGAGAAGCTTAGTAACAGTTGAGGTGAGCTAGACTCTGACACCCAGAGAAGCGCGAGCTAGACTCTGAGCGCCCGGAGAAGCTTAGTAACAGTTGAGGCGAGCTAGACTCCGACACCCAGAGAAGCACAAGCTAGACTCTGAGCGCCCAGAGAAGCTTAGTAACAGTTGAGGCGAGCTAGACTCCGACACCCAGAGAAGCTTAGTATGATGCAATGAGCTAGACTCGGAGTGTTGACCGAGAAGCTGAGATGCTATACTCTGAGTGTCAAGAGAAGCTTAAAAACGGATAGGCTAGACTCTGAACGCTTACAGAGAAGCTATCAAACATGTTAAGATTAAATATCTGAGTATTATATACTTGGGGGTAAAGTTCCCCTGGAAAAAGCCAAATGGAGTGAGTAGCCCTACAAAAGTAAGTTATTTAAGGTTATACATAGTAACAATCAATTAATTATACATGACAGACGGACAAGCATGACATCCTATTAATATTCAGGGCTGTGAATCCTTAGCTGATCAGCTGGTTTCAGTCTGATTGTGGAACCAGTTCTGGATTTTATCTGGAGAGTAAGAAAACTCGTTTAGTCAAGACATGTATAAAGTAATACAAAGTTTTACCAATTATCCTCTCATTACGGCTTAATCTGACTTTGATTTTTCACAGCCCTGAGTATTGTTGTCATCAAAATAAAAATACATAAACATAATTAAAAATGTTTTACATACATGATTACAAAATGTTTACAAACTAGTCAACTCCTAAAATCAGAACAAAACAGTATTCAAGATTGTGCTAACGTGGGATAAGAAAGATTGTACTACTGTATGTACATGCAACGACAATTTAAATTGCCAATTTGCATGAACACTAAATAATGCAAGGTGCAGCAGGGGACGGAGGGTGGGTAAGCGACGAGTCTATAAATCGTGAACTGTGTCTAGCTGCTGATAATAACTCAATGCGGGGATGCTGAAATTTGAGCGGGACGCTTTATGCTATAAACCTGATTGGTCGATAGAGGGATACGTTACTTAACCACTGTCTCTGATTGGACAGTATATTAAGTTGCCTGGTAGTCTATAATACTCCAACTTGATGTGTATACATGATCCTGTATGACGACACATGGGAAACTCTTAAAATAGACAATAGCGTGGGGGCTATGTCTGGTGTTATTAAGACGGGAAGAGAAACATCAAGCTGTACATAAACCATTACATAATATCTATATATCAAATTACCATTGAAAATCTAAAGATCTCCATCGTATAGATAATAAAATTGTAAACCAAAAGAGGCAGGTCAGAATTGGAAATCTAGACCCACATATTCCAAGACCTGACTTTTCACCAACGGAGCTATTGAGGCTCTTGACAAAAAAAGCCAATTCTTTATGAAATCATTCTAGATATTTAAATCACTTATACTTTAGAAATCTTTGAGTTATTTATATAACAGACTTTTAACCACTTACACTATTATTGTTACTTCCTCCTTCCACTTTGAACCCTTTCAGGGCCTCTGCGGACAGGTTACGCTTCAGCGACGCAGCCTTGGTGTACCCGTCAAATAGACCAATCAGAACTGTGCGATTGTCTTGGTTCCATGAACCACGCATCTCGTACACTTGTACATTGTGTATTGGTGTCTTCTGTAATCATAAATAAGATCAATTAAACATTATATGTCTTCTGTAAGTAAAAATTGGATTTACCTTACCTTTTATCAAAAGCCAAATTTCCAACTGTCCTAAAATTGAAAGAGTTTCCAGACGACATTTCCAAATGTGAGTGATTTGAATGTTATCTTATGATAGAGTAGAAAACATTGTGGGAAAAGGAAAAATTGCTCGATACGAGCAATTTCTCCTTTTCCCACGTTTCCCAGAGTTGTCTGCAACAAACTGGTCAAATATAGTTATTGTTTGGTAATCGGTTAACATTATATTTCTTCTGTAAATATAAGCTGAATCAACTCATTTTCCTTAATAAAGAAATAATATGTTGAAAAATGAACCTTAATTGACTATAAAAAAAAAAATGTTCATAACTGCCATTGGTTATCTTCTGTTGCTTTCAATATGGATTAGTACGGGGATGGGATTTTACACCTTTTATAGCAGGACTAGTCAAATAGGAGCTTAGAGCGCAGATGTGAATGCTTTTTTTCAAAATCACCAACGAATATTCTTTCCAAACCACTGACTGTTATACATCATTGGACTAATTGTTTGATTAAGAAGGATTAGTCACATTGCAATGACCCCTTCCAACGACAGAGGTATATTAAAAAAATCTCTTGAAGTCTCTTGAACTTATATAACAAACTTACAGTGGTTGATGTAGAGGTTGTAGGAACTTCTTCTAAATTCTCATCCATCAATAAAGAATATCTCTGGTAGGTAACTCTGTAATAAATTGGTAAAATAAGAAATTTAGAATGGATTTACAGTGAAGCAAGATAAACCACAGACAAAATTGTTTGTTTGGGGTCTGACACACTGTCAACAGTATTCAAGTATTATTACTGCTTTCCTGGGTTTTGCCAGTGCTATTCAGGGCTCTGCAGAGTGTTGCTAAGGAACATAACCATTTAAGATCCCCGTGTTACTGGGGAGGAGTCAAGCTGGGGAGGATTATTGCTGGGACACCAAAGTCTGGCACCTTAACCACTAAGCCACCTTCAAACCTCAGACACACCAAGCAAAACCTTGTCCATCAATACAGAAAATCATTGGTATGTATCTCTTCATTTTATTAATATAATTGGTATTTAAATCTATTTCTATGTGATATCAAATAAATCAGGTCGATAATCAGTATCAAAAAGATAAATTGATGTTTTAAATCCTTCCAAATTAATGATTTTGATTTCAGCTCTTATGTTTCAAGACGTCAATCAAAATTTATATGAATCTGCTTCATTTGGAATCTTAAATATTTAACAAAAGTATCAAATCAGAGGGCAATTCAAGTAAGTTGCTATTACTAATAATTGTCTATTCAGGTATGTTGTAATAAACCAACAATTGTCTATTTAAGTATGTTGCCACACACTAGCAATAGATTATCTAAGTATATTGCCATAAACTTTCGATTGTTTACTAAAGTATGTTGCAATAAATTAGCAATTGTTTGTATGTTGCTATAAGCATATAAATGTTTATTTAAAGCCATACTTGAGCTCATTTACACTTAAATTGTGAAAGTTCTACAATAATTGAAAATGAACTTAAAAGTACTTTACAGACGAATTTGAGACTGTAACACGATCACATGATGCTTTTAAAAGAGTGAATATTATAAGGTTTATTTACAATTAACGATAAAACTAGGTCAGCCAAGAAACGTTGGAAACCAGAAAAATTCCAAGAAATTCTCCATTTCGAGTGTTCACGGTGTTATTATCGGATAAATGACAGTACTTCTATGTGTTTCACGTGATTTTTCTAACCAGGTGAACACCACTCATTAATCTGAGCACTCCTTGCTATTTTAGATGTTACTCCAATGTAAACAATGAAGTTAAATTGGTGGGCACCCAAGTTATGAAAATAGCACTTTGCAAAATCGATAATAAATAGTGCAGGCGTAATATTGCCATGATTCTGTGTTTTTTCGCCATGTTTTAACATATTCTATCATAATTTATAACTCTTATTACCCAGTTTTTCAGTTTTTCTGGGCCCTAGTATGCTTTTAAGCATGTTGCCAAAAACTAAAAAATAATCATACTAAATTGATAAACCAATCAATTTAATGGAATAGAAATCATTTTTACAAATCTTATTTTCCTTTTCTATTATTTCAAGAGACCATTGAAGTGTCAACCTATTATTTCTCACACTTTTTAAAGTTTATAAACATTACATTAAAATTATCCTTTAATAACAAAGATAAATAGTTCAATGTGATCATCAACAAATTTCACCACAAACTTCACTTAAAATCTAAAAATCTTACTTTGAAACACTGAGGAAGAAACTTTCAGTAGTCGGCCTTCCAGCAACGGACATGTTCAGCTGCAACATAGACAGTAGAAAGCATATTAGCATTTACACTTTTCTCCAAAGATTTCCTTCATGTCAGTATAATGGTTTTTAGAGAATTCAGCAAAGATCTTATCATAAGAAAATTGATTTTGTTTTAGCTAGTTCTGAGGGGTCGGCTTTAGGCTTCTGTGAATACACTTTCCAATTGGAATATTTTAATCATAATCAGAAAGCAAATATAAGGAATAGGTAAGAGATTTAAACAGCTTCTGTTCAGAAAACTACAAGCAATAGTTTGAGATTGTGAGACAAAAGTGAATGAAAGGGGAAATTTCATTGCACTCCTCTAAAGCAAACTCACCTCTTCTTCAGCACTTTGCGAACTACACAGCCACATCTTCATATCTGAGAGCTCGCTACACAAGTGTATAACTTTCCAGTCAGCACAAGGCCTATGCAACAGGCCATCATCTATCGGTTTCAACTCCAGTTCATTTTTCAACGCAAGCACAAATGGCTTTCCGGAGAATTTAGCTCCGTGCTGTAATGCGAAGGACATCCAGTAGGAAACCTCAAACTTGTGGAAATTCACGGAGAGCTCTGCATACTTATAGTGCCGACTGAGTTGGGGTTTTCTGGCATTCATGTTGTTGAAAAGCGGCCCGCGCTTTATAGGGCGTGTAACACTACCTATCAAGCAAGTCTGAAACAAACAAGTTATTTCATTATTATGTTTTCTTTTATTCAATCCCTTACTCAGTAATTACCTCCCTTTACCTTATCTGCTGCAGAAGAATTTTCAAACCATTGTGGCAAAAGGTTACATTGTTCCTAATGGGAAATCTATTCTTTTTTGTCACACTGATTTCAACTTTTTTTTCTCTTTTTGTCGTCTGATATTGTTTTTGAATTGGACTAGTCACAAAGTCCAATATGGTTCTTTTCACATATAGTAGTCTAATGAACCATTTCCGCCTAAAAACATGCATTTTTGTTTCTCTAGCAGATAACCTATGTAACTATTGTGATGAAAAGGGGTAATAACCCTTATAGTGCTGGAACCAACTTCATGCTTGTGCAAACAGATTGGAACCTGTTTGCTAATCTGAGTATCATTCCCCAATAAAATTATACAGATTTTTAATTTTTTTGGAAGCAGACGACACAAAAATGTATTTTTAGAAAAATACCCAGCATTCTAAGGGTAAAATTATTAAACCTGAGACTATAACACTAAATACAACTTACTGAATGCTTTTTAAATACAACACTGAAGAAAGGTTCACTCACACACTCTTATTTAGATCATGGCCATACCTTAATCCTGTCTAAAAATCGGAGAGTACTCGCATAAAACAGCCCATTTGGGTACTTGAGTCCTCCAGAGGAATCTTTGGATTTTGAAGCATGAGTTTCTAACGAAATACTAAGGGAAAAGTTCTGAGATCTGAAATACAAGACAAACCCAAGTTATGCGTGTGAATAAAGTTTGAAGTATACGGAAAAACATTAAGTGAAATAAAGCAAAAAAGCTCTTTTGATACATAGCTGCTCTTGTTATCTTTGTGCTTTTTCATAATGGTTTCTTAAGTCTTTTACAGCAGGTGTAGCAAAGTAAGAATTCATGGACTTTGGGGTATAAGGTAGATTAATCTAGATTGTGACAAATTCATATACCAAGTTTGACAGAAATGCCATCAAAACAATGCCATTCTGTTAGTCAGAAGCGAAACAACCTGGCATGAAAATTCTAATCCATTGTTTCAGTGATTTGAATCCACATGTAGAGGGGCATATGATTTCAAGTTCTGTACTCCTAACCACAAAGCCATAGTACCCTTGTGGGTAAAAAGAGTTCAGAGTAAAACAAAAAGAAAACTCAAAATTCTTGGCAAGTCATACATTTTAATAATGTTATCAAATTTATTTATTTATCTATATTGGGTTTAGCATCGCTTCAACATTATTTCAGTTATGCTGTGATGCCTGACTCTAAATGAAGGAGGAAAACTCCATACCCAACTGCCCATAGGGGCTGGTCAAGGCGGGTAAAACCATCGGTACTTTGTAAATCAGTCAAGAGAAATGCTATCAAAGATGTGTGGCGCTTGGCACAACTGATCTTCACTGATATGATGATTGATTATCAGACAATGAAAATTGAATACCTGAAGGCGCGGAATGAATCATGGGAATCATGGGAATAATCCGGGACTTTATCGGGAGCACACGGCATCACATGATGATGATCATTTGGGTCTCCTAGGCACAACCACTGAATCTTGGCACTGTAAGCATCGAAATGTACACATGCAGTTTTATGCACACTTTAGGCATTTTATGACAAGGGATAACATTTAACAAATTAGTTATGTGATTCTGGAGATATTATTAGGTGTGTAGAGTGTCATATCCGTCTATCATATTGACTGATTTTTTATCAAATCTCAACTTGCAATTAGGTCAAAACCGGCATTTTCCTGATTCATATATCCAATTATTTAGACTGTAATATTTTTGATTTAAAAAAAAAAATTAAGAATTTGTAATCAATGAACAATAGTTAATAAATAATTGGTAACAATTCAATGGTAGTAAACAAACAATTTGCAATGAACCCCTTTCAATAACACTCACCAGAACTTAAGGCTTGGTAAACTAAGAAGTTTACAGTCATCATACTTTGATGCAGTCCTAGCATAGACGTCCAGGTCACCTTTAAGGACAAATTTGGCTGGAAAAAAACAAAAAAATATAAATAATACATTCATATAGGTGTCATGAATAAGTGGAAACACATTTTCTCAGCTAACAAACATGATGGATAGTGGGCTACAGTTGTGTAGTGGTACGGCATCGGACTCTTGTACCGAGGGTCCCGGGTTCCAATCCCTGTTAGGCTAGGTGAAAATTGTTGGAAATAACCCACCCATCGGCGCGAGTACTGGTGTAGAATCCAGGAAACAGTCATTGAGAGTGAATTTAATAAGCTTCAATCTTCCTTCACAATCGATGTAAAATAAATGAGTTTAAAGTTAACATGATACACCTTGATATATCTATTATCCTTGATATTCACCAGCCGAGAAAGTTTATATAACCATTACTCCATTACTCCATATCTCAATTTAAGGTGTGGCACCTGGTACAGAGTACCTTAGGGTCATAGTTCCCAAAAGTACAACGTAGTCCCATTTAGAAATGTTCAAGAACATTACAACTGTTTCTGCGATACTCTTGAAAAAAAATGTTGAAAGGAGCATTAGATCATAAACTAAACAAAAGAAATCCAAACATACAATTTGACTAACCAGGAACCAGGGTACCGTTTTACTTAACAGTTTACGCTTAAGATTTCCGTAAGTCCAAAACAACAATTCCTCTTTTATCAATTTTTGGCTAATCAATATTGCAAGGTAACACATCATTGGAATCGTCTCTTTTCGAGACGCTTCCAATGACGTGTCACATTGCAATATTGTACTTTCTTTGAAGATACTATCCATGTTTATCAATTATGACTTACGCACATATTTTACGTAAGTTGTTTAGTAAAACGGTACCCAGATTGGTCCCTGTAATAAATCTATTGGATGATGCATTAAAGCTGCTTGTTCATAAATGTAAGGAAACTTGGACATTAAAATTTCATTTCTTTGTAACTGTACAGCAGCTGTACTGCTGTATGAGACGTTCTGGAGAACAGCCATTTGAAGTTAGATAAGTTTGTTTTTGAATGTTGAAAGCCTGTATACAATGAATGGTTTTTTATGTCCAAAAGTGTTGCAATGGTTTTCAAATCCTTCTCATACTAAGACATTTTGATTCATTCTATTTCATTAAATATTATACAGCAGTACAAAAACTGTATTGTTCAACAACATTTCATATTGACTTTGCAAATCGTCTCTTGTGTAAACAAACACCTTTAACCCTTATAGTGCTGGAACTGACTTCATGCTTTTGCAAACAGTTAGATCCAGGCCAGCCACCAAGTAAATTGGCAGCTGGCCTGTGATCTAACCTGTTTGCTACTCTTAGTATCTTTCCTCATCAAAAGTAAGCAGATATTAAAGGTTTCGTAGAGCAGATGACAAAATAATCTATTTTCAGAAAACTACCCAGCATTCTAAGGGTTAAACCCAGCAACAACAACAATCATACATACAGTTTGTCCAGACGAGAACCAGCTCAGTCCACGTCCAGTCCATCAGCTCTGTGGAGTTGTATGGGTCAAGGGACGCATGGTACAACCACCTCATCTTGCTGGTTGTCATGGTAACTCGACCATGTAGGAGCAGACGTATCTTGTCCCACCATGGTAATGGTTTACTCGGGTCGACTGAGGGTTTATTGATGAGGTCGAGGCTTAGGTTAAACATGGCGACCACCGACTCCCAGCATGCACCATGGGCCATCTCTAACGTCTCCACATCTGTAATGTATTTGCTAACAGTGTAGAATGAGGTCTCTTAAAAGCAGTATTTCAAAACAAAAATGTGGTTAAACCCTTTTTTGTGTGTACCAATAAGCATGACTTGAACCAGTAACAAAGTTCTATGTATACATTACATATTTTCAAAACTGTCGTCTTAAACTGTTGTTCAAATGTTGATCTATCTCACATGAACGATACAATCACTTGCAAAAAAAGTTAGCCTACAAAGTGCAAGTAAACAATTCATACTTAGTTTAAACTTATTTATTTTTCATTGATTGTGACGGAAGCTTGAAGCTTATCAAATTCACTCACAATGACTTCTACCTGGATACCAAGCCAGTAATCAGCCCAGCATTTTCACCTCACCCCTAATTAAGGATCGAACCTGAGACCCACCCTACCAAAGGCTGATTCTCTCCCACTGTTGCTCACAAAATCACACTTGATATACTTGATATATTTACTCACCAAAACTGAGATCATGGAAGAATTTTAATGCCGGCAAGTTCCTCTGTACCTCCATGTTACCCCAGGGACTCTCCACCTCCACAATTGCTTGATTTTTGGCTGGAAAGGAAAAGTGAAATAAGATCAATAAATTGGCGGCTGGCCTATAATCAAACCTATTTTTTGCTCTGAGAATCTTTCCTCATCAAATTTAAGCAGATATTAAAGGTTTTGGAAAGCATAAAACACAAAAATCTATATTTAGAAAATTACCCATCATTGTAAGGGTTTATCGGGGACCAGCTGCTTGGAGCTTTGTTGGGAACCAGTGTGTGTAATATCATCACATGTATATGGACACCATCTGTCAATCATGTTAACTGAGCCTGTCTACGGTAATTAATTATTGTCTGGCCAATTCTCCCTTGATATTACTTGAAGAAAACGAAAAAAAGCCCAAAGAAACATTTGGAGATAAGAAGTTACTGTTTTACAATGACTTAGTGGCCTTAGTCTATAATATGATGAGAGGTTGGAGTTGTTATTGTTTTCAATCCATCCTATAATAAGAATTACAGTTCAGAGGCCTGTTTTATGAAGATTTGTACAATAGATTTCCTTGTAAAGGTAAATATAAAGAGGAAAATAGTAGCTTAGAAAAGTGTTAACTTTGATGTGAACTGAAGACAAGTGCTACCTGTTAAATCTTAAACGCACTTAAAAACATGGCATTTTTTTCTTCTTTTACAAAAACAATGTAACATTTGATATTCAAGGGGATAGGTTAACGAGTAAATGGTAGGTCATGTGTTGTATTATGAGATCTAAGAGAGACAACTCTTTAGCCTTTACCTGTATGTAGTTAAGGATGTATTGGTTATATCCCTTTATATGATAGTATTCATATTGTATTACTCTTTTGTAGATATTCACTCTTGTAATCCATGTTATATTATATCACATTGGATGAAAATATAAATTAAGAACAACACAATATGTATGTTTTCTAACTATACGTGTTTATTCTATGACTTCTATTACAAGAGTGAATATCTACAAGTTTATATCAGTAAATTAGTCGGCCTTGAAAATACATGGATCAAATGGACTCAGGAAGAACGTTAGTGCATCCTTGTCAAAAAAAATGAAGATGAAATCATTTTTGAGAAAATATAAAAGGTTCTATATAGAAGATTGCATTAAAACAGACTGTACCTCTTTTAGCCCCATCTATCTCAGAGCCCAAGAGTCGACCCCAGATGTTCATCTCGTGGATGTTGAGTGCAAGTTGTGGGTAGTCTCGGAACTGGAACGTCCACGTCTCAACATCAAACTTTACATAGCGGCACCATAGTGTAGTGAACTCCAGACCTTCCTCGGGATATGGGCTGAAAAAATGGGTGTGCTAAATCTTCAGTTTTTTCCTGGGTTGTTACTAAATAGATACCAATAAGTATAAAAAAAAAAGTACCAATTTATTTTTTTAGTAAGATTTTTGCATTTCTTCACCAAATCAAGTAATGTTAGTTGGTACTAAATAAAGTCAAACGAGTACCAACAAGATAAGATGATCTATCTCTGTGCCACAACCAGTGTTCCCTTTCCATTTAGACTGAGCTTCAAAACTCTTTATGCAAATAGAGTGCCAAGTTCATATATGATATGTAACAATGTTTCAACAGTAAATCAGTTATTTTATGGCTTTCCTTGATTTCACTTGTTTTAGGCAGGGCTCTGCAGTGTCTTGCTAATGGACCTTCCTACCCAAATCCCAGAGCCGCTGGTGAAGATTGAACCTCAAACCACTGTGTCACAAATCCTACACCTCAACCAATGGGCCACACAGAACGCTATTACAAAGGGCCAAATCTGCAAGACCATGATCAATGTCAACACTTACCTGTTGGGGTCAATATCTTGCATCGTTTTGACAACATTTTCCTTGCCATGTATAGAGGTATCAGCAAGGGCAATAATTGAGATGTTCTCCATATTCCAGGTGAAGAGTTTAGTCCTGAGCGGAGTTATCTGGTACAACTGTCGTGACCTCTGTATGTAGATGTCGCTGTTGCTCTTAGCCAGGGTACTGTATACTTCCTCAAGTTTGTGAGCTGGGAATAATGACAGACTGACATTGAACATCTTCCAAAATGGACACACCAGTAACAAACAATTTAAGAAACCACTGTAAAAAATCAAGATATATCTCATAATGAACAATTTCTCCTTTTGTCACAATGATTTTAATTTTCACAAGGATATGTTTTCTCATTCTTGATATTTGATTACAGTTCAAATCTAGTCAAACATTTCCATGGGCTCCATACCAGAGAATTTCAAACTACCAGTCATATTTCCTCTCCATTATCTAATAATATTCTTTACAAGCAGCTACTGTTTTCCCTCATAAACATAATTCATTTGTTAGTGGTGAGAGTACTATAAATCAAGAAACATTGAGGTCATTAAACTGCTGAGAGACCATTGACAGAGCCAAGTCTCAAATTCAAGTTTTTAATATCAAAATAATTAATTAAAATGGAAGGCAAATAAATTTTGTCACATTGATTTTCATTAAACATCGGCGAGAACACTGCCCAAATCAAGTCACTTTCTCCAGAGCCCTTTATACCAAGAGGTTTGTTAACATGGGGCTCAACTCCATGTGAACAATTTTTCAATTATATTACAGCTTTCCTGGATTCACCAGTACTAGGCTAGGGATCTAAAGTGTCTTGTAAAGAAATACTCCCTCGTAAACAGAGTTATTGGTAGGGCTGGAACCTAAGACCTCTGAGTTCTAACACCTTAGCCACTAGGCCACACATGACCATACAATGTGAAACAAGCTACCAATTGAGCTAACAAGGCACTGCCACCCTACCTGGAATTATTCCGACTGTTTTCTTCAGGTTTTGCACTTTTTGATGGAGGACTTTAGTTCTCTTCTCACTCTCATTGTACTCATCCTTCATGAGTTCATAGTTGTCCCCGAGTTTCACTTCAAACGGATCATCGGCCATCTCTAACTTAAACATCTGAAACAGTATGTTAACACTATAAAAGGATTGTGAAGGACAGTGGTCCAGGAGTAGAACATCGGACTCAAGACACGAAGGTCGTGGGTTCAAACCCTGTGAGTAGATGAATCTGCCTTGGGACCTTTCATTAATCCACATACACCTCGAGTACTGGTTAAATGTCAAGGTAGCAGAATCAAGAGTGATTTATCTAAGTTGTAAGAACTTGTTTCACAATTCATATATAATAAATAAGTTTAAACTCAACTATAAAAGGATTTCTGAATAATTTGCATCAGAAGAAATCAAAAGTTAATTCCAGAAATAGATGCAGCAAGCAAAATTTGCCAGTGTCGTTTGTGAGTATCTAACACAGAACCTTTTAATGTAATGGCGGCACAGGATAAAAGAAATCACTGACAAAAGGAGAATTTGCCAAGCTTTAGCAATATGAGCCTTTGTCACAATGTTTTCCTCATTCATATTTGCCATAGCTGTTGCTTTCATATCAAACCACGAGGTAATGGATGAAAGGAAACTGTTACTTTCTCAACATGGTTTTGAGGTGAATAAGTAATTATCACAAAATCATGTATGAGAGTCTTGTAGAAGATTGACTAGGGTAAACCAAGTTCCTTCCTTAAATTAAGTCATCATAAATACTATTATCATTATCGATACTGTAGTGGGCAGAGTTTACCATTTAGCTCCGCCCCCTGATGCACTGCCAGAGTGTCTAGGCATGGCGTATCTCTGTGTGCATGCCTGTATAAAAGATGTGTGTTTGTGTACCCAGATATAGAGAATAAATGTACTACATATTACAGTTATCCATATTATTATTCATATCATGTATATAGCATCATCAATAGACATTAACCTTTTACCAAACACTAACAACATTTAATCACTTTGTTGCAGACAAATCTGGAAAACATTGTTGGAAAAAAAGAAATTGCTTGTAACGAGCAATTTTTCCTTTCCCAATAATGTTTCCTACCCTATCAGAAAATTATTTTCAAACTTCCATCACATTTTGAAATGTCGCCTGCACACTCTTTCATTTTGGGACAGTCGAAAATTTGGCGTTTGGTAAATAGTTAAGATGGTTACAAACCTTCACTTTAATATTAAGATCTGGAGGTAATTTACTGTCGACAGTAAAAGACTTCTTCTTCACTTTGTGTACAAGCTTTAACCACTTTTGGAAATTCACAAACTGAAAATAAATGAAACATAAATACAACTTTGGACTTGGAAGTCTAGTAGTGTACTAAATTTGAAATCACATGACCCCTCTAGATGTGGGTTCACTGTAGCAGTAAATCACATGACCCCTCTAGATGTGGGTTCACCATAGCAGTAAATCACATGACCCCTCTAGATGTGGGTTCACCATAGCAGTAAATCACATGACCCCTCTAGATACCCCTCTAGATGTGGGTTCACCATAGCAGTAAATCACATGACCCCTCTAGATGTGGGTTCACCATAGCAGTAAATCACATGACCCCTCTAGATGTGGGTTCACCATAGCAGTAAATCACATGACCCCTCTAGATGTGGGTTCACCATAGAAGTAAATCACATGACCCCTCTAGATGTGGGTTCACCATAGCAGTAAATCACATGACCCCTCTAGATGTGGGTTCACCATAGCAGTAAATCACATGACCCCTCTAGATGTGGGTTCACCATAGCAGTAAATCACATGACCCCTCTAGATGTGGGTTCACCATAGCAGTAAATCACATGACCCCTCTAGATGTGGGTTCACCATAGCAGTAAATCACATGACCCCTCTAGATGTGGGTTCACCATAGCAGTAAATCACATGACCCCTCTAGATGTGGGTTCACCATAGCAGTAAATCACATGACCCCTCTAGATGTGGATTCACCATAGCAGTAAATCACATGACCCCTCTAGATGTGGGTTCACCATAGCAGTAAATCACATGACCCCTCTAGATGTGGGTTCACCATAGCAGTAAATTTGGATTTTCATAAGAGGAAGTCTCTTAGCTGGGTAACAGAATGCCGATGGTCCCCCTGGCTTGACCAGGCCTAATGAGGAGTTAATGTTAAGGTCCCCATAGATTGTTTATGAGTAAATTATCATCTAGTATATCTGAAATACTTTTGTCATGATGCAAAACCATACCCAACATACCAAAATATACCACTTCTATGCACCAATAACTGATCAACAAAGAAACCATTGTGAAGAAGGCAATTTCAAAATGATGTATGGATACCAAAGGTTTCTTAAATTATCTTAAATAATATTGGGTTATATGTCTTGTTAACAATTTTCAGTTATGTTACAGCTTTCTTGGATTTACCAGTACTATGCTAGGACTCCAAAGTGTCTTGCCATAGAACACACCAAAGAAATCAGAGGTACAGGTAGGGCTTGAACCCAGGATCCCCGAGTTCTAAGTTCGCAGACATATCTGCTGATCCATGCAGAAGATTTCTATTGTAGAGAATTGCTCTTGCATTTAACTTTTTGTGAATTCTTTTTTGACTTCAAGAGAAATATCCTTTGACTTATTCAAAATTAAGTTAAAAGCCATATCAATGATTTAAGAATAAAAGGGCTAAGAATAAGGAATAAAACATACCTCTTCGAAGCACAATGCAAAATTGAATTTGTATGGAAAATGGATGGAAACAACATCCATTGAAATGTTCCTGAAAGTACACACAAAACAAAGAATAAATGGAAATTGATTGGTTTTCTTTATTTTGGTTTCAACATCACATCGTTAATTATTCAATTATAATACAATGGCTGGCTCATAAGCGATAGAGGAAGACTCCTTGTCTAACTATTTTCCATATGTCAGCTAGGAGATTAACTTACATGAAAAGTATTTAAAAAAAACTACTTTTGAACCACAATCTTGATACAATCATTTTATCTGCTCCCCTATACAAGAACTTGCAATGGATCCAAATTGAAAGCAAGGGCAGATGTCAAACATAGCAAAATAATCATTTTCTCATTTAAGTTATACTATAAAACCATTGTGACACAAGAAGTGTCTGTTACAAGCAATGTCTGCAACAGTAAACTGATATATGTGAAATAATTGGGTAAGATAACTTGTTTCACAATCTATGTAAAATAGTTAAGTTAAAATTGATAAGCAACCTACCATGTTTGATTGGTTTCCAGCGTTAAACACTCGAAGCTTGACCTTTCCTCTTTAAGCTGTCTAAATTGACTATTACCAAGCAGCAGTCCCTGTAATAAACAACCAAATGTCAAAGGTCAAAATGACCAAATCTAATAGAGAATTTGGACATAGCTCACAACAAAATCGTTAACTTAATCTATGTTGGTAGTTCCAAGCATAACAGTGTCATCAAATCATAATCATTATGCAAAATGAAAATGATGCGGTTTTAATTCCAAAAGTTTATTAAAGGCAATACTTTTAAGACATCTTAGATAAATAAGTTTTTAAAATTCCTCCAGAAAAAAAAATGAATTATTCCCAAGTTGTTTTTTCTGCACTGCTACATTAAAACATCTTCTAAAAGTGATTATTAGATATTCTGTGATGCTTTTAGAATAAAAAAATATTATTTATTCCAAACCTTAAACTTGCAGACAGTACATCAGATTTCTTTTTACCAGTAAAATGAGGCAAAAAACAAACAAACATAAAACGGAGAATATGTTGAGAAATTTTTTTTTTGCTTTTTCTTCACCATTGTAAAAGTCTCTGCTGTTGGTGCTTCTAAAAAAAATCTCAAAAATATAACTATGAAGACAAGCTCTCACCTCAATCAGAAAGATGCGATTTTTGTCACAGAAAATCTGTAAGGAGTCCACCTCAATCAGTTTCTCCTGTTGTGTAAATGTCATCAGTACTTTATCTGTACTCACTGTCACACTGAATAAAAATGGGTTTGTTTGATACATCGCACATCGCAATAATAGTATCACAACTTTATTGCAGTATCTAGCTCATACACAAAGGTGAAAGACCAAACTGCCAAATGTCGGGTTAACCCGGATAAAACCATCCCAATTCCATAAGACTTCCATGAGACAAGATTAACAGTAAAATCCAACAACACTATAGTGATTTAAACCCACAAGGAGAGTTGCCATGTGATCATGTTCCGTAATCTAATCACTTGAAGTCACTAGGCTATGGTGGACCTCTTAATAAAATACACTATAGTTGTTATAATTCTTACAGTTTTTTCCTCCATATACTTAACCATCTTCCTCAAATCATTAAAATCTACATATTTGAAGGAATGAATGGATAAATGGTGTTTTAAGGTGCATGGACTGTGAAGGGTACTTTAGGAAAGGTAACATTTAACAGAATGTTTTGTGTGAGTAACAAGTGTTAAAAAGATTTGCACAATCTACATCACTAAATAAATGATTGTTTTCAATATTTTAGGGATCCTAAAGATGCTGAAACCTTTTTTTTTTATGGAATAATTGTGACCCATATTGCTAGCATCACATAATTAGAGTATCAACCCTGTTTCATAATCTGGGTACATGACAGTCTTACCTATTTTATTTATTCACAGGACTGAATTAAAAGATACATTTCATAAAATTAACAGTTTACAAAATCTGTTACATAAATGTGCTCAAATACACGTTTATTAAAGGAGATAAAAACTGTGTAAATAATCAAGATTCCTGTTACTTAAAAGAACTGTGACGTCAGTTTATTCAAAGACGACATTTCATTTCAAACAGATTAGAATCTCAATCTGTGAGACAGTCCTTTTAACATTTAAAAATTCATCAAATACTGACCTATGCCTTGAGGAGAGGTGAAGGTTCAAGGTCATGCTGGTTGTTATCATTATGTTGACAGCTGTTTGCACGTTTGTTTCGTTTGACGTCTGCCTCACAGGTATATTCTGTACGCCTGCAACTTCCTCTCCCTCTAAAAAAAAGAGTTATATTATTTGTTATTCCTTAGAATGCTGGGTAATTTTCTAAAAAGTGATTTGCATGTCGTCTGCTTTCTCAAACCTTATATATCTGCTTAATTTTGTTGAGAAAAGATACTCAGAGTAGCAAAGAGGAAAGATCCAAGGCCAGCCGCCCAATCACTTGCATGAAGTTGGTTCCAGCACTGTAAGGGTTAATTTGGGTTTAAACTCGTTTCAACAACTTTTCAGTTAACTTTTGTTGCCCAGCCAGTTCATACTTAACTGCCCATAACTGTACCTTTTTTCATATATTGAAAGAGAAGAGGCCTCAGCCTCATTGATTTGCGAAGTTGTAAAGCTGAAATAACTTTATTGGGAAACCATAAAGCTGCTGTGACTTTAATTTTTTGGGAGAACTGCAAAATGTAAAGAATATTCCAATTAGGGAGGTGCCTTGCATAGGCCCCAGTTATATAAGAGAAAAAGCACTGAATAAAGGCTGCTTAAGATGGGTAGAACTCTAGGAATCCATCAGACTGACTGCCATGAGAATTTATGGTGATAATCATTTTAATAAAGTTTGTTAAAGAATAAATGAGGACATTTTAAATAAGATAATTCTTTGTGACAGACTGACATAAACACAGACATACGGACAGTTGTAAATAAAAATGTGTACCAAGCCCACACTGTGGTGCAGGGCTGGCAAAATCAATTGTTCATATGGTCCAGCTTGTCCAAAAGACCTAATGAACAAGCAAATTTTTACTAAAATATACAGTTTAAACAGTATACGTACAAGTGCAAAAACAGATTTGGCATCTAAGGACAAGTAAGTCAACATCAAATTCCACCATTTTAATGTGGCAGGAGCAGCGATCAGGAATCTTCAAATCCATATTGGTCCTGAGATGGCTAAAAACCCTTCGAAATCTTTTTAGCCTCTTCCGCCCCAAAAAGAAATCTTGATTTCTTAACCATACATTATGCTTTATGAGACAATATCAAAAATTTATACACATCTCAGGCACTGTTTGACATATGTATAGCAATTAACAGGTATTGTTAGATGAGCAGAATGCCATATGTCTAATATCTGGGTTGGTCCAGTACAATTGAAATTGGTCCAAAAACAGCATTTTCCTGATCTTTGGGTTGAACACACCAACCACTTACTCAGTTTGTGTCGCAGTTCTGTCACATCCTCGATGACCTGTATAATACACATGTGACACGCTGTCCTCCAATCAAAAAGAACTTCTTTTGTCAGCTGGATCGTAATCTCTTTCTCTTGAAGCTTGTATCGGATCCGGATCTCTTTGATGCTTGCAGCAGGGTTTTCAAGGTCACAAGAACGCATTATATTCTGGAACTGATAAAAAGGACACAGATTATATTCAAATTCTAATAAAACTTTACAGTTTAAATGGGTCAGGTGGAGGTGAATTCCCCTGGGTTAGCAATTTCAGTAGAAAATGATACTGTGGTTTCCTGAAATAAGACCACTTGAAATACCTTTACAAGGTGTCCTTTGTATTAAGATTACCGATTACCTCCCATAGTGAACTTTATTTTAGAATTGAATTAACCTTTTAAAATATCTTGATAAAGCCCAGTTTAACCAAATGCTTTATTTAATAAAAAATTCTTGAAGATCGTTCATTCTTATCCCCCAATTCCTTTGAATGAATGAATGGTGTTTTAAGGCGCATCGACAGCTAAGGTCATTTAGCGCGCATTATGATGATGTAGATGAATGGATATTTAAAATATTAACAGGTTAATAAATAAATTAAATAAATAAGAATTTGTAATTAATGAACAAAAGTAGATATAAGATTTGTAAAAATTAATGATTGTTGATAGATTGTTTGTAATGAATGTGTGATATGAAATAAATAGTGTGTGATGAAAAATGATATTGATAAATGTATATATATTTAGAATGTGTAAGGAATCACAATTTATTGTAAATCCCAACCTCTCTGAGAAAGGAAAGAATTAATTCAATCCTTACAGTCTCAAAAAGCTCAAAAATAGTGTTGACATTGAAATATTTTGCACGAATTCTTTGAAAATCAATGCAATCTAGCAATATATGTTTGATGGTAAAGGGTGCATTGCATGGAATGCATTCAGGTGCATCTTCCTTAGCCAAGAGCCAGGAGTGTGTAATGTATGAATGACCAATTCGGATTCGTGCAATTGTAACTTCCTCTCTTCGTACGGACCTGTAAGAAGGGTACCATTCTCCGAGGGTAGGCTTAATTGAATGCAATTTATTAAAAACATCATCATTCCATTTTGATTGCCAGATGGATGTGATGTAAGTTAAAATAGAAGGTTTAAAGTCGGTGTATGGTACTTTAAAATCTGAAATGGGAAGGTTAAGAGCTGATTTAGCGGATCTATCCGCATGTTCATTACCCATGATACCAGTGTGGCTTGGAAGCCAACAGAACACAAGTCTGTTTGAAGACAAAATATGAGAGATCCTTTGAATAATTTGGCATATCAAAGGGTTCTCCAACTTTTGATTTGATAAGGCTTGCAGTACTGATAGAGAATCAGAAAATATAATAAATCGGGTGGAATTTGCATTTTCCACCAGGTTAAGGGCTAGATCAATAGCCCTTATCTCTGCAGAGAAGATAGAAGACTTGTCTGGAAGGCGGCATTTCTTAACCCTTTCTCCATATACAGCTGCAGCTGCAACCAAATCACCGTCCTTGGATCCATCAGTGTATATAGGTTTGTAGGAAGAATATTGTTCTTTTATCTCTCTATATTTACTGTGAAAGATAGCTCTATCTGTTTCTGATTTCTTATCAGAGGTAAGATCAAATAAAAAGTTTGCTGTGTCCAGTGTCCATGGAGGTATGTCAGATAACTTGTACTGGGCTATGGAATCAGTGTCTACCCCAAGATTATCTATAATGGGCTCCATGCGAATACCAAATGGGGCAATAGCATTTGGTTTCTGTTGAAAAAGGCGTTTGTATTGGGGGTTAAAAACTACTCGATGAGTAGGGTTAAAAGGATTGGATTTCAATTTTAAAAAGTATTGAAGAGATAGTTTTTCCCTTCTGTAATATAGAGAAGGTTCATTAGCCTCTGCATAGAGGCTGTTAACAGGAGATGTTCTAAAGGCGCCTAGGGCAAGCCTTAAACATTGGTTTTGTATTGGATCTAGCAGCTGGAGATAGGATTTACGGGCTGATCCATACACTATAGAACCATAGTCAAGTTTTGAACGAATAAGGGATCGATATAGCCTAAGCAGGACCTTCTTATCGGCTCCCCAATCAGAGTGTGCAATAACTCTAAGAATGTTCATTGCTTTTTGGCATTTCTTTTTAAGAGATTTAATATGAGGTAAGAAAGAAAGTTTTTTTGTCAAAAATGACTCCAAGAAATTTGAATTCTGGCACAACTTCTAGTTTAGTATTGCCTAGAGTCAGATCGGGGTCTGGATGCAATCTACGAAGATTGCAAAAAAGCATACATTTGGTTTTCGTTTTGGAAAACTTGAACCCATTTTCATCTGACCATATTTGTAATTTATTAAGGCATTGCTGTAGTTGGCGTTCAATAATATCCATGTTTCTGGAACAGAAACAGATAACAAAGTCGTCTACATAAAGGGAGCAGTCCACTCCAGGGTTTATAGCTTTAACAATGCTATTTATCTTAATGCTAAAAAGTGTAACAGACAAAATACACCCCTGGGGAACCCCCATTTCCTGCTCGCGAGCACCTGACAAGGTGTTCCCAACACGAACGCGGAAGAGCCGTTCATCCAGGAATGCTGCAATGAATATAGGAAGGCAGCCTCTGAGGCCAAAATCGTGTAAATCTTTAAGTATACCATGTTTCCAAGTGGTATCATATGCACTTTCCAAGTCAAAAAATACAGATACTACATGCTGCTTTTTAATAAAAGCTTCTCGAAGATACGTTTCGAACCGAACAAGATGGTCTAACGTACTTCGTTGTCGGCGGAAGCCACTTTGAACAGATACAATAAGGTTGTTCGATTCAAGAAACCAAACAAGCCTATCGTTAACCATCCGCTCAAGAGTTTTACAGATGCAACTTGTCAAGGCAATCGGTCGGTAGCTGTTTGGATCTTTTGCATCCTTTCCTGGTTTCGCAATTGGAATGACCAAAGCCTCTCGCCAGCTGGATGGAAATTCACCAGTCTGCCAAACATTATTAAAAATATCGAGTAAAATAGAAAGGGATGAATGTGGTAAGTGCTTGAGGAATTGATAGTGAATTTGGTCCTGACCTGGAGAAGTGTCATGGGATTTCTTCAAGGCAGATTGAAGTTCTTTAAGAGTGAAGAGTTTGTTGTAATGCTCTTCATTTTTAGAAGTAAAATTGAGCTTTGTTTTCTCCGCTCTCGTTTTAAAGGTCTGAAATTTTGTAGAGTAGTTCTCAGCAGAGGATTTTATCGAGAAAGTCTCTGCCAAGGTATCTGCTATGTCCTGAGGGTTATCTATTTCTTGGTTGTTTGAAGTGAGGTGACTAATATGAGATGGACCTTTGCCATTCATTTTACGAATCATGTCCCAAGTCTTTTTGGTTGAGGTGCGACTATTAAGTCTAGAGACATAATCTCTCCAGGATTTGCGCTTACTTGTTTTAATTGTGCATCTTGCCTTTGCACGGCGAATACGGAAGTCGTTAAGGTTTTCTTGTGTTGGTCTCAGGTTAAATTTCCTGAGAGAGGCCTTTCGTTCCCTAACGGCTTCCTTACATTCAGAATTGAACCAAGGTTTATCTGGACGTTTGGGATTTGTCGAGGTCTGAGGTATAGACTGTTTGGCTGCATCAAACAATAAAGAAGAAAAAAGGAAGGAAGGGTCCTCACAGTCCTCAAACGCATGGTGAACAATATTCTGTTCACAAAGCATCTGGAATTTACTCCAGTTTGCTTTGGACAACTTCCATTTTTGAGGACGATCAAGGACTGAAGGTTTATTTTCATTTAAAATAATAGGGAAGTGATCACTTCCACAAGTGTCTTCTAAACATCTCCATGAAAAATCAGGGAGAAGTACTGGACTGCAAAAAGAAAGGTCAATAGAAGAATATGATCCTGAAGCTGGATGCAAATATGTTTTTGCACTTGGATCGTTCAGGAACGAAAGAGAATTTACAGTCATAAAATTCTCTATTTGATCACCACGGCGGTTCGTATCTGTACAACCCCATATGGTGTTATGTGCATTAAAATCACCAACAAGTACAAATGGTTGGGGTAGTTGAGATATCAAATCATCAAGACTACCTTGGTGTATAGGTTTATTTGGTGGAAGATACAAAGAGCACAGGGTAATAGTGTTATGTAAAGATAATCTCACAGCTACAGCTTGAAGGGAAGTATCAAGCTGTATGTGCCTGTGAGGAACACTGTTATTAACAATGACAGATACTCCACCTTGGGCTTTATTGCCTTCAGTGTAAATCTTGTTGTATATAGAATGAAATTTGAGGGAGATAGTGTCATCCTCTTTCAAGAATGTCTCTTGAAGACAAAGTGCAGCAGGTTTGTGTTTATTAATCAGAAGTGACAACTCATCAAAGTTGGCCTTCAGACCTCGACAGTTCCATTGGATAATTGGATTAGCCATTGCGCTAAAAAGTAAAATTAAAAAGTATAAAAAAGCATTCTATAATTCATTGCAGCAGATTAAAAAGTTAAGAAGCAGGTGACTTGGGGTCCTTGGTATTTGGTTTTTTACCCCAATCATCCAAAGAACCCCCATATGGACTGCTCGACATCTGAAGAGTCGCCTTCAAGGCATTCTTCAGTGTCCATTGCATCAAGGACTTCAAAATTGTTAGAAGTTGCAATGGGGGTTCTTGCGACAGAACTTGTCGCAGCACCTGAGTGTTGTTCATCATTTGAACAAAGAGATTTTTGTTTGAGAAGGTTTTTCCTTTCTTTCTTAGAAAGAGAAGGGTTTGCCTTCGATCCAGAAGATGGACCATTGGAAGAAGAAATAGATTTTTGTTGTTGTTTAGACTTTGATTCAGAGGCAGGTTGTTTAGCTTTGGATGTTGATGCAGGTGTTGGTGCAGAAGTATCTTTTGGTGTAGTTGCAGGTTTTGGTGTGGCAGTAGAAGGTTTTGGTGCTGATTGAGGTTTGGGTGCAGAAGTAGATGGTTTGGGTGCAGTTGCAGGTTTTGGTGTAGGAGGTGGCTGTTTTGCTATGTATGATGATAGAAGTGGTGCTGGGACCTTGCCCTTCAGCTCCTCTGCCATTTCTGGAAACTTCCCCAAAAGAAGTTTGAGGAGAAGATCGCAGGTATGGCAGTCTTGCTTCGGGGAGGCTACTGCTGAGTAGCTGTTCCCACTGACAAGTCCTTCCTTGTCCTGCTTTTGTTGCAGGACAAGTTTGCGTGCTTCTGCAAAGGAAATGCCTTCCCTGTACTTGATGGTCAGGATATCCTTCTCATCTTTCCAAGTTTGACACTCCCTCGCATAGGCAACGTGACCAGACTTGCAGTTGAAACAGCATGCAGGTGCGGTGCAGTGTTCAGTGCTGTGATCTGCGCCTACAAATGCGCATTTAGCACAGACTGGTGTATTGTTGCATTTTGTGGTGTGGTGACCAAATCGTTAACATTTGAAACAACGAAGAGGGTTAGGAATGTATGTGTCTACTTTTAAGGATTCAAATCCAATTTTAAGTGTAGGTGGAACTGTGGGACATGAGAAAGTGATTATGTATGTGTTAGTGTTTTTCAACACTCCATCTCTTTTGACACTGATGCGTCTGATATCTGTAACAGACTGTGACTTTAAGTTGTCCTTGATGTCATCAAGAGAGGAGCAGTAATGGAGGTCCTTGCAACGGATGACTCCTTTACATGAGTTGAGTGATGGATGTGGGTATACTTTGACTGCTTGTTTGAATAGTGTTTTATGTTTGAGTATGTTGATTGTTTGTTGCTTTGTGAAGCATTCAATGAGTATGGTGTTGTTTTTGAGTTTTTTTACTGATTTTGGTGTACCGAGAATACTTTTGATTGTTTTCTCGATAACAAATGGTGATATGTGTGTAATTGGTTTGACTGAATCTTCTGCTTCAACCACAATAAATCGTGGAAAATTTAGTGGTGACGGAGAAGATTCTGCCTCTGAATCACTGTCAGAAAGGGTACGCTTGGCAGCTTTTTTATGGGATTCCATATCAAGTTTAAAAAGTTCACCATCCTTGGTCCCCGCCCACCATGGAGCCCAACAAGGGGACTTAATCTGGGGAAACCCATCGCATCAATTCCTTTGTACATCACTTTACCATATCTGCTACAGAGAACTTAAACTAATATGACAAAAGAATAAATTCTTATGTGAATGTTTCTACTCAAAATCATTAAAAAATATCTTTTTCATACTGTTTTGTAGTCAGCTATTTCTCTCATTTTTGACCAGTCACATATTCCAATATGGGAAAAGGGGTGGAGTAAAGATGGTCTTATTGTGAATGCATTATTTTCTTGTATACCTTATCTTTAACAGGGATATACTGTAGCTTTGTTCCCTTTATAGTAGCTGTTGCTCTGGTCTGTGTGTACTCCAGGCTCCCTGAGTCTACCCTTAACATCAGTCCCACTGGAAAACAACAATACAAGGTACCTTTACCATTCGTCTTGTAATGGGTTTCAGGTTCAATCATCTTTACAGGCCCTTTAATTCATATATAATACTGGTAGAGGAAACATAAGAAATAAGACATTAAATCTGATATTATGGTCATAATGTTGACAAAGTTTTAAACAGCTTTGGGTGATTTTCTACAATACTTTGGTCAAATCTGTCAGCATAATCACTGATAATAATGTCACATAGTTCATTCCCAAATATGAAGATATCATAATTGGCTAAAATTGAAAGAAATATGCACTTAAATGAGTATCTCTAAAGTAATATATTGGATAACCTCATATAACTATTGTCATTGAAGCCAATTTCAGGACTTTGCTGCACATATTTCACGCAATTACAGCTTTAAATTAAAAATAAAAACTGAATTTGGAATTTTATGTAATTACTTGTTAAAATTAAAATACTGTTTCCCTGTATTGAATGAAAGCACCGAAGAGTTGTATTTCCATATCAAAACCTTTCGAAATAGTTTTGACAGTTTAGTCCTTTGTATGTCTAAGGAAAACATTGTTAGAATATGAAACGTATAAATAGATCAACAGTAGGCTGTAACTCACCGTTATAATTATTCACCACAAACACATTTGTATTGGTGATATCAAACTTGACAAGTGGTACACAGGGGCTAGCAGCGTCTCCTTCAGCTACAGGAATGTTCATGTTTGTGACCGGTTTAAAGGCCGCATTTGACAATTTTCTGGGGGCGGAGATTTTGGCGCGAGCAAGGGCGGTCATCAACGCGATTATGATGGTCACCGTGCTGGATGACCACTCAATGTGAAGATGGTCCTGCATTCCATTCAGTCTGACCTCTTGACCCAATTTGTTGACCTTGAAAGGAACATGGACATGATTTTGAAAAAAATGGAGAAGTTGACGATGGTACACTTAAAGTTATCTTATCCTTCATTCAGTAATGCCAATCAATTTCCACATTATTTAAAGTAAATCTAAACTGCAACTAAATTCATCAAATTCACGACAATCAATACTAGATTTTTCCTGTTTGAGAAAAAAAAAACCATTAATCACATTTTACAAATCATGGATGAATGTTCCATAATGTTCATTTTCGGGGTACTTGCACTATATCATGTTTAATGTTAGAGCTTAACTTCTCATAAAACATATCCATTGAGAGCAACAATTTAATTAAATCTGTCGAAAATAAGAAATAGAATTGAAAAATGAATCCAGCTATTTCAAGGTTTGAATTGGGAGATAAATGATGTCATGTAAACATGGCAAACAAAAATTTGCTTCAACATATTCATACACATTTTTTATTTAAAAAGTACTTCAAAAGAGAACAATGTTCTAGAAAGGTTTTGAAGATGGAATTTATAGGATATTAACAGTATTACTGTACAGAGTGTGGAAACATGCACTTATGCAGTGAGATCTATGTGCAAACTGGAGCACGCTTGTGCATTAATCAACCTTCTTCAAAGATATAGTTCAGTAAGTTTAAGCCTATTTATTTTACACCTATTGTGAAACAAGTTCTTATAACTTAGATAAATCATTCTCAATGATTCCGCTTCTTGGATTCATAACCAGTACTCATGCCGAATGTGGATTAATGTAAGGTTGCAAGGCAGATCTTGCTACTCACAGGATACGAACCTACGACATCATATTGCGAGCCAAATGATCTACCTCTAGACTACTGTCCTCCCTGGAATATCCTCTATTTTTCATCTAAATGAAACATCTCTATACATAGTTATTCTTAAAATATCATATCAAAACCCCAGTAGACAAAGTATTTACAAACTGGGAAAAGAGTACAAAATCTTAAGAAGACTACATGCGAGAAGACCAAATACACCTAAACCCTGTGTGATACAAACAATAGACCCACCTTCACCATTATAATATTAGAGTATAGAATGTGATTCCAGAAATGTTTGTTTCCCGAGAGATCAGACAGGGGTATCTGTGAATCTGCCTGCCTACAATACAGCGTATCCACTTCTATCTCGTATGCCAGGTCATGTGACTGTAACCATGGTAACATACCATTTCCTGAAATCAAACAAAGAATTTCAAATGACAAATATGTTGAATTAATGGAAACAGTTGCAAACCATTAAACTATTTCAGTTGACAAATATATTGAATTAATATAAGCAATTGCAACTAATAAAACTTTGTGTTTCTTTAAAACAAAATTTTTAGAGAGGATACAAGAAATATTCAAGCTTTCTTAAATTTAATCAATTTCAAATAACTTGTTCAGTCAATTCTTCCTTTTTCAAACAAGCCATTTCTCCTTTTATAATTGTCACCAGCAATTTCTCCTTTTGCCATAACACTTTTTCAATATATTCACATATCACAACAGCAGAACTGAAAGGTTTTTCATATGTTTACAAAGCTTTACTAAATTTCGTCTACTCAAAGTAAAAAAAAATTCGTCTGCAGGTGGTAAAGAGTTAAAGCTTCTACCTTTTATTTTAAATTTATTGCCAAACAAGTTCCTACAACTTACATTGATCAATCCAGACCCTTCTTTCAGGAAACACAACCAATACTGGCCTTGAATATGGATTAATAAAGTGGAATCCACTACTCACAAAATTCAAACCCATGGCCCTCATATTCCATGGCACACACTCTACCCCTGGACCGCAGTTCTCATTCTATAGAGTACTCACAAAAAAGGGCTTAGTTAATACTTCCTTTCAACGCAGCATGCAAAACAATTTTCAGTACTAGGTGGAGCTTTGCATTGTCTTGCCAAAGGATGCTCTCACAAAAAAGTCACAGTACCGCTGGTGAGGACTGAACCTGTGACAGTCATGTAAAAATACCTACACCTTAACCACCCAAGATGTGCAGGACTCAAATACTGCATGTTCAACATTCTGATATCAGGGCTCACGCTGTCGGTCGCCAAATGCGCCAAATGCGAATATTATTTCATTCTGGCGAAAGATTTCCCGATTTGGCGAATTTGCTTGGCGCATGTTTTTTTCATTCAACTTTACCATTTTTCCACCTGTCCGGACATTACAGACAGTTATATCTATTGACACACTTAACAGTTAGTATCTCCGAAAACCCCAAATTAATCCGCTAATTGTTATCCCCGTGTCAAACAATGCCTTAGGGGGCAGTAAACACTAATTGACCTTTAGTTTCGAATTGGTAGGGCCTTCCAACCCGTTTGAAGGAGAAATTCTTGATAATAAGCAGTGCTGAGACATTGTTATGCTTTTTATTGAATGTAAATGTTATTATAAAGTTTCATTAGGGTATATTGAATAATACGAATATGCTGGTTACACACATTTCTGTATTGGAAGTGTCAATATTGGAACTTATCGGCTGCTTGGGAAAAACACCGAAAAGGGCGTCAAAATAGTGCGTTTTTCAGGTGGGTACATACATTGGACGATAGCAAAAAATCTTCGTGGTCGTGCACCACTTTTCTGTGGATAAGTTGTATGCCTAGACTGTGTGGAAAGCGCAAACAGTGGCGATGGACCTCCTGTATTTGCAGGGAATTCTGTATAGAAGTTGAAAATGTGTCAAAATTGGGCCTCGGACACATGATTTTTTGCCACGTTCATGACCGGTTATTGCTCAAGGAATAAGGTCTATGATAACTGTTCAGATTTTCTTTTCATATTTTTAGAGAGCCACAGGCAATATGCATTTGGTGTGTAAATATTGCTTTCGTCCGTTTTGTTTTCGCGACTCAGTGAGGCGAGACTTAACAGACGTGCACCTGCCGTCCCAAACGAAGGCCCATTAGTGTGTACTGCTACCTTAAGGAAAAAATGAAAAAAATAAAATCATTAAATTTTTGGTTTTAATGGAACAATACAACATGGAAAACCTCTGTTGGCCAAAAACTGCCAAAAAAAGTTTTATTTTGTGTATAATAGAGTCAGTGTGGGGTGGGGTGGGGCTAAGGGTGAAAACTCAGTTATCAGACATTTGACTGTTTAATAATAAAATTGCTTTCTAAAGGGGCAGAAATTAACTTCTGCATTGATTAATTCATTGTTTTACCTTAATGCATGTGCATATTATGAAAATTGTTCCCTAAATAGACTCTTATTTGGATTTTTTTGATACTTTTAAGGCTATTTAAGCTGAAAATGTTAGGATTTATGAATCAGTCTTATGAAGTTCCCCTATCAATACATTTCAGACATAAATGGCTACCATATTCTTTGCAAATGATACCGTTGGTAAAATGATTGAGAAAATATGGTCCAAATTGGAAGAGAAATCAAGTTTCGGATGAAATGGTTGTAGAATGTGGCGTTGCGAGACTGACCACAATTTGTGCGGCATCCTGCGGATAACAATAAGCCGAAAAACAATTTTTTGTCTGTTCACCCCTAAGCTTTTATGTTTTCCATGAAGGGAAGTGGTATGTGCAGCCTTAATTACATGTATCCCATATATGTCACCAAAAACTATGCATACATCCTGTGCATCTCTCATATGAAGATGCAAAAGTCACTAGCGATAGGCATCGGTATGGCATTAATAATGAATAAAGTAGTTATCGTGGATAATGGGCGTGCACTTTGGTTTGAGGTAATTATCTTGTTCATGAACTTATGGGGCTTCCCTTTATAACAATTACCCCTATTTCGCATTCATGTGTTCGGTTCGATTCAATTCGCATCATAGAATGTGCTCATTATCAGGGTTGTACCCGCCATATATCCAATTCTTGTATAGAGAGTTGTTCTCAACGCAAACACTTGAAATGACATTGGATCTGTAGTTGGTTCATTTCTTGCGTCGTGTATGTTACTTCCTGTGGATTTAAATTGCTTGTTTATGCGACGGTTGTTCCTATCTGAAATGCCTATTGCTTCTACCAGGTTCATGGTAGGTACCCCCTACCCGAGCATGCATGACAGAGTCCACCAAAGTTTCGGGTCCAGCGCCAGAGCTTCGGCGCATGGTTGAAAATTGTTGCACGTCTACTCTCGCATGTATTTGTGTTGAAAAACTCGTTCCATTCCAACTATTGTGTCAATTTCAACCATTTTGAAAAATCTCTCTTAAATTTAATCCTCAGCACTTTGATTTAATACAAGTGTTGACCAAATAGAAGGTGCTAATGGGTAGTGTGTTTCATAGGGGTAGTATGAGTTACCTCCCTTGTAGAATATTGCAGAGTTACAAAATGATGTCTTACATCTTCTATAATGCAGTGTTTCAACTTCAATTAAGAAATTAATTGACAAAAGTGTATGAAATGGTATTTATTAGTGATTTAGCTCCCACAATTGCAAATTTAAGCTTTTGACAGAGGTATTTAGCAAAGTTTTGTGTAAGAAATAATGAAATAAGTCATTTTTTCTTCCTATTTGGCATTTTTTTCTTAAATAAATTAAATAAAATTGATTTTATAGCAGTTTTTGAATGCTTTTCATTACTCTTTTAGGTTCACTTAACACAAAAACTGCTAATTTGGCTGCATATTGCTAAATGTATGCATTTTATAAGACATACTCTTTTGCCATTGATAAGGGTCAATTTTGGCCGAAATAAGGCTATTTTCATAGGTGTTTGAAAATCATCATAAAATCAGATCTAATGGCAAGATTAAAAAAAAAATTGAGATTTGAAGTCGGATTTGCATATATTTCATGAAAAAACATCAATGTTTGGCCTCCAAAAAACTTTTCCTGCTCCTTAAGGGGGCAGTAAACACTAATTGACCTTTAGTTTCGAATTGGTAGGGCCTTCCAACCCGTTTGAAGGAGAAATTCTTGATAATAAGCAGTGCTGAGACATTGTTATGCTTTTTATTGAATGTAAATGTTATTATAAAGTTTCATTAGGGTATATTGAATAATACGAATATGCTGGTTACACACATTTCTGTATTGGAAGTGTCAATATTGGAACTTATCGGCTGCTTGGGAAAAACACCGAAAAGGGCGTCAAAATAGTGCGTTTTTCAGGTGGGTACATACATTGGACGATAGCAAAAATCTTCATGGTCGTGCACCACTTTTCTGTGGATAAGTTGTATGCCTAGACTGTGTGGAAAGCGCAAACAGTGGCGATGGACCTCCTGTATTCGCAGGGAATTCTGTATAGAAGTTGAAAATGTGTCAAAATTGGGCCTCGGACACATGATTTTTTGCCACGTTCATGACCGGTTATTGCTCAAGGAATAAGGTCTATGATAACTGTTCAGATTTTCTTTTCATATTTTTAGAGAGCCACAGGCAATATGCATTTGGTGTGTAAATATTGCTTTCGTCCGTTTTGTTTTCGCGACTCAGTGAGGCGAGACTTAACAGACGTGCACCTGCCGTCCCAAACGAAGGCCCATTAGTGTGTACTGCTACCTTAGGCGTGTATTAATCGGGTCTTTATAATGCGTAAACAACTCGACACACTTGATTGGTAGACTCGATGCGGTTGTTCCACGAAAACCGATTACTATTTACCGCATTCCGTCCAGTGTTATGATGCATGGTAGAAAGCGAGAATTTAAAGAGGATTAATTTGTAAAATATTTTGATATTGACAGTTCGCTTCCTTCGTTGATGCAACGGTACTATTCAAATTGCGATCCTCTATTATTAATCATTCAAATCATCATACCGGAGTCTTGACGAGAGTAAAAACAAATAGACCTAAGATCATGTTTACTTTCCATTTAACTATCGGACATTTCTAAAATAAATAACAAAACTGAGAATTCAGAAATGTATAGTCTTCAATATGATTTGATGTTATCTGAGATAAAAGATTCATTTTGATTTTGTCACTCAAAGCGTAGCCTTTAGTTATACCATCTTTGGTTTAAATTTGTTCGGAAGGGGAAGGGGAATGTCTTGGCTTTTTTTTTTTTAACATAATATTTTTATTGGCATTACACATTACATATTTATGACATTACAATTTTAATAAAAATGGTGAAAGATAACAAACAGAAATAATTAACCAAGAGGATTTAACACATATCTACATACAACATGAAGAGTGTTTAAAATAAAGAAATTTTAATTGGAGCCATTTGCTCAGAATTTGGCTCCTACTTCTTTAATTTGGCTCCTATTTTTGTCATTTGGCGAATGTGCTGGCGCAGACTTTTTTCCAGCCAGGGTGAGCCCTGGATATGTCTTATCGACAACCTTTGGTTACTTTCTCCAATATTCTCCTATATTGAACAGTGACTTTACACACAAGACTCTAATACTTTCTTTTAATACTGCATGTAATAATTCTGATATCCCTTATCGAGACCCTTTGGATACTTTCTCCCATATTCTCCTGTATTGAACAGTGACTTTACACACCTTGGACGACCGATCCCGGCTTAATGACTAGATGTTTGAACACTCGGGAGACACCAAGTACCAGACCTGGACAAGACGCCATAGAAAACGCCATAGAAATGTCCAGTAATTCTAACTCTATACGCACCTTGCACAACCAGTCCCGGCTTAATGACTAGATGTTTGAACACTCTGGAGACACCAAGGACTAGACCCGGACAAGACGCCGTAGAAAACGCCGTAGAAATGTCCAGTAATTCTAACTCCACCGTCACTTGTCTCTCTAACTGGGAGGAAGCTTGTCTAAAGATAAAACATGGAGTGATTAGTGTATTATTCATTCATTATCTTTGACAAAATAAATATGTTGGAAAGATGATCTTAAACTTTGTATCGTTTACATTGCCTGAGAATTTGGCAATACATGCATGTTTTATATTTACACTACAAGCTTTTTCACCCATATAGACAATTGTGACAAGTAAAGATTTTAACCCTTAGACTGCTGGCTAATTTTCTAAAAATAGAATTTTGTGTTGTCTGCTTTTCAAAGCCATAAACATCTGCATAATTTTGATGAGGAAAGATACTTAGAGTAGCAAACAGGCTAGATCACAGGCCAGTCACCAATTAACTTGCCACCTGGCCTGAATCTAACCTGTTTGCATAAGCATGAAGTCGGTTCCAGCACTATAAGGGTTAAAGCAATAGCAGGCAACCAAAAACGCCACTGATATCATGATTTGGGGAAGAAAACATTATGGGAACAGATTAAATTGTTCATCATTAAAAAAGAGCAATTCCATCTTTTGTTTCAGTCGTATCAACCCAATATCAAAAGAAAATGTATTTTCCACACTATTATTTGCCTTCTGCTGTTGCATTCAATTTGGACCAGTCGCAAAGTTCCATATAAGAGAGAGGGTTATTAATATCCTCATTACCGGCATATCCCCCATATACAATCTTCGATTGGTCCAAACGCAAAGGAACAGCAGATGACAAATGCTGTCATGAGAAAAAAAAATACTTTTGAGATATTTGTTAGAAATCATTGTAACAAAAGGATAAATAGCTCATTGTGACAGTGGTTTCCAAAGTTTTCTGCAGAAGATCAGAGGTGGCAAAATCTGATTTTGATTAAAATGCCAAATCTTTTTCCGCACTTGTCCTTATAATGGTCTTATATTATGTTTAGGTTAAAATTCAATTTTCTGTTAAGACTTTGGTACATGCTTGGCAATACAGACAGTTGATATTGCCTTGGCAGTAGATGTGGTAAAGTAAACTCTTATCCAGCTAAGGTTTAAGATTACTCACTTTTCTGGTGGTTGTTCCGTGTTTAAGACCGCTGCCTCTTTATTTGTGGCAGCTCTCTTCCTCTTCTCCGTAAACTGTGCTATGACTAGGGCCCAGTACTGTACTTCATCATGGTGGTAGTGAAAATAGGCCCCCTGCGTGGTAGTCTTA
Organism: Cerastoderma edule; assembly: GCA_947846245.1. NCBI lineage: Eukaryota > Metazoa > Mollusca > Bivalvia > Cardiida > Cardiidae > Cerastoderma > Cerastoderma edule. Next base: position 28,902,156 of record OX401411.1, read on the forward strand.
ACATGGATTTCCTCGTTAGAAAGCTGGAATAAATGGTGAAAAAAGTATATACAAGAGATGGAAAGCTGGAATAAATGGTGGTAGCAAAAGTTCACTCCCTTGGAAGTCTAAAAATGGATTTCCGTGTTAGAAAGCTGGAATAAATGGATAAAAAAGGCTTAATACAAAAGATGGAAAGCTGGAATAAATGGAGGTTATAAAGTCTTAACATGGATTTTTTCGTTAGAAAGCTGGAATAAATGGAGAAAAGAGATCAAATATAAGACGAGACTGTTCTAATGAGTACCTACGTAATAGACTTTCTTGAGTAGCTTTAAAAACACTGCAGGTAAAAGACTTTTGTAAGTGTCTTTATCTTACCACCAAGATCCAAAAATTCATAGTTTCTAATGCAGTGCATAACCACCAATATAAGAAACAAGTTTAATACATACCCTTGTCTTCAGCTCCAGTTTTACTAGCTCTGCAAATCGGGCCTGCTCTGATTTCGTACTGAAATCTGCAAAATAATGGCATTGCTTTTCAGAATTACATTTTATTTAAATGCTGTGTCAACAATGTGTAAGCTTTAGACAGGCATTCCTTGCTTCACCAGTACTAGGCTAGGGCTCTAAAGTGTTTTGTCAAAGGACAGTCCCAGGAAACCAGATTTTACCAGCAGGTCTAGAACCTAAGTTCTTAGACCGCAACCTTAAACACTTTGTCATCCAGGACCCCTCATGATTAATCAGGTTTTCATGACCTCTCATTCCTGTGATTTGATACTGAAGTCTGATACTTGTACAAATATGACATTCAATATGATTTTGAGGGTCTGCATCCTTATATCATAACAGAAAGAAATGCAAATTTCTTATTTTGCTTTAAGAAAATCAAGCAGAAGTTTAAATCTAGACTAACATGTAAAAAAGCCTCTGGAATGATACTTTTGAAGTCACTCGTTAGGCAGCAACACTAAAGGATTTATCTGGACCTATTTTTAAAGAAACTCTTTAAGATGATTCATAATAGACATATCCTAGGACAATCAAACTAAAGATTCCATTCCAAAACAAAGTTGTTAGAAGTCTAAGATACTATATTGAGGGTTCAATGCAAGACTATAGCAACTCCTTCACGAAAGTGAGGGATCACAAAAATGAAGGACTTGCTATAGTCTTGCAATGAACCCTTGGTATGTAGGCAGGGCTCACCCTGGCTGGAAAAAAGTCTGCGCCAGCACATTCGCCAAATGACATAAATAGGAGCCAAATCAAAGAAGTAGGAGCCAAATTCTGAGCAAATGGCTCCAATTAAAATTCCTTTATTTTAAACACTTTTCATGTTATAGATGTAGATATGTGTTAAATCCTCTTGGTTAATTATTTCTGTTTGTTATGTTTCACCATTTGTATTAAAATTGAAATGTCATAAATATGTAATGTGTGTAATGTGTAATGCCAATAAAAATATCATGTTAAAAAAAAAAAGCAAAAAAAAGCCAAGACATCCCCCCCCCCCCTTCCGAACAAATTTAAACAAAAGATGGTATAACTAAAGCTACGCTTTGAGTGACAAAATCAAAATGAATCTTTTATCTCAGATAACATCAAATCATATTGAAGACTATACATTTCTGAATTCTCAGTTTTGTTATTTATTTCAGAAATGTCTATAGATAAATGGAAAGTAAACATGATCTTAGGTCTATTTGTTTTTACTCTCGTCAAGATTCCGGTCTGATAAGTTGAATGATTAATAATAGAGGATCGCAATTTGAATAGAACCGTTGCATTAGCGATGGAAGCGAACTGTCAATATCAAAATACTTTACAAATTAACCCTCTTTAAATTCTCGCATTCTCCCATGCATCATCATAAAACACTGGACGGAATGCGGTAAATAGTAATCGGTTTTCGTGGAACAACCGCATCGAGTCTACCAATCAAGTGTGTCAAGTTGTTTACACATAATAAAGACCCGAGTAATACACGCCTCTGGCATTGTTTGACACGGGGATAACAATTAGCGGATTAATTTGGGGTTTTCGGAAATACTGTTAAGTGTGTCAAAATATATAACTGTCTGTAGTGTCCAGACAGGTGGAAATATGGTAAAGTTGAATGAAAAAAACATGCGCCAAGCAAATTCGCCAAATCGGGAAATCTTTCGCCAGAATGAAATAATATTCGCATTTGGCGCATTTGGCGACCGACAGCGTGAGCCCTGGTAGGTGCCCATTCATTCATAACATATCACATCACGACGCATCTTACCTTCTATAAGAAAAGCGCAAGTCACTTCCTGTGATTCTTCACTCTCCCACTGGTTAAACATGTCGACATGGAATGTCTTTATCTTCACATTGAGAGACCTTTCGAGTAAATCAAACCAATTTCAACTTATTCTAAACTATTTTTTTTCTTATTCTTACCTTATTTCATTTTAAAAGCTTATACTTGCAAAGATTAGAAGAGATTTGAAGGTAAGAGGTAAATTTGGCACATTAACTTTCTAATGTCTGATAAAACCTTTGGGTTGTTATTAGTCATTACAAATGTCTTGTCTTACAAAAGCACCAATGCCAAAGGATTTCTATGAACAGAATAGTCTTCGAGTGTCTTTATCACAGAAAAAGATTTTATTCTGTTAAAAATAAATTGTCTTCTAATGATAACACAAACCTTGAACTAGATTACTGATATGGGTCTAAGACTACAAAATGGGTCAACACTCTAATCTAATGAGAAAAGCAAATGGCATCATAGACTATGTATGAGCCAAACTTTCCCATCAAAGCACTGAAAGGCACTTATCGGTATGCTCCTCTCACAACTCTTCAATGATAACACAGGTTTAAAGCATCTTTGAAATAAAAAAAAAGTTATCTTATCAATGACAAGGTTTGTTTAAATCACATTTTCTGACGTTTGTTACTCAAAAAAAGAAATCTGTGTCTCTTTAAAAAAGAATATCTAAAATCCAGATAAAAAAAGCAGACATGTACTTTCCAGGTAAACTAGTGACATCTAATTCATCAAACTTTTATTATACGATGCAATCACATGTCAATTAAGGTATGAATTTATCATGATATATTATTAAAAGGAAGCATCAAGTAAAACAAGTGAGCAATATTTGAAACAATATATTAAAAAAAAGAAGTGGAATGTAAAAAATCACCTTTGCTTGGTTTCTCTGACAACTTTCACATCCACATTTGAGACATCAATGCCCAATTCTTCCGGAAACATCTGTAATAAGCGAGACCTATCTCTAGGCTTGGAACTTTCTGAAATAATTTGAAAACAGAAAAAGTTTCCCTTTACCATCAAACAGAGGAATGACATGGGAGATTAGTTTTCATACTTTTTCAATTCCTTACATTGACACGAGTTCTTATGTTGTTGGTACTAGTTAGAACCATGTAAATGGAATTGTTCTGATGTACACAAGGATTACAATTGATTGAATTGGAAAAATATTTTTTCAATAAAGCAAGGACTCTATTTGGTAAAGACTCGACATAAAATGTTTTGGAAAGAAAAACCTAAGTAAGAATTAGTTTTTTTATCAGAATATAAAAGTACTGTGGAAAACAGACATTTTGCTCATCAGTAGCATGTTCTTCAAATACGACCATTCTTCCTCTTTCTTTGAGGGGTTTAAACAATATGTCAACAAATTTTCAGATATATTTTGACCTCACAAGTACTTACTAGGCTGGGGCTCTGAAGTGTCTTGGCAAAGACAATAAGAACAGCCATACAGCTAGGGCTCTGATCCGGACCAGAGTTATAATTCCTCAACGTTCACCACTATGCCATGCAGGACCCCAACAGTTTTTCATAAATGTGAATCAATACTTATGAAGTTGTCTTTAAGAAGCAATAGAGGATGAAAATCAATTATTAAAAAACAGCAATTAACAGTCATACCTTGTTTTGGTGGTGGTTTTTGAGTTGTTCCATTAAAATAGTTTCCAGACAAAAGACCTAGAATAAATCACAAAGTTCAAACTTAGAGCTATCTCTCATACATGCATTCTAACAAAAATATGATATATAGTCAATTTTGTTCCCGGCAACTACATAAAGAAAATAGAAACATGGTACATGTATAAGGATAACTGATGCCGTGAGATGAATAGTGAGTCAAAATAAAATGACATTGAACAATGGGGTTTTAATATTGTTGCATGAGATACAATTAATAGTAGATTCTAGCTATTGATTTCAAATCTTTACTACACACACACAAATACATAAAAATCAACACTAAAGTTAATCAACTTAACAGTAATAATCTTAATTGCACACATACACAATTTTCAAAAACATTTCAACACAAGAAAACAGCTTGGCATATATTATACAAACATATTGTATTGAGTTATTGAGTTTCAATGACAGTGGAAAGGACCCTTTACTTTATTAGGGACCTTTAAAGCCATGTGCTGATGCTTTCAGTTTGGAAAATTACATTACTCTACAGGAGCAAAAAGCATTTTAGAAATGGATTTTTTAATATTCATATGGGTTTTACATTGTGATGCCCAGCTCAATATTAATTGACATTAATTAAAAGACCCCAAATTTGACTGCACATAAGGACTGGTAAAGCCAAGTAGAACCAGCAGCATTTTATAGAAGTTAACAGAGAGACAACCTCCCATGAAAATCTAAATGTTGTCATCAAAATTTGCAACCATGTGGAAAAGGGTGTTGTGATTTCAAATTCTGTACTCTAACCACTAGGCTGCATTTCAGTTAAAGTTGCAATGATTAAAAAACAGATTAAAATCAGAATGAATAAATGAACGGTGTTTTTAGCGCATCAACATCTAAGGTTATTTAGTGCATATTATGATGATATAGATAAATGTATATCAAATTATTAACATGCTAAAAAGTATTTGGTATCTAAAAAATTAGAATTTGTAATGAATGAATGATAGTAGATAGAAAGATTAAATCGGAAATTAATCCTTACCTTCAGTCAGCATAATCTGAGGCTTATCGACTAAGACTCTTGACCCCTAGAAACATAAAAAAAAATCAAACATGAACACATCAACAACTAGGAAATTCCTAAATCAGTCAGTCATTATGGTATCTAACTTAATTTGATTGCCAGTTGATGGCTGTACACTTTTCATCTTGAGAACTAAGAAGGGTGAAAACAAAAAGTCGCAATCAATGTAGGCATTAAGCTGTTTAATTGAGCATATCAATAATCATGTCTATATCATTTCACACATCGCCAGGTACACTTGTTTCAATTTTTTATATCAACCATGCAAAGTAAGAATAACCTTTCGGTGTGCTTAAAATCAATTTGCTTAATGTCAAAAAAATATTTCATTACTATACAAAATGAAAGATAGTGACCATTTCGCGAAAGTGGCTAGCTGTCCATTTGTCACATTACAAGTTGGCAAAAAGCGACGCATTCTTCATTTTGACAATCAATGAGTATTTTTTCACTTAACATCTCTTAATTGTAACATTATTATATTGTTTGATTATTTTGTCGAAAGGGTGTGTCAGCATTTTTGGTCTTTTTGGGGGTTGGTGGGGTATCTCTCCTCAAAAGATTCTGACTAATTCCTTGATTGTAATTTTGAAATTATGAGTTTGGTTTATTTCTTTGGTATTCATTAGAATTCTTGACATCATCAATAATTGAACTCACCTTTACATGTTTCAAGTTATCTCTGTATACACTCAGATCTACATATAAACTGAAAGACATTTCTGCCAAGCAAGGCTGTGGGCTTTTACCAGGCTGCTCTCCCTACAATGGTGAAATATGGAATCTTCTTTAGTATTCATACATACATATTCAATTGAAACATAACACATTCAACAACTTTTCTAACACATTGTAAGGTACAATCAATTATACCAGAAGACTTTTGGCAAAATGTGTTACAGAAACAATGAAAAAAGAATGTATCATACATGTATATTAAATGTCTAAATAAGAATCAACAGCACCGAAAACATTAATCAGTACTTCCCATACTCAGTGTTCCCTGCAAGACAGTTGTAAATCCTTCACAAACATGTAGCTCTTACCATGGATCTAGTATTGCACTTAACCCTCACTATACGCGCTGACTCGAAAACAGCTGGTCCAAATTGGAAGCAACAGCAGAAGACATTTGTATGAACAATAACTTCTTCCCTATGATGGGAATTAACCATTGTGACTTGGGGAGAAATTGCTCGTTAATGACATTTTTCTTCTCTTCCCAAAATGGTTTTTACAAGTTGTGAGCTTCAAACGGGTTAAAATCTGTATATAAGAGGAAAGAAATAAACATATAGTTACAATTACATCTCAATTCTTAATAAACCTATCCATCATTCATGAACTTGTTACATACATCTGCTATTGATTTAAAATTCAACCAGTCAAAAAAACTTACAATATGAGAGGACCTGATAACCCAATTCCCCTTATTGGTTTTTGTTTTTGATCAAGAGTAAAAACTAAATTAATAACACTGACCTCGGTGACACTCCTTAACACTCTGCAATTCACACTGCCAGCATTTACAATAAACTGTAAACTGTGTAAATAAAAGGAAGAATCAATCAAAATGATGCATGAAATCAATAGTTTTTAATGCCAAGTCGATAAATTTTAAGTAATGTTATTGCTTTCCTGGATCAACCAGATCTTGGTTATAGCTCTGAAGTGGATAAATCTATATAAAACCATTGGGATATAAGTTGAATTAGCTCATGAAGTTCAAAATTTGCTTTAATCCAGTTCAATTATGAATTCAATGTGTTGACATTCTCAATTTTATTCAACACATCGAACCCAAATCGAAATAACCAGCAAGTGAAGAATCAATTTTTTAAAGATATTTGGTATAAACCATTGATACAAAGAAGGTAAATTGGTCAATGGGAGCAATACATTCCTTTGTCATGGTGGTTTCTGATGAAGTTAAACTGTAAGAGCAAAAAAAATATACTGTAAGATATTTATTAGACTGAAGAATAAATTGCTCCTTTAAATAGTGATTTCCGAAGTATCTCCAGTTTATGTGGTAAAGTGCTGTGTTAAACATCATTTATCTGTGACCTTTAAGATATTGAATCATCATTTACTCCAATGTTAAATCATGTTCTATCATTGCTCTGCTGAATTAAGAATAGGCAATCAAAACTAACTTTATGAGCAGTGCTTCATTCTAAACTATAAAATATACAAGAAATACTTCAGTGCTCTCCCAGGTTATCTCTTACTAGGAAAACTTTAGTTCCTGACCAATTCAGAGGTTAACCGAAAACTACCAAAGTAATGTTAAAATGAGTTTCAAAATGGAGGGTTATGGGTATTCTACTTTAATAGCATTGCCCTTACCTGTTTTCTATGTATGAGATATCAAGTCCTAGCTCCTGGCCCTCCAGATGAATGAGACAATCAGCCACCATTGTCTTCAATAGCATCACTGTTAAACTGTCAATCTTCAAACCAAAATGCTACAAAAGAAGAATTTACAATAAGCTCTGAATTGATTCAATGAGAAAACATTTTTATCTGCTGCAGAAGTTTAGACTCCAAGCTGAAAGCAACAAGAGGACAAAAATAGCAGAAACATAAAACAAATTAGCTTAACCAGAAATTCATCCTTTTCTTACAAACGTTTTTACCCAAAACCCAGTATTTTGGGGTTTTTTGCCATTTTTTGTCGTCTGCTGTTATTTTTAGCTTGGATCAGCCACAAAATTCAATTATAGAAGAATGTGTTGAGTGCCTTATTGTTTCTAAACAGGATCACCATTGAACTTGCAATTTTAAATCCAATTTTGAATGCTATAAAAGAAGAATTTAACAATTCAAAACTGAAATGCTGTGTTAATTGAATAGTGAGGAACTGTTCAAAAATACCTGGCAGTAAGCCCTACCTGGCCCCTAACACCCGCCAACCCAAACCTTATGCTCATCTTAAGAATACTTTGTGAAACTTGATAATATTTTTCATGAGTAAAGCTTCAGAAGTAAAAAAATGTCCTTTCCAAGCATTATCCATTACAAAAGACAAAATCATCTATAATGTTAAACACTGGTTACCTGTAAGTACACAGCAAACTTTGAGAAGGGAACCTGTCTGGGAGATCCCTGTTGTGTAGGAGCTTGATTGCCTGGTCCCCGTCCAGTGTGACCCTCTGTGTTGGCCTGTATTCGAACCTCCCCCATCCGCAGTACAACTGGCTGCCTGCGTATGTTTGTTCATTTGTTTATAAGGGTCTAATATCTTTTCAACAGTATTTCAGTTATTTTAAGCTTATTCTTGATTTGTAACATTGATTTCTATGGTCATAAATCCAAAAGCCAAAACATTGGGATCCACAAGAAATCCGCAATTTTAAATTAATGGTTTCTCCCCATAATTTGGGATCCTTGGAATCTCAATACACAATGCTATTGCTATCCCCATTACCCTTGCCAATGAATTTTAGTGTCAAGTCTGTAACAACACAAGATCTGTACACATTAATAGTAAAGCTTTATAACTCTGTTTGCTACAATGTTTTTTATCATATGTTTACAACACACCCACATGCAAAATTACCATCAAATTGGACGAAGACAGACACAAAAACAATAAGCTCAGTGACAAAGACTTTCACACTTTTCAGTAAAGTATCTTTCATATAAAAATGTGAACATTCTTTTCTATGACTTTGCTTTGAAAATTAACCAAATGACAAATCTTTGATACCAGACCAGGTTTGGGTATTAGAGATGTATCTTTTTTAACCCATACATTCTGTCTCACTCACTATCCAGTTTATTTGTCGATCAGGCCATCAATTTAAATAATCCTCTTCTGAGGGTGGGGCCTGACTGTCTACTCATTTGAATTGACCAGTAGATCTAGCCTCAAATTGAATATTCACAAAGGTTTCATCGATTAAAAGTATGCACAAATCTCCAACAAACAAATGCATGTGGACAATGCTTTCAATAGGTCTTATTGTGATAAAACTTCAAAACAAATATGGCGTGAGGGAAAATTTGGCTTCCGGACAATTGTCTCATGGAAACAATTCTGATAGACATCCATAAAATAGGATTTATCCAGACTTATTGGCACTCACCTAATTTCATCATTAAGGTAACAGCTTGATAGCCAGATCTTGTCTACCTCCTGGAATAAATTTTATAAAGGTTTAAAAACTCTTTCAACAATTTAACAGTTATATTACAGCTCTCCAGGGATTCCCAAGTACTAGCCATGGACTCTTCTTGACCAAACCTTATGGGCAGTAAAGCAAGGGTTCCTCCATCTATGATGAGCCTGCCATCACAATATATCTAAATAAGTGCTGATGTATTGTTAAAGGCACATGAAAGGATATGATAACAAATAAATTACTGAAAAAATATACAAAGTCATTTATTATTTTCATAAAAGTCATGAAAATTAATTTATGAATGCTTTGAGGGTCTATTCAACAAATTCCTTTAACACAAGTTGTTTTGTGCTTGAATTATAGTTGTCTCCAACTCAATCATTTTTTAATCAACAATCTGTTTGTTTACATATCTAAAATAAGGAATTCTGATTGGTCAGTTCAAACTTTTGTGTATCACATGACCAGAGCAGAGGGGAAGAATCAGGCAATCTGAATAATTAAACTTGCTCATCAAATCATTTCTCATTGGCTTTCATATTTAAGTTGTGCTGATGGATGGGTTTTCTGGTGATGACTATTTGAATCTGACCAACACTTTACCAAATAATCCAGTTTGAGATAGCATTAGTCTCCTTTCATGGGCCTTTAAAAAAACTGAAAACAAACATTCAAATATTTTTATCAAAACAAGTTTATAAGAAAGGGAAGAAATAACAAGAGATGAATGCCAACTCACCACTTTCAGCCCTTCGTTTATGCTGATGAGGACCTTATGAAAAGCACCCAAACCTACACGATCTATCTTCACCAGAACACCTGTCTGCCTTCGAATCACATATTGTAGTATTGCCGCCAATATTCTGAAAAATAAAATTTCCTCATTAGTCTTAATTCTTGTAACAAACAAAAACTATCACATTAAATTCATTTTTGGGCTGGCATGTTGCCTACATCATTAACCCTTAGAATGCTGGGTAATTTTCTAAAAATAGAATTTTGTGTGCTCTGCGTTCAAAAACCTTAAATATCTCCTTAATTTTGATAAAGAAAGATACTCAGAGTAGCAAACAGGTTAGATCACAGGCCAGCTGCCAATTTACTTGGCAGGTGGCCTGGATCTAACCAGTTTGCATAAGCATGCAGTTGGTTCCAACACTAAAAGGGTTATGAATGAAAGTATCTGCAACAGAGTTCAAGACTGAGAGTTATCTTCTCCTTTTCTTCTAATGTCACAATTGTTTCCTTCGAGATATTACATGGAAAATACCGTTTTTTACAATATTGTCATCTGCTGTTGCATTCAGCTTAGACCAGTAACAAAGATCAATTAAAGGAAAGTACCAAATGTTATAAATACAGTTTTCAACAGAATTTCAGTAATTCTATAGCAAGCAGAAAGACATATCAAACTCTATACAGGATTACTTCCCTTTGCTACTCTGCAGTACTTATTGGATAGGGAGATCACTGTGTAGGAGAATGAAGACCTGAAACCTGTGCTATCTATATTTCCTCATAAAGACTGTTGACATTTAAGAAAATGTTATGAACAATGGAGACAAAAAGGATAAAATGCTCTTAATGAGAAATTTTTCATTTTGTTTTCGACCAAATACATGTTCATATATCATAAAGATAATGCATTCTCCTCACACTATTTTAGTTGTTTGTTATCGCTTTCATAATGCATTCTCCTCACACTATTTTAGTCGTTTGTTATCGCTTTCATAATGCATTCTCCTCACACTATTTTAGTTGTTTGTTATCGCTTTCATAATGCATTCTCCTCACACTATTTTAGTTGTTTGTTATCGCTTTCATAATGCATTCTCCTCACACTATTTTAGTTGTTTGTTATCGCTTTCATAATGCATTCTCCTCACACTATTTTAGTTGTTTGTTATCGCTTTCATAATGCATTCTCCTCACACTATTTTAGTTGTTTGTTATCGCTTTCATAATGCATTCTCCTCACACTATTTTAGTTGTTTGTTATCGCTTTCATAATGCATTCTCCTCACACTATTTTAGTTGCATTTCATAATGCATTCTCCTCACACTATTTTAGTTGTTTGTTATCGCTTTCATAATGCATTCTCCTCACACTATTTTAGTTGTTTGTTATCGCTTTCATAATGCATTCTCCTCACACTATTTTAGTTGTTTGTTATCACTTTCATAATGCATTCTCCTCACACTATTTTAGTTGTTTGTTATCGCTTTCATAATGCATTCTCCTCACACTATTTTAGTTGTTTGTTATCACTTTCATAATGCATTCTCCTCACACTATTTTAGTTGTTTGTTATCGCTTTCATAATGCATTCTCCTCACACTATTTTAGTTGTTTGTTATCGCTTTCATAATGCATTCTCCTCACACTATTTTAGTTGTTTGTTATCGCTTTCATAATGCATTCTCCTCACACTATTTTAGTTGTTTGTTATCACTTTCATAATGCATTCTCCTCACACTATTTTAGTTGTTTGTTATCGCTTTCATAATGCATTCTCCTCACACTATTTTAGTTGTTTGTTATCGCTTTCATAATGCATTCTCCTCACACTATTTTAGTTGTTTGTTATCGCTTTCATAATGCATTCTCCTCACACTATTTTAGTTGTTTGTTATCTTTCATAATGCATTCTCCTCACACTATTTTAGTTGTTTGTTATCACTTTCATAATGCATTCTCCTCACACTATTTTAGTTGTTTGTTATCGCTTTCATAATGCATTCTCCTCACACTATTTTAGCTGTTTGTTATCACTTTCATAATGCATTCTCCTCACACTATTTTAGTTGTTTGTTATCTCTTTCATAATGCATTCTCCTCACACTATTTTAGTTGTTTGTTATCGCTTTCATAATGCATTCTCCTCACACTATTTTAGTTGTTTGTTATCGCTTTCATAATGCATTCTCCTCACACTATTTTAGTTGTTTGTTATCACTTTCATAATGCATTCTCCTCACACTATTTTAGTTGTTTGTTATCGCTTTCATAATGCATTCTCCTCACACTATTTTAGTTGTTTGTTATCGCTTTCATAATGCATTCTCCTCACACTATTTTAGTTGTTTGTAATCGCTTTCATAATGCATTCTCCTCACTATTTTAGTTGTTTGTTATCACTTTCATAATGCATTCTCCTCACACTATTTTAGTTGTTTGTTATCACTTTCAATTCCGAACAATCACAGTTTCCCATATAGGGGGAAATGGGAAACCCTTTTGTGCTACCCTACACATATATTTCCAGAGTCATCTGCTGTTGCTTTTAATTATGACCATTTATCAATTTCTCACATTTATTTCTCTCATTTTAAAAAGCTAACCTACTTCTTTGCTATTGTTCCTTTGTCATCAACTGCTGTTTTTTACGTCAGTTCTTGTCTGCTGCTCAAATCAAGCAGCAGACTACAAAAGGGATGAAAGGGGGTTTGAACTTAATGAGCACCAGGAAATGACAAGCAAAACGCAAATTTTACAGCTTCTAATATTTTTCACCAACATACATATGCTTAGCCTAATGAAAACAACTTACTTCCTTGCAGCAAGTTGCATTTGAAAGCATTGTGACAAAAACGGTGAAAATGGTCTCAAAGAGCATTTTCTCCATTTGTCAATGTTATCAATCCAAAAACGAGTGCCAATTTAAAAAGAAAGAAAAGGTTGTTTTAATACATTATTAGTTGCCATCTGCTGATGCTTTCAATTTCGACATGTCAATATTTCCAAAAGGAGGGAGAGGGTTTATGCCTAAACCCTTATATTGATGGAACCAACTTCATGCTTATTCAAACAGGTTAGATCAAGGCTAGCCCCCAAGTAAATTGGCAGTCGACAAGTACATTGGTGGCTGGCCTGTGCTCTAATCTGTTTGCTCCTCTTGGGATCTTTCCTCAACAAAATCAAGCAGAAATTTAAGGTCTTGGAAAGCAGTCAACACAAAAATCTATTCTAAGAAAATTGCCCAGCATTCTAAGGGTTAATGTCTAAACAAGGAACCAGTATATGCGAGGCCCATCTTCTAATTAGATGTTATGCCACACTAAAAATGGGTGCTAAAAATTGGCCATCACAAACATTGTACCATATTCATCATTTTGCTGATGAAGCAAATTTTTTTAATAAATTTCAAGACTACATGTGCTTCAAATACAATTGTAACATAAATAATTCAAACAGCAGCAGCATGTTTGTTTGTATAGGTTTTAACACTGTGTCAACAGAATTTCAGTTATTTTACAACTTTTTAGGATTTCACCAGTAGTAGGCAGGGCTCTGCAGCATCTTGCCCAAAGACACAGACAAGATCTGGATCTAACCTGTTTGCATAAGCATGAAGTTGGTTCTAAGACCTATAAGGGTAAAAAGATCAATCAAAAGCATGTACATCTTATAATTCTTATGGGTCCTAAGATTAAGACCTGCCCTTGGTTTCAAAAAACATCTCTAATTCAATCAACTGAGATTTCTCAAACTTTTGGGTTTCACGAAATATCTCAACCTCAAATTTGACAATCCTCAACAAAAGCACAATCTAAGTCGGATTTCACAGTGATTAAGCAGCCTAAACTAGCAATTTCTAATGTAGGATGTCTGGATGAGAAAACGTTTTGATGCTTTGAAATCTTTTACGCATATTCCCACTGTGCCATGTAATGTTTTACCAATTGTAAGAAAAGTAAATGAGGATTACCAGTAATTAGTACTTATCAAATTCAAGAAGCTCATACTGACAATGAAAATGTTGTATTTTCAAAAATATTTTCTACAACACTTTTGGTTATAACCCTGCGTAGGTTCATAAATACTAAAGTATGCTTCATAACCGATTCACATACCTACTGCCCTAATGTGAATTGTGATTTGAGTCACATTTTTTAATTATGATTTCATGCAAAAGTACGCGATTTTCAAGGGAGATCATTTCCAATAAATCTCGACCAGTTTGTGTCAAAACTCATAGTTAGTTACGTAAGACAGAGCCCTAGATTAGAGGCATATTAATTTCTTTATTGTTCATCAAAACCCTATTGTGTTTGTAATCATTCAAATCATCTTGTTTTGAAACGGTGAAAGGACTACCTCACAGATTGTGACTTTAATCTTTTTTGATATAAAATGTCTTCTAATGATAAGTTAACATCTATAAGCTAACAGTTAAGTAAAACTATATTATTGATACACTTCTTTCAAATCCGTGTGGTGCAGATTTAACACATTAAGGTTGCAGATATAGTCAACAATTTTCTAAATCTCAATTTTCAATCAACGAGCAGGGATAATTCTAGGTACAATGACTATGTGAGTCTCACATACATATGTCTCTACATACCATGTTTCTCTCTTGCTAAAGGATCAGAATGGGTAAGAGTTTGAAATTAAAGTACTAGAAGGCATCCAAGCTCTGTTCACTATTTTTAATGAACACACTGTTCTAAATGAAAACACAGGTGTTTAACATCTATACAGTTAATAAAATAAAAAATGGCCTTTTGTTAAGTGACAAGGATTAATTAACCCATTACCAAACAATTACAACAATTGACCAGTTTGTTGCAGACGCCTCTGGAAAACATGGTGGGAAAAGGAGAAATTGCTCTTATTTTGGTAAAGGGTTAAATCACCATTTTAGCATTCATTACTCACAAAACAACCTATGAGATATTGATAGTTCCTTTAAACCTGTCATGCAAGTTTAAATAGGTTTCAATCCAGAGGCAAACAAAAAGGAGACAGTGCTCCAAAGGTAGAGCATTGGCCACTTGAATCAAGGTCTTGGGTTCAACCCAATTAGGCTAGGTGAAAATTGCCAGGACTGGCCCTCAAATCGGCGCGTGAACTGTTTTAGTATCAAGGAAGCAGTCATCCAGAGTAAATTTTATAAGCTTCAAGCTTCCGTCATAACCGATGCATAATAAATAATAACTAATAGAAAAAGTGCCAATAATAAAAGGATATTATCATCTATCAGAGTAATAAGCAGGCAAAAGTGTGCCAAAATGAGCACTTAACATAGCTCATTACTTACAAAAAGAGCTCTATAAAGAAAAGGTTTCATGCTTTCAAATCTTGCAGTGTTGCTTGTAAGTAAAGTTTGACACTTTCTATTCACATAGGCGCTGCCATCTTTAAACTCAGTCATGTCAAAGAAATAAATCTATACATAACCAGAGAATGTGACTTTTTATAAGAAAATATGCATAAAACGAGCCTGACAAAGAGGACCTGTGCTGGGAACCAACCCAAAGTAAACCCTAAGTAAACCCGAAGTAAGTAATATTATAGTACACAGGGTTGTCATTAATTTTTGGAGTAAGAGTCCAAATGTTGATTTGAGGAGGCCAGTGAAGCAAACATCAAACAAAAACTATGTGTTTTAACTACTTCTTATGACCGCCTCTCATTTTCTTTTGTTATTTGCGCCGACCAAAAAGTAATTTGAAGCGTTCAAATTGGCCCGCAACCGGGTCTTAATGACAACCTTGGGTAAATTAGGCATATAGCTGTTTGAATTTTTTAAGTTCAAGGCTGTACAAAGAAACAAATAAGGCCTCCTAGCAGTGGGCGTATTCACAAAACAAGTGTCATAAAAATGACTTTCATTGAAAAAGTTCTCAAACAAAGTCCAACTCATTGATTACGGAAAATGAAAATTCCCTATGAAATGTGCTTACATTGCAAGGCAGTGCCTTAGTCCATAAAAATATATTATCAATAAGGGGCATATAAAGTGAATCAAAATACTTATGGTTAACTTCTAATTAGGAATTTTGTGAGTTAACCATAAGTTTCATTCCCTCTTTAACCCTCATCTTTAACATGCAAAGAAACCTTCTCCTTTGACAAATATTGTTTAAGTAAGTTTTGACACTCATCAAAGTTTGACAGTGTTTGGAACCATGTTTGACAGTGCCGTTACACTTAAATCTATTTATAGACTGTCTGGACTTCCAGAGACAGAAAATAACATTGAGGCCAATCCCCTTCCTACTGATTAAAAGGAATTATCTCCCTTCCCATTTACCTCATGGCCAGCCAGAGGCCGATTGTGACGTAGAGAATCGTCCATATTATTGAGGGGATCCCGATCTCCATCTGTCATTTGATCAATTAGCGAATAATCTCAGACAAACATTGCATAAATATGTCCGTTCTTTCCACCCACTGCAAGCACCTGACATTCACCATGATCAGTTGAAATAGGTCAACGTTCATGTGACCGGAGTTGACCAATCAGAGCCGCTTCCCTTGCCGCCTTGTTGTTCTCTAGAAGTCGCCATCATTGTCGCCATCTTATAATGATTCTTCCGATTTGTTGAGGGAAATAGGCTGAAAGAGTATTTTATTACTCTTTTTGGATAGATATTCACACTTTTTTGAGCGTACGATGGAGCGAAAATGAGTGGCCCAACTCCAACGGGTAATAGTTGCTCTCTGGAGGATTGTTACACCAATATCTTTGCGCTGGTAGGTCCGCTGATTTTAAACGTTTTGTTATTGTCTTAGAGATTTTCTTAATGATGCCATTAAATGCGTTTTGTAGAAGCATATGGCACGAACGTTTGGCCAGCGGTTAGATAGGACCACAAAGGCTTCAAATGCAGTGTGTTGTCTTGAACGGATTCTCATGTTTTGAAAAAAAATCCCAGACGTAAGATGAACTGAGCGTGACCTCATTTCAGTACACATGTGTGCAAAACGCGAAAACGGTCTTTCAAATTATCAAAATTGTTAAATCTCGCCTGTCATACGTTTTGCAATGCCAACCACTCATTCACTTTAGTCTTAAAATGATAAATACCTATGAGCTGTGCTGTAGGAATCATGAGAAAATGTAATATAAATTGAATAAAAATTGGAACAATGTCCCACTACAAATATTTGGCAAGTGTACAACAATGAGAAGTTTACACCTTTGTCATTTAGCATGGTGGGATTTTTAATGTCAGATGATTGCGCATCAGTAT
The DNA here is from genome assembly GCA_947846245.1 of Cerastoderma edule. Taxonomy (NCBI): domain Eukaryota; kingdom Metazoa; phylum Mollusca; class Bivalvia; order Cardiida; family Cardiidae; genus Cerastoderma; species Cerastoderma edule. The sequence continues at coordinate 28,919,280 of OX401411.1, forward strand.
CTTATTGCTGTAAAGACCTCTGTTATTATTATGATAACAATGCAAGTATTTGCTGGGGATACTTGGATTAACTGGACACTTGTTGGATATTTTGCTCTTCGTTGACCCCTCACCTAGTCCAAATATCTGATGTAATCATTTAGGGATTTTTAGATTAAATATATTTTCCCTATTAGTTTGCTTTTTAAAAGCTGTGTTCAAAAATTATATATTGTTAAAAGTAGTAAGTGTGATGTTATTTGATAAATCTGTACATCTTAATGAACAAATGTCACATAATCTTCTCTGTTCTGTGTCTTAAATACATTTATGAACTGTGCTCAGTTATTTGAAGGTAGTGTAATTGTTTTTCCTGCAAACACGCTGATAAGAATTGAGAGATTTAGTAAAAGATATAATCGATCAAAAAGGAGAAATACGTTCATTTATTAAACCCACCTCCCATTCAGATGCTTTTAAACTAACGCATCAAATAATATTACTTCTGTTAAAAAAATGTGTTCTCTGATAAGATTGAGCAATGGATCCTCAATATTTAAACCTACAGTCTCAAGTTAAATCCCATATTCCAAGTTTTTATGAAGCCAATGCAGTGGCGTAATGTGTGTTACAAGGGAGATTAGAGAAGTTTAAAATGGTATATATCAGAAATGCAAATCCAATTAGAGTATAAAGTGAATTGCATCATAAGTGGAGAGGTTGAATGAATAGTTTTTTAAAACAAAGATGCATCTGTTCATATAAAAACTAACTCAAAGACCATTAGGTTGCGATTATCAATTGACTGTGTAAAAGATTTATTATACTTGGATGCTTGTCATTTTGTCTTTTTTAATTTTTTCATCGTTATATATGTCTACTTTTTTGCAGACTGATATAAGTGGTATAAAATGGAAGAAACTTTACCTCGATCCTTCTCAAACACACATAGACCCCTTCGAGGACCCTGTGCTGAGCTCATATTCAAAGTGTTTGCAAGCAGACATCCTTTGTGTGTGGAAACGGACAGTCAAGCATTCAGAGTCACGGCCTGCCGATTTCTCGTTTGGTAAAGAACTCTGGATATTTTGGTATGGAGACCAGCCATGTGGTCTGGACAACATTCTGGCGCCACAATTAAAAGGTAGTTTTCGCAATGTCTTTTGTCTGTTGTGAATTGGGAAGTTTATGAGGGTTATTTGTCAATTTGTGCAGATAAGACTTCTTTACTAGGACTTTCCTGAAAGTTTAAGTAGGAGGGTGATTCGTCAAAGTAGGCAAGGTATGGGAACCTCATCAGTAAATTTATCATAAAACTGTGCAAAGTTGCAAGGGTTTCTTCCGGTCAAAGTAGCCAGGGGGGGAGTCGCCTGGCGTCGGCTCTTCATGAAATTTCTGCAGTTTACAGTCTTCACGAAACATTGGGAACGGATTGTTTGTTTTTCTGTTCATTTACAATTCACTTGTTGGCTGTAAAGCCTGTTTGAATGTAAAATGTTAGGGTATGTCTGTTTGACTTTTATCTGTGAAAACTTACATTTGCAGTGTTTTATTCTGCAAATGGATTTGTAGGGGCGCAATTCCCCCCTTCCTATTAAAACAGAAGGGATTTCTAGAAACACTGCATTTACGCGAACCGTCCTAGATGAGAATAAGAATTGTGAATTGAAAAATACAGAAAATATAAATGATTTATCACCAATACAGAATTCATTTTGAAATAAACACAAATATGTTACTTTTACAGTAGTTAAACATGCTTTGTTGTCATAATTATTTTCCTTAGAAACTTTTATTAATTTACAAAATGTCAGATACTATACTGACTACTAGTTTTTTCCAGCAATGATTAGTTATGTTTGACTTTTTCTACTTATGGTGCTTGACCAAGTTTTCTATTCAGAATTATCTTCTAGAGAAAAATCTTAATTCATATCCAGGGGTTGTCATTAATAGCCGGCTGCCGGACACTTTGGCAGCTTCAATTGACTTCCTGATCAGATCAAATAACAAAAAATATGAAAAGTGGTAAAAAGTAACACTTAATTTTTGTTGGGTGTCTGCTTCATTGGCCTCATCAAATCGAAAGTTGGTCTCTTATTCTAACAATGATTGACAACCCTGCAAATCATAAGATTTTGATCGTATACATAACATTTTGTTAATATAATGATATAAATTCCTTTCCTCTCTCTGTGGGTTCGAATTCTGAAACCAGTCATTGAGTTTTTGTTAAAGGTGTTCGCACATCTGGCTAGCGGAATGTAGATATGTTCTTCTCAGTCTTTCCGAAATATGGGAAAAAATGCCTGTCCAACAGACAGGCAGTCTTGAAATTGTTGACTGTCCGAAACCAAATGTGCCAGTCGAATTTATCGAGCTGTAGACTAGTGTTTATATGATTAAAAGGTAAAGGTCATCAGTGTTTGTCAAAAAATAATTCATTGGCTGTAATATAACCAATTTAGCGGATTAGTACAAGGAAAGGGACACCACTCAAACTTATTCAAACAATGAAGACCAAAAATACTCTTAAGTTATTGACAGAAACGTAATTCAGGTGATCCAAGCTGTAACATCTTGTACTGTAGAATGAAAAAATCTACGTTTTGATTTTACAGACTAATAGAAAATGTCGTCTGTTGGTGGTATATTGCAATTTTGTAATGGTTTTCATATTTAGTACTACCAAACACATCTGACATGCATACAGCTAGAAAGCGGTTTTACGGCGGTCGGAAATGAAATTTGCTGGTTGGGACGGTGGACTGGCACTTTGGGAAAAAACTGTCTATCTAACCAGACTAATAGGCATTAGGAAAAAGTTTTGGGGTACCTAATTGAACCAATCAAATCTTCTGCCGGATAATCCCAGATCTATTCATACAAGACTAAAAAGTCTTGGTATTGGCCTATTGGGATTATTGGAAAGCATCATGTTGGAAAGAATTTGCCAATTAATACTCTGTTACAAGATAAAATTTCTCCTTTTTTCACGATCAGATATTTCCACATGGTGTTGACAGTTCATCGTTAAAGCATTTGAAGTCATCAGAATGATGTTCTGCATAAGAGATAGCATTTTTATTAAGGCAGTGATGAATTATTGGAATGGACAGGCTTAGATTTCTCTCCCTTGAAACATAGATTGTTTGTCCTTTGATTGAAAAACTTAAAGATGGTGTGTGCTAGCCTCTCCGTGTTATTTTGTACACACATTTGAATTTGTTAGAGAGGTTAAGAACTGAAATTTTATAATACTTACTCAAGTTAATGTAATTCAAGCAGTCTGATAAAATAACAAAACTGCTTATATTGAGTAATTTCATCTTTTGTCAACAGTGGTTACTCAAGACACATGTAGCAGTATTAATAATGTTATTTTCTTTGATTAAAGACTTGTCAAAAATTTCAAATACCTTGAAGCAGGTTTTTTTTTCCTTTATTTCTTTAAATTAGAGCAGGAGTTATGGTATTTGTAAGAAATGCATAGAGGTGTAAAAGGTAAATGATTAAGTATTAGATATCTGGCTGTAAGCTGTTTAGAAAAAAGAATAATTTATCACAAGAAATTTTACAAGCCTGGTTTTCATCTCTAGAGACTCTTGCTTTATCTATTGAATCTACATAGGTGGTGTCTTGGTAAGCCTGAAAGCTGGGCCTGAGTTTGAAAATGGGGTCGTGCATGGCCAAGTGGTTATGGTGGCAGACTTAAAACTTGGGGGTCCCAGGTTCGAGCCCCATCGACACCTTTTGGTGGGAGTGGTCTTTTGGAAGTCACTCCTGAGCCTTAGCCTAGTACTGGTGGATCCAGGAAATTCTTAACATAGATGATAATTGGAAATTTGTTGATACGGTGTAAATTACTAAAAAAACAAAGAGTTCAAATATGCTCACAGAACATGCCATTTTAGAGTGGGCAGGCCTTTTACTATGCAATACTTTACCAAGTTTCCATGGCTCTAATCAAATGGCAGACTTTAGGGTTTAGTCTAAATCAGCTTTGTGTTTGGTTTTCTGAATGAGCAATGCTATATCACATGTTGTTGATGCATCCACGACTAAAGGACTTCAATCTTAATTGACCTTGCGACACAGACCAGTTAACCACGCCCACCAAAAAAAGGGGAGGTCACTCTCATTTTCTCTGACATTCCGAGTAGAATGTAGAATACCGTCAGTGCACAAACTAGATTCTTGTTTGACGATTTCGAATAATCTTATTTGAAATCGGAGATATTCTAACAAAATAAACACTTGCCTTTGTTGCTGGCTGCTAAGTACATTGCGTGACAATTTGTAAAGATGTTAAATTTGTGAGCGTTAGCATATACATAGTTAATAAGCTCTGTTATATGTGTCTTTGGCGTTAAAGGAGTGATTTACCCCAGCGGTGTGGGGTCGGATCGGCACCAAATACGATTGGTTCATAGTCCCATGAGACTCGGGTCTGATCGACATTGGTCCGTCCTGGTTCGACCGGACCTTCAAAATGACCGTATTACATGCTACTTCAAAACAGTTATTACAGAATATTTGATCCTTACGAACAAAATGACCTCATACTTTTGTTTAACATTTTAAATTTTGATTCTACTGAAAAAGCGTATCTTGAATAATTCAAAATGCAGACCTACTAATTTTATCATGTTAAAAATGGTATAATAGTGCTAGTCATGTTGCGATTCTGATGTTAGAACATGCTGATTACAACACCTTATTTTGTAGCCATTTAAGATGATAATAAAGCCATTTGAACATAACATTTTGTATGCTACTCACTCGATTATGCTAACATTTGCTACTTGATTACGAACTGAGGTTCATTTTACCAAACGCAACATTTTCATCTGTCCCAAATGTAAAGAGTTTGCAGACCACATTTCGTTGAAAATGATGAAACATCCTTTGATAGGGCAGAAAACATTGTCCGAAAATGAAAAATTGCTGGTTAAGAGCATTTTCTCCTTTTCTCACAATATTTTTCATAGTTGTCTGTAACAAAGTGGTCAAATGTCGTTTTTGTTTGATAAAGGGTTAACAAACTTCGATTGTTACAAGGATTAAGGGTTGTTGAGCTAAATAACATCAATCTGACACAATTGCACTTTATGGTCAAGTCACAAATCCTTTATTGTTTAGCCGATCGGCGGTCTTTGTGATCAACCATTAACCACCAAGGGTGTGTTTTACAACATCAAAGCAATCATGTCTCCTCAAATTCTTGATTGTATCCGGATTAAGTTGCAACAAGGAGCTATGTGTTTGTCTTTTGTAATGGCTTTAAAATTTGGATATGATATTCCGATAACTTTTTCTATTCAAAGACACCAATCATCTATTCTATTTATCCTGTTACCTTTATCAATTCTTTCAAACAAACAAAATGTAAATAAAATACGAGAAAAACGGAAAAAATAAGTTGAGAATGATGTACACATGACGTCATATCGTTCTTATGACGTCATGATTAGTCGCGTGCATGTATTATATGGTTAGTGCCGGATATCACAAATGTTATACAGCACCTAGTTATCTGTCCCGAAATGGCACTAGTGACAGGATAAAAAGGCTTTTATGACAAAGACCATAATTCCAGCAGATGATATAAAAGCTTTTGTGATAAAGACCCTAATTTCAACGGGTGATATTGAAACAAAATGTTAAAAAAGACCTTACTTACAACAGATCATATAGAAGCTTTTGTGACAAAGACCTAAAATACAAACAAAATGGGGAAAGACCTGAATTACAACAGATACTATTAGACAAAGACCTTAATTTCAACAGATGATATCAAAGCTTTTGTGACAAAGACTTTAATTTCAACAGATGATATCAAAGCTTTTGAGACAAAGACCTTAATTTCAACTGATGATATCAAAGCTTTTGAGACAAAGACCTTAATTTCAACAGATGATATCAAAGCTTTTGTGACAAAGACCTTAATTTCAACAGATGATATCAAAGCTTTTGTGACAAAGACCTTAGTTTCAATAGTTGATATCAAAGCTTTTGTGACAGAGACCTTAGTTTCAACAGATTATATAAAAGCTTTTGTGACAAAGACCTTCATCAATAGTTGATATAGAAGCAATTGCGGAAGACCTAAATTATAACAGAATAACATATAAAGAGGGGATTGTAGCAAAGAACATTTTCTTGCTGCTGGCTGAAATAAAAATTCATGCAGATTTCATGCCATATACTTCATGCACCTCACTGTGCCTGCAGCAGAATTTAATGAAACCGTTGTGAAGGGGAGGATTGTGTATAATTACCTTAATTCATTATGATTGATATGAAATCATGATTTTCACAGCATATTGATAGAAACTTTGGGTTATAAAGGTGACAATGCTTGAATTTGTTCTTTTGTTATGATGGACTTCAAGGTCATTCATGTATAAAAGTGTAGAGTAATGGTTGGGTCAATTCTTTACTTCATGGTACTGCAGAAGATTAAGAAACTTCTATGATGAAGACGTAAGTTAATGGACATTCCTATCATTTCGCTTTACTGTTAGTACCAGGTCTGGTGAGTACACTACAACTCAGTCATTGAAAATAATTTTTAATTGTCTGTTGCTGCTTTCAATTTGGACAAACCACTTATTCCCATATAAGTTAGTGGGTTAATTAAGCACAGGGTTGATGCGGAGTGTAAATGGAGACTGTCCCAGTTCATCTCCTGAAAGCGGCATATATTGGCTTGTGTAGCAATCTTATGAGAAATCAATTTCCTCCCAGAGAGGCTAGGGTGATAAAAACCAATACAGCTTTTGTTTGTTGGTGAAACACTGTTACTGGCTTTTTTGCCCTGGTTGTCCTTAAATGCAATAAGAGCTGTATTGTGTTTGTCTCACCAATGCAGGTGGTGGCTGGGTACACTATTACAGGAAGGGTCTTTTAAAAAAAATGTAAAGCTTGATCACACCCAGTTCATAAAGGTAAAAGACCATTTTCTTGCGAGAATTATTCTTTCTTTCTTTTTTTAATGTTTTCTGAGCTGATGAGACAATGTTGCCTTCGTTTTTTTCTAATGAATATTTTCTGGCAATTTTCCTTCTTGATTCATACATTGTCTGTAGTGGGTTCATGGAAATGAGGTTAATCGGATACTTTTGTGTTTGACCGCATTAAGCGTACTTGGAGTGTGATTGGCCTAGGTGTTTTATTCCCTGTTATAGGGTTTTCATTGCTCATCTTTTTTATCAGGCTAGGATATTATGCATAGGTTTTTTCATAATGTAGAACAATATAGATTGAATCAACTCTATAAGAAAACAATGATTTTCAAGCCTCAGACAACTTTTTTAATTCAGGGCTTTTCTCGTTATTTAACGGGCACTTGAAAGGCACCTTCCCGAAAGGAAATTCTTTAAAATAATGCAGTTTTTCTCAAAAATTCAAAGTTAAATCGGCTTTTTGACAGTTTCCCTATTTAGCAATTTCATTGATACAATTTTCCAAAATCAACGGGCCTGGGCCTCTTTCCAATTTAAGAAAAAAAAGCCCTAAAATGCATTTATAAAAGAATAATTTTCAGATTTTAAACAGTCTCTTTTTCAAAAACTAATGTTATTAAGTGTGAATCCTTGTAACAATTTCTGAATGTTCCAATTTGAAAGCAGTTGTAGATCTATGACAATGATAACTTGCTGTTTCACTGATCATAAACCATTGCAACATAAGGAGATTTTAATCATAGGGAAGAATAACTATTAGTCTAAAGAACTGTAATGTGATACACCATTCCCACTTTGGGGACTCTGCCACTGGTCCCATATGATATCAGAATAGACCAAAATTACTATGAATGAAGTAACATTTTCTTCTAGTATCGTGAATAAGAATTTTATTCTGTAAGCGAATTTTCCTTTTTGTCATCATATTTTCATTAACATTCTGCTGAAGCAGGGATGGCACAATTTATTTTACCCAGCTTGTTGAAAACCATAAAAGGAAAAGGAATTTTTACAAAATTTAGTTTATATAACCAGTATACAGACAAGTGCAGAAAATTACATTTGCGAACTAGTGAATCAAAATCTGATTTCACCACCCTGACTGCAGGTGCTGCTAAAATAGATAAAAGGATTAATGTAAATCTTATTCCTATTTTATATTTAAAGAAAGCATTTACAAAATGATACATTTTTGCATTGATTATTTCTTATCTTATTTGCGTTTAAAAGATGTTTTCATTATTTGAAGTTATTTCCTCTTTTTGGGAAAGTATGTCTTAGATTAATGATAATTAATAGGTTCTCAAAATATTGCACTATCAATGATGTCGATCCATTTTACTATTGATTACAATACTGGGAATTTAAATCACAAATACAAAGGAGTGCTTGGACTGAGAAATGTATTTATTCCTTTGAGCGATGGCCTCTTAACCCATTCCTGCAAATAGAAATTTGTGACTGGTTGGTAAGGGGAAAACCCCAAGAAATCTCTAATGACATGCAAAGGATGCAAGTTTTTCTTTCACTGCAAGGATTTCAAATGTCTACTTCAAGTATAAATAGAAGTGGTCTGTTGTAAGGAAAGGGTTAAATGTTTATGAATTCCATGAATATCTATTTGTTTGGTTTCGGAAGAGTACATTAAATGTCAGATGTGGATGCTGTCAGTGTTGGTTATAATGATAAGAGAGGCCTGGATGATCAGAGAACCATTGGCTTAATTCCCCATTTCTTTTCTATACTCTTTTATTTAAGGTTTCATTCTTTGAAGAAAAAATCCAACTGAAGTATTTATGATTGCATGAAATTTATTTAAGGTTGATTTTTTTATTTTATTTTTTTCTTGCTTTCTTTCTTGATAGAAACAATGATGGCTAGAGATGGTGATCATCAAACATTTTGATATCGGTTTCATAAATACAATCTAACTGTAGCTATTCCATTGCAAATGCAAACACGACGTCCCCTGCGAAAGCAAAACATGCCAGAAACTTTTACGGTTGAACGATTTGGAGTTCAAGGATTGGCTATTAAAAGAAAAAACAATTAAACTACAGTGCGATGTCTCAGATAAATGCACAGAAACCACTGTAAAGGTGCATTCAGAGAGGATGAAGTGATTTCCAAAGGAGTTCACCTCTGCGGCACATTTCAAGACAAATTTGAAAAGAAAGGCCATTAACAAATTTAAAGTATGAACAATAGTATAACCTTTGTGGTATCAAGGAAAAAAATATTGCGACAAAAGGAGAATTTGCTTACAAGTTACATAAACCTTAGACTCTAAAACTGCACAGGACTCAACATTTTCTGTTGGTTTGGGTCCTAGGGATTGGGCAAAATCATTGAGTAATTCAAAAACTGTCTTGTCATTAATCGTTTGATCACAATTTTGTTCTTTTTGTGTTTTTCAGAGGATAAGGATGAGACGGGATCCTGGGACAAAGACAATGTCTTGTCTTACGAGTGTAGAACACTGCTCTTCAAGGCGCTTCACAATCTCATAGAAAGGTAAATTTGCATACATCTATTTAGATGTCTTTATTAACATGTATAGACTTTTAAATTTAGATTCCTATGTGGCCCAGTGGTTAGAGTACAGAATTTTAAATCACATTGTCTCTCTCTGTGGGTTCAAATCTGTGACGGCATTTGGATGTTCATGAGGTTATTTTTTGGTTGACATACAGAATGTCTATTGTTAAACCCGCCTTAACCAGCCAATATGGGGAGTTAGGTTTTGGATCTACCTCCATTTTAATGAACTAGGCATCACAATATAACTGAAATACTGTTGATGCAATGTAGAACCCATATTGAGGGTCGAGTGCAATACTATAGCAAGTGCTTCACTTTTGTGAAGCACTTGCTATAGTCTTGCGTTGAACCCTTGATATAAAAAAAAATGGGGGGGGCCTCCATGGCCTAGTGGTTAGAGTACAGAACTTGAAATCACATGGCCCCTCTCTGCAGGGGTTCAAATCCTGAGAGGGATATGGATTTTCATGAGAGGCAGTCTCCCGACTGACTTACGGAATGCCGATGGTTCTACCCGCCTTGACCAGCCCCTATGGGTAGTTGAGTATGGGGTCTTCCTCCATCATAAAGAGTAAGGCATCGCTACATAACTGAAAAAATGTTGATGTGATGTAAAACCCATATATTAAAAAAAAAAAGATAATTGTGCATGTTTATATAAAGATATCTTATGACAAACGAGAATTTAGAAACATCCTCCATCTCATTTTCTAGTATCCACAAAGTAATTTTCATATTTAAATACTTCTGTTAAATACTTCTGTTTGTTCCCTCCAATTTGGGCATGTCTGAAAAGTTCATACACTCCACAAGGGAATGGGTATTAAGACTAGTATATAAACTTGACAGGGTATGTGTATTTTACCCATTACCAAACATACAGCATTTGGCCAGTTTGTTGCAGAACACTCTGGAAAACATTGAGGGAAAAGGAGAAATTGCTCTTAACAGGTTATTTCTCCTTTTCCAACAATGTTTTCTGCCCTATCAGCAGATTTTTTGTCAATTTCATCACATTTTGAAATGTCGTCTGCAAACTCTTTCAATTTGGGACAGTCAAGAATCTGGCTTTCGGCAAAGGGTTAAATGCAAGGGAAATATAGTACTAAAGTGATGGAATAAGCATCATTTTGCAGGTGTGTTTGTCTAAGCCTGCTACAGGCATGGATTGAGCTGTTTAATTACGTTTCTTTGACTTTAATGGCTTAGCTGGTGATTGCATGACTTATTTAAGTGGCTGATGTTAATTTTGTTTTTATATCCAGATGCCTGGTTGCCAAGGGGTTCATTCGTCTGGGAAAGTGGTTTGTTCTTCCGCAAGATCCTAATGCTGGGGTGGAGCAAAGGTAAGGTATTTGCAATGCAGGTTGGAATAAAAGGGCCTTGTGGGCGACATTGGTGCATTGGTAGAGTGTTGGCCTCTGGTACCAAAGGTCCCATATCAATTACTTTTTATCCCATTGAAGCTAGTCTACCATATTTAGCCATGTATGACACAAAAACATTATTAAGTGAAAAACATAAGTGATTTGGACACATTTTTTAAGTCTTCCAGCCTGAAATTCTACTGGTCCTCTGGAAACATTGTTGATCACAGACTATTGAGGCGATGTTAAAACCCTGTAAACCTAAATCAGACTAGATTACTATTCATACGATTCATAATTTCAGCAATCTCTCCTTCTGCTTCAACTTCTTCCTGCATGGTGAGAGCACTGTGTGTGCTAGTATTGAGGTCAAGCAGCACCCACCTGTCATGTATCTGAACAACAACCATCTCAGTCAGCTTCAGGAGAGTCAGTCACAACTTCAAGGTAAGCCAACATGTCATGGGTGTTTGTTGTGTACTGATTGTAAAGGGGGTCTGCATGGTGAGAGCACTGTGTGTGCTAGTATTGAGGTCAAACAGCACCCACCTGTCATGTATCTGAACAACAACCATCTCAGTCAGCTTCAGGAGTCAGTCACAACTTCAAGGTAAGCCAACATGTCATGGGTGTTTGTTGTGTACTGATTGTAAAGGGGGTCTGCATGGTGAGAGCACTGTGTGTGCTAGTATTGAGGTGAAGCAGCACCCACCTGTCATGTATCTGAACAACAACCATCTCAGTCAGCTTCAGGAGTCAGTCACAACTTCAAGGTAAGCCAACATGTCATGGGTGTTTGTTGTGTACTGATTGTAAAGGGGGTCTGCATGGTGAGAGCACTGTGTGTGCTAGTATTGAGGTCAAACAGCACCCACCTGTCATGTATCTGAACAACAACCATCTCAGTCAGCTTCAGGAGTCAGTCACAACTTCAAGGTAAGCCAACATGTCATGGGTGTTTGTTGTGTACTGATTGTAAAGGGGGTCTGCATGGTGAGAGCACTGTGTGTGCTAGTATTGAGGTCAAGCAGCACCCACCTGTCATGTATCTGAACAACAACCATCTCAGTCAGCTTCAGGAGAGTCAGTCACAACTTCAAGGTAAGCCATGATAATGTGTGTGGATGGTGTTCTTATTGTAAAGGGGATATGAATGGTCCAAGTGTAAAGATATAGCAGGATAAATCCTTGCTGAAAAAAAAGTCTGCGTCAGTACGTTTTCAAATTAAAAAAAAAAGAGCCTAATGTAGGAGCCAAATTCTCAATTTGAATTTATGATTTTCAACACTTTACTTGTTACATGTGTTACAAATTAACTCTCTTTTAATTCTCTTTTCCATACAACATTACACATTTCACGGAATGCGGTAAATGATATTGTTTTTGTGAGACAACTGCGTCACATCTCTCAATACTCTTATCAAGCTTGATGGTGTTTACACATAATTAAGATCCAAATTATACATGCCACAGGCATTGTTTGACAAGGGATTACAATTAGTGGGCAAATTTGGGTATTTTGGAGATTCTGTTCAGAGTATCAGAAGATGTGCTTGTACTTATTCTATTGCTCAAAGATAAAAAAAATCTACTTGTTTATCCAAAGTGTTTTCATGACTAATGTTAAACTTTTTACGTTGAGTATGTAAGCACTTTAGCATTTTTACATATGCATGGTTACATATTCAGGGTTCACGCTGGCCTTCGCAAATGGCGCCATTGGCGCCAAAATCAAGAAATTGGCGCAAGAAAAACAAATTTGGCGAAAGTGCCTGGCGCCGACTATTTTCCGCGAGAATTTGATGTTTGTTTACCGCATGGTTGCCGATTTCGAGTCAATATCGATTTGTTTTACTGTAGAGCCGAGAACCATGTATCGATGGTTCCCGTAATCGAAGTACTTTGAATTAGAACTCGGGAACCAGCTTGTTTATCAAATGCGATTTCCGATACGGGATAATCCTGTTTTCACACTTGTTCAGTTTATTATCTGTTGATTGTCAAGTTTGTTGAAGGTGACACTTTCTTGTGTACACCATTTAGTCATTTGTCAGCCTTTACAACTTCAATTATATGGAAATTATGACTTTGATCAAAATGTTTGCCCTCGCGCTCGCTCCTTTTAAAGAAGTTGACATCAAACATCGACGAAGTCAGTTGTGTTGATTGACAAATAAATGAAACTCTTTTATGCACCGAAGTTTTGGTATATAAAATCCTCAATTTTAAGTGACACTTAATTCTGATCCAACACAAGAGTGACTATAAATCGATCTTCTCAGTCATTGAATATGCCTCCCACTAAAAATCAAATAAGCATCTGACAAGGAGGCCTGGAGGACAGGAAATAGTTGGTTATAATATGACGCCAAGGTGAAAGTCATGTTTCTGCTATTTCCTGTTTCAAATGTTGAGTGTGAGAGAGGATTTAATCTATAGAACCTAATGAAAACAGCACATAGAAATAGATGGAACAAACAAACATTTAAGAACCTCTTTAGAACCGTAGGTGACCCTGTTGAAGGATTTCCCCTTCTACAAAAGACTATTTTGGCTCCAACTTATTGAATTTGGCTCCATTTTTTTTAATTTGGCCCCAACTTTTTCAATTTGGCGCAAGTGTTGGCGCAAAGAAAATTTTAGCCAGAGAGAACCCTGCATATTGGCAGTTTAGTGTTGGCATCACTTCAGAGCCCTAGCCTAGTACTGGTGGATCAAGGAAAACTGTTGCATAACTAAACAATTGTTGATATGGCGCTAAACACCATACAATGAATGCAGAGGTTAACTCTACTTTGATACATTGAACCTATTTTTCAGTGATACTCGCTCCGTTTGGACTGAATGGAATGCTGACAGGGGTCACGTACAGGGACTCAGATCATCTCACACGCAAGCATCTTGAGGAGTGGAAACAGTTCTATTCAATACGAACAAACGAGGCAAAAGATACAGACCAAAACGTACTTCCTAACCTGGTAGAAGTTATTGTTGGTAAGTATTGATTTGATATTGTCCTCTTCATTTACCGTTATAGTGCTGGAACCAACTTCATGCTTATATGGATGAAATTGTTTGGGATTATTCCTGATTTTCTGGATTTTTTTGGTTCTATATAATGATATAGCAAACATGCCTTTTCAGGATTAAGAGCTACAGATTTCAAGTTTTTGTAATTCTTAAACTTTTACACATGTGCTTATGCAAACAGGTTGGATCCAGGCCAGCTGCCAAGTAAATTGGCGGCTGGCCTGTGATCTAACCTGTTTGCTACTCTGAGTATCTTTAAAAAGTAGGTGATATAAAAAGATTTATTTTTTTTAGAAAATTAACCAGCATTCTAAGGGTAAAATCATCAGTTTGTAACTATTGATATGATAGTGTTACGATACTGTTCTCTTTATTAAGTTGTCAGGGGTCTTTATGACCTAGACGTTAGGGTAAAGAAATTGAAATCACATGTCCCCCTCATGCTCAAGTTTTTCACCATTTCCTTGCAGTAGGGAGGAATCATTTGTTAACCCAATGAATACTCTGAAATCTATGGCAAAATTCTTCTTTCTATAATACTGCCTATCTCATTTTTACAGCTGGTGTCCGGATGAAGTACCCATCATGTTTTGTGTTGTTGGTAAATGAGCATCACCAGCGACCTCCAGTACTGGGGGATTATGGGCCGCTACATCGCCATGGGATGGGGCCTAACGGAACCCTTACACCACCCGCCTCACCTGAGGACGCCCTACACGGAAGCCCCATGTATCACAGTCGCCCACTAGAGAGGATATCTGATCTCACAACAAAGACAAATCGTCTGATCAGCTCACGGCTGATGGAGCGAGTCCATCAAGACACATGCTTTACGTCTGGCCTGTCTAAAGTGTAAGTTTGCAGGGCTGTTTGAATGATACATATTTCATGTTATTTATCAGTAATTGATCCTCACTATAAAATTGCAAGGCTTTCACATTATATAACAGGGCAGTTGAGTATGGTGTCTTTTTTTTTTTAAATGATACAGATTTCCACCAAAAATATAGTCACCCCAGCTTTTTTTGTACCCAAATCAGCCATTTTATCTATAATATTCCAGAAATTAGCAGGCCTAGGTCTCCTTCCAATTTAATGACGAACAGCTCTTGTTTGCATAACCTTAATATAGTATGGTATTTTCTGTTAAGAAATGAATGATAAGATAAAGAAGCGAGTTGTCTGGGAGTAAATGATGCATGTTAATGAGTTAATGCTTAAAAAAGTTAAGACTTTTGCTGGTGTCCTTGTGCATGAAATTGCAGATTTAAGTAAAATTACTGAAGTACTTTTTTTATCTAATTATCCCACAAACATTTTCAGACACTCCGAAGGGTTGTTGGAGGATGCACTGTCTACAACTTGGGCGTTTGCAGATCCCTCATCAAAAATTGGCTGTAACTGTCCAAGGTAAGGAGGCAGTTTAGTGAATCTCTCATCAAATTTGCAAACCCATTCCTCTTTATTAACTCTTAGAATAATGGGTAATTTTCTAAGAATATTATTATGTTGTCTGCTTTCCAAAACCTTAAATATCTGCATAATTTTGTTGAAGAAAGATACTCAGAGTACTAAACAGGTTAGATCACAGGCCAGCCACGAATTTACTTGGCTGCTGGCCTGGAAATTACCCAACTACATGAGATTGAAGTTGGTTCCAGCACTATAATGGTCCAGGCCCTGTGTGTCTAATAAGTTTAAGTCCTGGTACCAGGTGAAATCCTGTGTTCCAGCCCCAACAGTATCTCTAGGTTTTTTTTAGTGTCCTTTGGCTTGGCAAGACACTCCAGTGCCCTAGCTGGTCTGGTGAATCCAGGAATCGGACTTATTAAAATGTGTAACTGCTTGCAAATGGAAAGCAACATACACCAAATGAATGGCACGAATAAAAATACCCACTGCATTTTTTCTCTCATATTTGGCAGGAAACATTGTGTTTAAGGTTATCAAAAATCGCATAAGAAATTTAAAAAAATATCCCTATTCTCTCTGATTTGAAAGAAACCATATCTTGTTATTTTATTTAGCATCAAATATTCTCGATAGGTTATGTCTACTGTATCCAAACTTGTTAAACTTTTCCAGAACTAAAGCTTCAAAGAACAAGACTAATATCAATATGCCAGGGAAACCATCCGACAAGAAAAAGGGAGATAAACAGGAAAGACAGAATGCCCGTCTCTTCCGATCCACACCTTTTCACCAGCGACCCCAGGCAATGGAAGACTTTGTGCACCATGACATGGACACATTCATGCCTCGGGGTCCACCTACTAATACAGGGTGTGTTGGAAATCTCTCGGGTAACCAAGTGGGCCCTGGGGGTGCCGCGCCCACCCAGCAAGGGGGTGCCTCGGACACGGTGAACATAAACAGTGTGGGCCTTGAGTCGCCAGCCTCCATCGCTCCTTCTCCGCTAGAGGAGTCTCACCATCAGAACCAGCTGGAGAACGGGGCGAGTATGGATCCCACCATGCCCACACTCAGTCCCCACCCCCCTGTAATGAAACACGCAGAGAAGGAGCCTGGTTTGTCAAAACACTATACGCAGAGTGATCAAAATACGAGTGCAAACGTGAATGCTAATAGTGCCAATGCCACGACTAATAATAGTAATAATTCCATGGTGAACGGAGTGACTAGTGAACCGAGTGTGTTTCATAATAATAATAAATTGGTGGGTATGACCACGTTGAAAGCGGACAACTTGACGAGTATGAACAGTGTTCCTTATTCATGGAGTCAGCCTGTGCTAGAGAATACCAAGGCAAACAATATCAACAGTTGGTTGCGGAGTCAGCAGAAACAGGTGGATTATGGGAAGAGTTTTAAGCGTCCGATCCTGCCCACCCTTGACGGAGATGTGGACGAGTTGAATACAGACGCATTGTATAATTTTGACCCTGTACACAACTGGTAAGTGATCTCCCTTTTTCGTTTTGGAAATCAGTGTTTACTGTTGCTTTTTCTTTGAATTTGATGTTCAGTCAATATAAAGGTGTATGTATGTGGAAAAGTAATCAATGACATGGAAGCACTAACACTGTGCACTACTGTCTAGTAACAAAGTGTATGTGTATCATGTGACTTTTTTAACCAGTTGCCCACCACATTTGAACTCCCATTGCTACTTTAGACAGATCAAATGTCAACAATGAACAGATTGTGTGCTACACAACTAGTAAAAAAAGCACTTTGAAACATTGCTCATAAAAAGTGCAGGTTGTACTTTATTGTCATGATGATGTGGTGTTTCACTGTTTTAAAATATTTCATAATCATTAGATCATTTTACCAAGTTTTGTTGTTTTTTGGGCAAGATTCTGGCTTTAACTGAATCAATGTTATTTGATTTTGTGGCTAAGTAATAGAATTTGTAAGTAGGACATGCATGTGGACAAAGAAATGTCATTGACTTATTGTGAGACTTTTAGGTCAATATCCTTATTTGACCACAATTTAACAGATTTTCACAGATTTTTGTTTAACCTTTCTAAAACCATCATTTGGATAAACAAATTTGATAAACTTACAGTCTAAAGCAATAATTGATTCTGCAGAATACAAGTATTACTTTTGTACTGGAAACATTTCATAGCATAGATATTTAAAAAAAAAAAAAATGAAATCAGTTAGTAATGGCCTTTTTCATTCGATGTTACAAACCCCGCTGTTAAATTTGATTCGAAAATTGGCAAAGATGGATTACATCAGAATCAACAGCATGTTGACGGAACTGATCTGGGAATCAACCATGGATTCTTTTCGTCATCTCCAGGGTTTTCATTAAAAGATTTGAAGTTATAGATCCAGGTTGAGAACTAACAGATTCAGTCAGACAACCCTCTTTTATCAGACTTTGTGACTGGGCATGAAGGGTGGAGTAACCGATTAACAAGGGATTTTAACGGATGGTTTGCATCAGCACAAGGTTCTCAATGAAAACCCTGCATCTCAAGGAAATATTTTCAATATCGGTGTTTGAACCATGAATCATGTAAACATTAAATACTTATGAACACACATTTTTTTTTTTTTTTTTTCATCAACAATGAAATAATGTTAAAAACAACATCTGTAAAACATGAAATAGCAATATATGAATATATAATATGCCACTGTA
The DNA here is from genome assembly GCA_947846245.1 of Cerastoderma edule. Taxonomy (NCBI): domain Eukaryota; kingdom Metazoa; phylum Mollusca; class Bivalvia; order Cardiida; family Cardiidae; genus Cerastoderma; species Cerastoderma edule. Next base: position 28,937,288 of record OX401411.1, read on the forward strand.
AATAAATTCTCACAGTGTTCCCTTTACAATCCCCATTTGTAGGGTTTAAATTTTTCTTTCAATGGGAACTGTTCATTAAGAGTATATCTGACAAAGATAAAATGATTTAAATTTAATCAGAAATGCATACATAATATAGCTGCTATACCGATGCTTTACTACAGAAATACTATTAGCCAGATATAAGTTCAAAGAAGATTAGTTGTGCTTCAATTGGATAGATCAGTATCTTGGCTTAATTAGTCCTTGCTCATAAGATGCTCTTGTATACAATTTGCTCTATCTACAGAGGATTCAATTTGATAATTTTACATTTGATTTTATCAAGAGTGTCCATGTGTCCTAAAACAACCTTTCAATTATTTTTCAAGTCCTGAGAAATGCCTCCTGTTATGAATGGCGGCTCAAACAGCTATTGTCTGTTTACCAACAAAGATGGCCTAGATTTAATCGGATTTGATCAACAAATTTCTAAAATTTTACCCTTGCCAAATTTTATGTAAAGATTTCTTGAATGCTTCTGACCGTCTCCTGATAAAGCATCAAACTGAAGCATTGATTTTGTAAGAGGTATCCATACAGCAAATTTCTTAAGACTTTTTAGAATAGAGGAAGGATATTGTAACTCTTAAGTTTTTTTCAATTTTCAGGTCCAATTTTCCTTTAAAGAAAGTTTGTTACGAGCGAACGGAACAATTGAACGGGCTTCAAGATACTCGATTCAGCTCCAATAATCTTGGCCAGCAGACACACAGATCTTTTAAACCGCCGACACCTCAGCCACCGGCCCCCGACCCGTACGCATTTTCCGACGAATCATCAAACACACCCGCCACCATTTCACGGAGCTCCATGAGAAATAGTCGTGACGATATGTTTCAGCGACCATTTAAGGTAGCTGGAGATAAGTCTTATTAACCCTTTACCAAACATTGGTGTTCCAAATTGAAAGAGTTTGCAGACGACATTTCAAAATATGATGATATTGGAAAGTAGTCTTCTGATAGACAAGAAAACACTGGGAAAAGGAGAAATTGCTTGTTACAAGCAATTTCTCCTTTTCCCACAGTGTTTTTTCAGAGTTCTCTGCAACAAAGTGGTCAAATGTCGTTATTGTTTGGTAATGGGTTAATCCATTACTCCATAAATTACAGTTTACATCTCACTTTTGCTCTTTTGCTGTCAGTATAAGGTAAATGTTTAATCAATTGGAGTACCCCCGTGAATGTGTAAACCATTATCCTCTGGACTGAAAGGTCGTGGGTTGTAATCCAATATGAAGCAGGTTCCTCACTGTGACCTTTCATTAGTCCAATTTTGGAGCAAGTATTGGTAATGTATCCAGGAAACAGAATCATGAGTGATTGATGTAAGAACTTGCATAACTGGTTGAAATTAATAAGGTGAAATGTTTCATTGTATTAGTTTCAAGTAATATAGGTAAAAACTAGTTGGCACAAATTTCTCATGTCGTCACAGTGGTCTCTACTCCATAGGATTAATTATCTTAAATTCTTTTTCTTTTTTTTTTATTATTTTTTTTTTTTCTTAATAATTAATTTAGGGGGTTCTACCTTGACTCTTTACATTTCCTACTGCTTTCAATTTGGACCAGTCACAGTATATCATATAAGGGAATGATTTAGGGTTGGATTATCAAAGGCTCTCCACAACTTCGTGTGGCGCCTGTAAAATGATCCCCACTCTGCTGAGAATAATTCATTCAGAATTTACATAAATAGAGTAACAGTTATTGATTAACAGCGTAGGCGATGACACTGAATGAAGGACGTTTAACAAATGACGTCATGTGGGAATTTGTGACAGGGTTCAAGTTAAAAAATACAGCAGAAGACAACTATTGATTTAACCTGTTGCCGAACAATAACAACATGTAACCACTTTGTTGCAGATGACTCTGGAAAACATTGTGGGAAAAGGAGAAATTGCTCGTCACAAGCAATTTCTCCTTTTCCCACAATGTTTTCTACTCTATCAGAAGGTTATTTTCCAATTTCATCACATTTTGAATTTCTGCAAACTTTTTCAATTTGGAAGATAATAAAATTTGGTGTTTGGTAAAGGGTTGAGTGAAAATGATGTCATTCTTGGTTGAAACCATTGTGACCCAAGGAGCAATTAATCCTTTTTGGGGACATTCATTTTTGAAGTCTTCTAAGGGAGATGTGGGGAAAAAAAGAGTTATGGTTGAGTAACAGGTTTACACCACCTTATGTTGAATTCCGAAAAGAGTCAAAATTGACAACATCAGGCAATTGCAATTTTGAGGAGAGGTTGTTTGATTGAAGAAAAGGGTAAATCATTGTTGAGAAAAAAGAGTAAAATTGCGCCTATTTTAACAGTGGTATTGTCTTGTGAGGTACATAATGACAGAGATGTAAGTTCGGTGGAATGCCACCAAGTGTTACTTAGGAAATGCTGGTGTTGTGGCACTGTTGCTCACAGTACATTATGTGGGGTTGGAACATTAGTTGTCCACCCACCACTTGTGACAGTTAAATGTAACCTAACCCTTCTTGATAAGATCAAAATGACAACTGTATGCATCTGAATCATTTAAAAGCATTTTGTGATATAGTTCACTCATGTGGTTTGCAGAATCTTTTTTGTCATGATGTTCTTCATGTTACAAATCAAGGTAGTACTTGATTTTGTTTGTGAATTTTTGTTGTTGTTTTCGGGTTTTTTCTTGTTGGATGTCAAAACCCATACAAATATATAAATAAAGTGACAAAAATTATTCCTGAAAATATGCATTAACATAAACAACTTAGTTTGTGTAAGGGAAAGTTTAATAAAATGGGATTTAATTTGAAAAAAAAAGTAACAAGGTCAATCAATTACCATTTCAGGAGGAAGAATCTGGTGACCCAAACAGACCTCCCAATGACCAGTTTGAGTTCAAGGCAGAGAGAGATAATGGGGGTGAGTTAATTCATGTTAGTTTTAGGCACTGCTTTGCAAATATTCTTTTCAATGTTCAATTAAGTCAAACCGCCATTCACATGTCCCCCACAAGTAATCATTTAAGTTTATTGGGGCGGGGGGAAAACCTTCAAAGTAGATAACAGTTTGGAAAGGATTTGTGAAGTACTTATGGGTACTCTCAAAATCGTGTTCTCTAATTGATTTATAATTATGCTTCTAAAAGCCTCTGATATGCTGGCTCATCAAAGTCTTGTGTGGCCCAGTGGTTACGGTGTAGGACTTGTGACACGGGAATACGGCCAGCAGCACTGGGATTTCCATGGTGGTGTCCTTGGGCATGACACTGCAGAGCCACGCCTAGTGCTGGTAAAGTCCAGGAAAGCCATAAATTAACTGAAATAATGTTGACACAGTTTAACCCTTTATGATAGGCTCACTAATCAAACCGCTATTCACTTAGATTTGTTTTTAATCTGGTTGTTTTTCCTTCATTTGTAGAATTTGGTCCTGTGACGTCGCCTCCCACCACTCCAGGCACTCAAGCTGGGGGCAGTCTCACACGGACAGTGGACCTGATACCACAGAAATCTGATCTAGATAATTTATTTGATACAGACTCTGACTCAAACGACGATGCAGTAAGTATATTGAATTTATATTCATTTCCATTAGTGTCGATTCTAGATTGCAGGATCCCCATAATTTGTAACTCATGTGACCAAAGCCTTCACATGAAATCATTCCCTATGTTCAATAAAGGTACTTATTAACAGAAGAGAAAGTTATAAAGTCAAAACAAAATGTTGTTGAGATAATACAGTTTTTGTATTGTTGTTTGATGTACAATTAAAAACCGTTGAAAGCATAATAGGTTCAGTAAGCATCAAACTGTTAATTATGCAGTTTTTATGCGGTAGATCTGTGAAGTGGTGTCAGGCTTTAAGATTATAATACCAGCAATTTCTTTGTATACGCACTTAAGAAAAAAAAAAGGATCTAATTTTTTCTTCCAATGACTATTCTTCAGTGTGTATCATGTAACAGTACAGCTGTTGTGCAATTTAAAGAAATTTATACTTTCCAATTTACTTACATCTTGAACATGCACCATTAGTAAACAAGGAAAGTTTTTTGCATTTTAGAAAAGATAATCCAACTGTATACATTTACAGAAAATAATTTAAAGGGAAAAGAATAAGAGACAGAGGGCTAATTGAATGAAATATTTGTGATTTTCAGTTTGTATCTCACAGTCCAATGGGATCAAAAACTACGGAGGTTGTTAAATCATTAAAACCAACCAACACAGGGCCAGTAGATATAGGTAAGTTTCCTCCTCACACATGCGACACCTAGGTCTGTACTTTATACCTGCTTTACAATGTTTATTTCTTACTTATGAAATAAGTTGGGATTTTTAGAGATTATTATAGAGAAATTATATTGTTACCAAATAATGCTGAATGATAAAATATCCAAGTTTTATCAATTGATATAAAGCTAAAAGGTTGCCTTTGAAATGATTACATGATTCAAATCATATGACCCTAAACGATGACATACATATATAATAGAGGCGCACTCTGTTCACTTAAATGAATTTGTTGATATATTTTTTGTTTACTTACTTTGGGTTTAATGCCATGTAAATAATATTTTATAACATTCCTGGTTTCTATGGTTCTGAGGTGTCTTGCCAAACAACACTCCCTAATATTTTCCTATTTTGATTCAATTTTCCATCTGATAAGAGGTTTAATATGGACTCACTGCCATTGTTTCTCTGTGTAAACACATGAACCAAAATGTGATCTATCTGTCCACTGTTTTCAGCTCAGTCAGAATTATCACGCATGTATCCCACCCCACCCTCTCTGGAAAACAACCCTGCACTGTCTCCGATGACTAGCATAGACTCGCACACGGACACGGCGGTCATGGAGGGTATCACCTACACCACGATCAAAACCGAGGTTGTGGTCGGCTCTCTCACTGGGGAACTCTCAAAGGTATGTTTGTGCAGACGGAGACGAACATACAGGCTTTTTCGTTAGTATGTGTGAGTGTATTGAAGGAGAGTAATGGATAGCTTTATAAAGAAAGAAATTTTGTTATTAAGAATAAGTGCAGAAAACTGCAAAATAAACTTGTGAGGCTATTGGAGACATTGTTGTGGTAATAGCTTTTTTTTTAACATAGAAATGTTAACATTGAAAATGTAGAACTGTCCTTATTGAAATTATAGTTGGACAACTTGAAAAGAGATTGAGGATTGAGGGGCAAGAAGGCTAATACTTCTTTGTTTAATCAGAAAGTGTTTTGGTTGACGGAGAAAAAGGTTTCATTAGAAAATCAATTTTAAGATTTTTGCTTAAATAAATGCCATAACATTTTATTTTCAAAGCTCCAGGCTTCTTCACTTGATCTTTAGTAAACCCTTTAATAGATAGTTGCTATAGCGATCAATTGAAATTAAGACAAAGTAATTTTGATTATTTCAGGATGGTATGTGTGTATACAAGCCGGATGCTTGTGCCCACTTCCCCAGCTCTAGCAAGTATGCGCCAGTCGATCTGTACAGTTCTCAGCTCTCCCCACCCCCTGAGGTTCCAGACTACAAGCCTTCCTGGCAGTATGGCATGGCCATGATGGACCATCACAAGCCACACGGGCCTATCAGGTGAGTGTTAAATAGAGATAGTTTCATATCGACTCTTTGCTACCTGCAGACGACATCCTTTTACTTGAAGCAGAAGACGTTAGAAAATCTTTGTAAACATGTGGTAAAATATTGTAGTTCTGCTTTTGTGATATATGAATAGATTTAAAAGTGTTGTGGCAATAGGAGAAATAGCTTGTGATAAGCATTTCTTCCTTTTGCTGCAATGCTTTTTGAAGAGTGTCTGCTGCAAGACTGGTTGGTTGAGAGCGGTGTTTCGGCCTTACAAGCTCATTCATCAACAGGGATTTATCTCAATCAGATGTCCAGCAAAAATTGCCATGCTTTCTTTTCCATTTCATCTCTAAACCCTATATTGTGAGTAACTATTGAGTCCTGTGTGGTTAACTTGAGAATCTAAGATGACCACCTTAATATACATGTGAAATCAGTACTTGGGACAAATTTTTACCACGAGATATCAAATTATTAGAGATAAAGTAGGAAAAAAAGACGACATTGAGCTAACCTTGACATATTGAGAAAATCAAGACATCCGATGTCGAAATAACAAGAGTAGACTGTATTTACATTTATCATAAATTCAGTTTTCCTTGATTTTTTAAATTAAATCAGATCTCATTTCAACAATATTAGATCCCCCTGCCTTAAAACTGATGCTGTCTCCTATCCCACTGATGCCCATTTTATTTGTCTTGTTACTCATTGAGATCTTTACAACTGATTCTCTCTTTTTCAGTCATTATATGAACATCCCTTCCATTGAGAATTTACCCAGTATTCCATCAGCTCGTATGCCTTCCAGTGCAATAGAAGCATCTCCTGCAGCCTTCCAGAACAGCGTGGGCCAGCAGAAAACCCCGTTAAGTTACGAACTCCAGTCTCCCGCGTCCAACGCTTCCTCCTACCTGAAAACTCCAAACTCAAACCTTAACCATCACATAGGGACAAATAACCAAATCCCCGAGGCTCAGAGTTTGTTTGTAAATATAGTGCTATCCGACTCATTACTTAATTTATTCAAAGATCACAGTTTTGACAATTGCAATATATGTGTGTGTAATATGACAATAAAGGGAGCTGATCTCGGGCTGTACATCCCCAACCCCACGGGGGAACAGGAGTACAAGTGTACATGCGGATTCAGTGCTGTCCTGAATAAACGCAACGGTGTGAACGCGGGTCTCTTCTACGAGGACGAGGTTGACATCACTGGTGTTCGGGACGAGCGGTTTGAGGCGCGCAAGCCAAGTCTGTTGACGTTGGACTGTAATAAAGTGGACGAGAGTGGGAATAAGGTGGCAATGCCCCCTGTGGAAGAAATATCCCAGGTGGTGATGCAGCTCATGATGAATCAGTACAGTGTACCTTACCCCACCTGTTCCACTGTCTCCCTCCTCCAGAAGATCAACCGACGATTGACCAGATGTCCCAGCAGCTCTGTGAATATAGGCCTGCTACAGGGTAAGTTTGTGTGTTTGAAACAGGAGTTATTACTGTGACAGATATAATGAGTGGTTTGAAATTTGATGGAGGTTTTCGCATTGCCAGTGGTTTACCCTTGAAATGCTGGGTAATTTTCTAAAAATTTGTGTCGTCCGCTTTCCAAAACCTTAAATATCTGCTTAATTCTGTTGAGGAAAGATACTCAGAGTGGCAAACACGTTAGATCACAGGCCAGCCACCAATTTACTTGGTGGCTGGTTAGATCACAGGCCAGCCACCAATTTACTTGGTGGCTGGCCTGGATCTAACTTGGTTGCATAAGCATGAAGTCGGTTCCAGCACTATAAGGGTTGATTTAAGATGGTTGACTTGTAATGTTAGGGTCCCAGGCTAGTTATCCACAGACACTGCTGGTTTGGTTGAATTGTCCTATGAAGCTTTTAAGTCATAGCCTGGAGCATGGCTTGTCAGTGAGACATTCTCCTTTTGCAGAAGACCTTTTGTTTCAGAAAGATTATAATCTCAATCTGTAAGATAGTCACATCCAGGGATCAGGAAATCTCTGAATCATTATCGGTCTGAGAACTGACTGAAAACCCTTTGATACCTTGGGCATTGTTTGACACGGGGATAACAATTAATGGATTAATTTTGTGATTCTGGAGATATTGTTAGGTCTGTAGAAAGTTCACTTCTGTCGAATATCCAGGCCAATTTTTTTTTTTTTTTTTTGTTAAATATCTCAACTTGCAATTTGTGAAGTACAACTGAAATTGGTCCAGAACGAGCATTTTGTTGAATCCTGGCCATTTCAATTTGTGTTTTAATTCACAGTCCATGTGGGTTCAAATTCTGGTTAGGGATATGGATTTTCATGAGAGGTAGTCTCCTGATTGACTTATGAAGTGCCGATGGTTCTACCCTGCTCGACCAGCCCTTATGGGCAGTAGAGTATGGGGGTCTTCCTCCATCATAGAGAGTCGGGCATCGCAACATAGCTGAAATAATGTTGACAAAGTAAAACCCATATATATTAATAGACACATTTAATTTACAGATGGAAATGAAGCAACTTATGGTGCTCTGGATCAGGGCCGACAAGCCATGGAGCATTGCCACCCCAACAAACTGGAGGACAATCTGATGAAATCAACCTGTCTCCATAAGTGGTCACAACTACAAGGTATGATTCATATATAATTTATTTGTTTTTTCTCTAAATCTTGTATTGCGGGTACTCATAAGAACCATGGTACCGTTTTACTAAACAGTTTACGCTTAAGATTTGCGTAAGTCTAAAACAACGATTCCTCTTATTTCAATATTGGACGAAGCAATATTGCAAAGTGACACATCATTGGAATCGTCTCTCCGAGACGCTTCCAATGAAGTGCAACATTGTACTTTCATTGAAGGTACTATCCATGTTTATCAATTATGATTTACGCAAACATTTTCCGTAAGTTGTTTAGTAAAACTGGCCTCTGTGACCTAGTGGTTTGAGTACCAAACCTGAAATCACAGTTTTGTGGATGTGTCCTTTGGCAAGTCACTTTAGAGCCTTAGCCTAGTTCTGATGGATCCAGGAAAGCTTTAACATAACTGATAAATTATTGAAACAGCACTTAACACCATACAAACTTGGTTAGACTTGGCTCGTCAAGCCATCTTTCTGATATTGTATTTGTGTCTTGCCACAATTTAATTATGTTCATAAGAGAAATCAGATAGTAGATGGGAATTCAGTTTCAAGCACTTGTGTAGAATAAGGTGTGTTTATCTGAACAAATGACTGGAATACTGTTGACTGAAAACTTCAGATAAGCCCAATCCAATTCAAATTCTACCAACCAATCAGAAATGAACAAAAACTTGTGTATATTTCAGGCCCCTCATTAATACCCCAGACGTCGGTGGACATTATCCGACTATTGAAGAGTCTCCAGCCATTTCTCCAGGATGCCATTCACAATAAACGTGTCACTCGACTCTGGGAACATACATACAAGCTACAGGGGCCCCTCACCTGGATCGAATTTCATCAACTGGCTGGAAGGGGTAAGGGAGTTGAAATCTTTGTCCTTTGGGAATGCTGTAAATGGCATAAGAAAATAAGATGTGCAATACTTTGAATAAAGTACCAGGAATATTGATAGGCGTGCTGACAGCGGTCACCACTGCAATATGACTCAGGCCTGGTACTGATTTCAGGATTTGAGATTATAAATGTTCTCTTATTGTTAATTCAGGCTTCAAGTTATAGCAGGCCTGATGACTGATATGTAATTGATAGCTTAATAACTCCATTCAACCAAACTAGCATCAATGAATATGTTCAACAGAGAAATAGTTTAACTTACAGATATCTGGAATATGAATACAAAAAATAAAGAACCAATGATAAGGGACCCTGTTATTACTTCAACATATAGAGGATTGCGACAATCAGAAGATTGAGGTAAAGAATAATGGAGGTAATTGAAACTGGTAAACTCAAACCACCTTATGTTTATTGCAGGTACAGATGAGAGCAGCGAGCCCCAGCCTATCCCATCCATACTGGTGGGAAGTGAGAAGGACTCTGCTCATGTGTCCCCGTTTGCTGTGAAATTTTGGGTAAGTCTAGTTTAGTATTTTAGTTGATAAGTATTTAATGCATAGTTCTGCATTTTAACCCATTACCAAACAATAATGACATTTGACCAGTTTGTTGCAGACAACTTTGAAAAACATTGTGGGAAAAGAACAAATTTCTCTTTTTTCCACCATGTTTTGTGCACCATCAGAAGATTAATGTTCAATTTCATCACATTTTTTAATGTACTCTTGCAACTTGGGACAGTCAAACAATTTGGCAGCAGTTTGCCCTTTAAATGATTAAATCTCATTTAAATGTGCCTATAATGGATAGCTTAGGAAACACAATGAACAAAGGCAGAAATAGCTTGTTATGACCAAACAATTGACGACTTCAGGAACCACAATGATATTGATAGAAGTGTTCCCTCCTGTATAATCACAATTTCTGTTTCTCAATATTGCATATGTGAATATTCATTTCCATATTTTTATATTTTCGTCTGCTAGTGATGCTTTCATTGTGCCCATTACATCAGGTTAAAGATTATTTATGGGGGCCTCCGTGGCCTAGTGGTTAGAGTACAGAACTTGAAATCACATGGCCCCTCTCCGCGTGGGTTCAAATCCTGAGAGGGATATGGATTTTCTAGAGAGGCAGTCTCCCGACTGACTTACGGAATGCCGATGGTTCTACCCACCTTAACCAGCCCCTATGGGCAGTTGAGTATGGGGTCTTCCTCCATCATTAAGAGTCGGGCATCGCTACATAATTGAAATAATGTAAATGTGATGTAAAACTCATTAAAAAAAAAAAAGATTATTTATTAATAAGAAACAAAAAGATATAAGATTATGTTATCTCTTTCAGGACAAGAATCTATTGGAGCCCTACGGAAGTCGCCGAGACATAGCCTACGTAATCGTCACACCTGACAATGACTACCTAATGAATGGTGTCCGATCTTTCTTCAAAGAACTCAGTACGGTGTACGAGTGGAGTCGTTTGGGGCGCCATTGTCCTGTCTCGGACAAGATCAGGGATGGTATACTCCGCGTGGGGAAGAACATGATGGACAAGGTGGGAGATCTGGATTGCGATGACTGGTTTAAATATATCGGGGAAGGAGATTTAGCTTCTAAGCTACGGCTCTATGCGAAAGCCTGTAAACATCAACTAGGTGAGTGGATGTCGCATTTTAAGTTATTTCCCTCATAAGTAATTTTGTGTGAAGTGTTAGAAGTAATGGATTGAATTTATTTCTTTCATTGTGTATTTTTTGTGAAATATGGTTTAAAAGTGATTGAATGAGGATTACCCTCTTTGAAAAGCACTTATGGAGGGGTCTTCTTCGCTGGTTTATGGGCTGGGCCTCATAATCTAACTGCACTATTGTTGACACAATGTAAAATCCTAATAAAACAAAGGTTAAAGCGATGAAGAATTGCAGTTATATAATATGAAAAATAGGGCTGTTGTTGACAAGAGTCCTGATTTGTGTTATCCCGTAGATTAAAGACATGAGAACTTTGAAAAAATCGGCTTTTAATTCCAACCCATTGCTTAACTCGTTTCCAAACAATAACGACATTTGACCACTTTGTTGGAGATGACTTTAGAGAACATTGTGGGGAAAGGAGAAATTGCTTGTAACAAGCAATTTTTCCTTTTTCCACAATGATTTCTGCCCTATCAGAAGAATATTTTACAATTTCATCACATTTTGAAATGGCATCTGCAAACTCTTTCAATTTGGATTAGTCAAAAATTTGTTTTGTTGGAAAGGGTTAATCATATTTTATCTTCAATGTTTAACCTAGAATGATATTGACTTGACTAAAGCAGATTTCTTGTTAATCATATATCCTTTAACGTTTCATTTCAAGCAAACTATAGAATCATATTTTCGATTTTAACTTAAGATTGAAAGCATAATTGACCTTTTGATAACTAAGATTATTTTATATATTTTCAGCCCCTTTCTTGGCCCAGCAGGACTTAAAGGCCACATTTGCTTCCAGTAAACCTAGTCAGCGAGCCTCGCACCACAGGCCCCCAGAGATGACCGTCAACTCAGAAAACCTTAACAATTCTAATTCAGAGGAAAGGGGTAAGTCTAGTAAATATTTCTGCAACCTTGACTAAGGATGTATTATTTCTAGAGAATGGGGAAACTGAAGTATCACTGATTAGGATTGTGGGTGACTGGCAAACAAATTTGAGTCCTGAACGAGATGGATATTTTTTATTGATATTTCGGCAGTGAGAATTGGCCAAAATAGAGCCAATTATTCTATTGTCGCTTTAAGATACAAATTACCTATTGTTAGTAGTTTGAAGTAAAACAGAAGCCAGATTGGCTTGTAATGGTCCCTCTTGCTTACCAGCTGAAAGTCAATGGTTCTACTCAAATTGAACAGTTCTTATTGGTGATTAGGTTAGGGGTCTCTCCTCTATGATGTGCTGGGCATCACAATATAAATGAAAACTAGGGGTTTTGTGTGGCCCAGTGGTTAAGGTGGCAGATTTAGTACTTAGGGGACCTTGGTTTAAGCCCATCCAACACTTCAGGTATCGTGGGAGTGACCTTTGGCATGTCACTTCAAAGCCCTAGCGTAGTACTGGTGGATCAATTAAAGCCTTTAAAAAAACACATTGTTAAATCGTGCTATTTTAGACTTGAGAACAAATTTGATGGTGTCGCATGTCAATTTTAGAAAACCCTATATATCTATATATATCTATATGATGTAAATGTTATTGTAAAAAAAAAAAAGAAACTGTTAAATCGGCATTAAACACCATAAAAAATGAATGTGAATTTGATATTATAAGATGTTTACTTGTGTCCACAGAGGGTGGTGTGGGGGGTCAGGGGGAGAGTGGACAGCGGGACTACCACGAGGACCTTCAGGACACCCAACAGGAGTGCCCGGCCATTGTGATATATCTCATCAACCCGTTCACCTACGCCCAGGACTGGGACGATCTCAATCGACTCGCCGTCATTGGCCTCCTCAAGTGCTACCAAGAAATCGTGCCAAAACTGCCGGAACTTATGCAGAGTAATATTTATCTACAAGTGAGTGGGGGTTATAAGTTTGTCTCGTTTGTTTTGTACAATTGTCTCTAGAAGCAAGATTGTGGAGGACAGTGGTTCAGTCATAGAGCACAATAAGGATTTGGATCATTCATAAATCCACATTATGCTGTATTACTGGTAATATATCCAAGAAGAAGGATCAAGATTGATTGATCTAAGTTGTAATAATTTGTTTTACAATGGAAGAAAGATAGCTAGGTAGCAAGGCTTAAAAAATTGTTATGATTGCAGAGAAAAATGCTTTGTTAACATAAAATATGTTTTATTGTTTTTTTGGATTCTTTTATGACTTATTTATTTTCCCAAAATTATTTTGTTCTATGCCACAATTCCTAAAGCTGTGAACAATATTGTAGGTCTTCATTTGGAATGGTCTTCATGAGACCATTCTGAAACTTTGTCTACTGGTTTATAAAAAAAAGAAATGTTCTACAAGACTCCTTCCTATAAACCCCTTATCCTAGATTACCAGCAAGTAAAAAATACGAAAATAAAACTTATGTTTACAATTTGTGGTTTCCCTTTCAGATTGTGCCACTACAAACGATTGTTGATTTCAAGGACAGCAGTACTCAGTTCCAGCTGTTAAAGAACATTGCCTTCTCAGTATTCACGAGTTGTCGGTGGAATCTCACGCACTCCGTACTCGGTCGCTCTCTCACTGGCTTTGGTCCTGCGGCTGCTGCGGAGACGATAATGAAACGAGGGACTGGCGTAAGTTTTCTGTTTTAATTGGGGCTGCTTTCATGATTGATTTTATTTGAAACTATTCTGTTACTGTTATAAGGCATGTTTTGAGTAGGAGGGACGAAATTGACAGGATACCCTCTAGGGTTGGATATACTTCATGTTGAAAGATTTGCTATTTAGTCAATTATCTTAGATTTTGTTTGTCAACTCTTAACCAGCTGCAGACAAATTTTCTTTTTGCTTGAAGCAGATGATTTTAGAAAAGCTTTGTAAACATGTGAAAAATCTTTCAGTTCTGCTGGTGTGATATTTGAATAGATTAAAAAAAGCATTGTTGCAAAGGGAGAAATTTCTTGTGACAAGCAATTTCTCCTTTTGCCACAAAACATTTTTGAAAGTCATCTGCTGCAAGATGCAAAAAGGTGGTAAAGTGTTAATTAATCAAGTTATATTCTATTATAATCATAGAACTATGCCTTTATGTTGAAGTTGTTAATTATGTTATATTTGTTTTTACCCAAAGAACTACTACTAGATGTGTTAAATAGAGGCGAAAAATGATCATCTTTGATAAAATAAAACTTAATATGAAGAATGAGTTTAAGCCGATTAATTTTTATTAATTCAGTTTTGTGATATTGTTCCACAGAACGACACATACAAGCTGTATAGCCCACCATTTGTACTTGCGCCTCTCAAAGACAAACAGGACCAGCTGACAGAGTCTTGTAACGAGAAGAGGGACGACAGCACTGTGTTGATGTGCGTGTACTGTCTGACAGACGACCAGCGCTGGCTTATAGCGTGCTGCACAGACGAGCGCGGAGAGACTATCGAGACATGCACAATTAACATTGATATACCCAACAGGTAAGATACATACATGAGCACTGCTTCATCACAGGTTGGGGGATTGGCATGACTAAAGGAAATATAGGGTTATTTCCTATTGATTTGTCAGAGGGGTGGAAGACATGGTAGGAACAATTAGTGTGGTCATACGTTCATGATGATAAAAAATGTTTTTGTTTTTTATTGCTTTCTCCTTGATATTGGTTCCTGCCGTTTCCCGGCTGACCTTGTTTTATCACTATTGGTAAACAAACCTTATCATATTAACTCTTTAAGAAGCATCATGTGAACATGTTAACGTCTCATTTCCTCTTATAAAGGGAAGTTGAGGTACTTTTAATTTAACTGTTGATTATTCTAGAACTTACATAATCTTTAAGTAAATGAGCGCTAGTATGGCTTTAACGTTTTACAAAACATTATGCCTTCAACAAACCAAACCCCAGATACTTCTCGTATGATAAAGATGAGTTATAGAACAGTTGTTGGGAAAGGAAGAGCTACTTTAAGAGATTATCTCACTGATTGAGATTTAAGCTATTTTAAAAAAGAAAGTTTCCTTAGGATAAAATGACAGCACATTTTGATAAAATGACAGCGCATATGTAAATAGGTACATAGAACTAGAATATTAGTCAAACCATCTCAACCCTGCTCATTACTGCTCTGTTAGCATAATAGAATATTTATGCTGCAGATTAGATAAACCGTTAAGACATTTTATCTTATTTGAAATGCTTGTTACAGAAACCGAAGGAAGAAGACATCAGCAAGGAAGATAGGTCTCGGTAAACTGTGGGAGTTTATTCAGGGTGTGGTCTCAATGTCGTCTAAGCCATGTCGCGTGGTGATAGGGAGATTTGGGCGCATTGGCCACGGTGAATTGATAGGTAAGACCTTATCTCCTTTTGTACCCATGCATTCACCCTTCCCCACTCCAAGTCCATATTGGAGTTTGATTTGTGACTGGTTCAACTTGAAAACAATGGCAGACAATAGAAAATGCAAGAAAAGACACCTTTTTTCTTTTTTATGTTTTTTTTTTTTTATATAAAAGAAGGTATAATTCATTATGATAAAAGGATAAGATAATCTTTGTAATTAATTTCTTGTTTTGTCAGTGGTTTTCGAAAGCCTTTAGCATCAACTTTGGCAAAGTAGGGTATGATTAAGTTAGTCGAATCAGCTGTTTAGCATAAGTATTATTTAAGTGATTAGATGAATAGAAAGCAGCTCTTTGATGATTTCCTGTCTGTCTTACTGAATGCCAATAGTTTCTACTAGGCTTGACCAGTCCTAATGGGCAGTTGAGTATTGGTCTTCCTCCATCATTAAGAATTGGATATTGTGACATAACTGAAATAATGTTGATGCAATATAAAAAAGCATGTTTACGTAATCTTTAATGATGATACATGTTTGCAAAATTTAGGATGTTCTGTGCTTCTGTAAAGTACCGAGTACCCAAAAACACATATCCAGGGTTCTACTCAAGACTACAGTAAGTGCTTCATCATCTTTCTAAAGCACTTACTGTAGTCCTGCATCAAACCCTAGATATACACCTCAGCTGTTTTTCCAATCAATACAGTGTTCAGTGATTATCGAGTTGATTGCTGGGAAAGGATCGTTGACAACCCATACATAAATCCCCATTTCTTTCAGGCTGGTCTGGGTTGCTCAGCAAGAAGAACATCCAGCAGTGCAGTAAGAAGATGCGGGAAATGTGTTCTCAGTGTTCATATCAAACCAACGGGGATTACCCGTACATCGTGAGTGCCTGCCTGACATCGATAGAACAACAGAACACGTTCCTCGTGCTGCCTGACGCTGTAAACCCCGAAGAAAAACAGGAGAAACATCGGAACTGTCCTCTACAGACTCCCAGGGACTGCTCGTGTTCACATATACTCGTGTTTCCTACATCAGCTACGGCTCAGGCTAATAACCGAATAGACCCTACTGGGGGTATTGACTTGGGTGGACCCATAGAATTTGGAGTGGATTTGTCGGACTTTGAGAACAACAATGAAGACTTTGGGAGTTTGATGGATGTGTTTGTCTCCATGACGAATTCTCCACGTCACGATAACCCGGGTTCTCCTGGTGGCCTCATGGACCTTGGACGAACCTCGCCAAATAAACTGAATGGGAACTCCATGGTAAGTCATGTTATAGTTTTGTTAGAACTCAGATTTGTGTATATTAGTCTTTAATTAGATATAAGAGAGTTTGGCTCTGACCGTGTATTGCATTATTAAATCTCTAAATGCTAAAAAAAAAAAAGAAGTTAACATTTTCCAAAATCACATGATTGTTAATGAGCAATTAAAGGCAATCATGCCCTCCTATTTAGCTCGTCTTCGCTCTTGTGGTTGCATTCTTTCTGGCGTCCATTCACATTTTCAAACGCTCCTACCTTTCTATTGTAATGAGAGATAGCTGTGCTCAGGAGGAAACATTGACATTAAAGCATTGATTGCTTGCTGCATTGTCGATAGTGATATGAATGAAACTCCACTCCTATCTAAATCATAGATGAAAGTGGTCTGACAGGATTATTCCTTATTTTCAGGATTCGGAGACTTTTTGTCCCTATCTGATGAATTAATGATTTAGCAAACATGCCTTTTCAGTATAAAGAACAGCAGATTTCAGGTTTTTTGTTATTCTTAAACTCTAAACCATGATAAAGTAATGTGAGAAATCTGTTTCGTTTTCAGACAAACCCCAGTACATCGGCGGATGACCCGCAAGATGACCCTAACCTTCTACAACAGCCTCTGGCCATGGGCTACTACATATCCACAGCTCAGACAGGCCCCCTACCCAAATGGTTCTATTCAGGGTGCCCCGAAAACGAATTCTCAGCCGTCAAGTGCTTTAAGGTAGGATTGGTGTGAAAAATCATCAAATGTTTGTATTTGCCTTTGTTGCACACAAATATTAAACCCCTGTGCTTGATGTTTTTAACGAGGTGCTTCAAATTTTTCTTTGAAGTGCAATAACTTAATTGATATTTATTGGCCACTCAAAATAGGCTGTTTTAGTTTGTTTAACTTAAATATTCTGTTTTGTTGCTGTAATTTCTCTTTTTATTAGATGCATATTGGTTAAAATGATTTCCTTTGCCACAAGGTATGCAGCTTTCTGTGGCGGGTATAATGGATTTTTGCCTGATGTTTGGTTGTGTCCAAGATAGGTGGCATATAAGTATTTTGCAGTATTTTAACCCTTATAGTGCTGGAACTGAAGCCATTTGAATTCAGTATGTCAATAAGTCATCTCATAAGAGTTAGACTCATGATTGACCTACAGAATACAGATGGTTTTACCTGCCTCGACCAACCCTTATGGGCAGTTGATTAAAAGGTCTTCCTCTATCATTTAGAGTCTGGCAGACAACATAACTGAAATAATTTTAACCCAATTTGAAAAGAAAGAAAAAATAATCGACAAATTTTTCCTGAAGTTTTACCAACAATTGAGATAATGCCATGTTTGTTTCAGTCGGCGCTGCATGTGCACAGTTCCACCAATCAGGATGACTTTATGCACCAGGCGAATACTCGTCACACTCATCCCCTAGACTCCAACCTCACCTGTGATGTACTCCGGTAAGACAGCCTTATCTGACAACTTTTGTTAGTCCTAATATGTGTACATGTAGGAACTGTAAATGCCATAAGTCTTTCAAATGAAATGTTTTGGGGAATTCTTGTTTTGGGGAATTCTTTAACCAAAATGTGTCATAAAGTGAAGTTTCTGGTTACCATACATATGTGTCAATAATTGAAACAGTTTTGTGGCATATTTTGAAAGAGATTTTTTTTTTTTTTTTTTTTCAAAAACTGAGCTCCTGTTGTGTCTAGATGTATTAAGATAACAGACCTGTTTGGGCAGCATAAGTTCAGAATTCAGAAACATTTTTGAATGGAAATATAGCCAAAATATATCCATTAACAAAACTGATTGTGGAAATGTTTTCATAAGCTGTTCTCTTGTTTTTGTCACAATATGTTCATTCATGGGTGAAAGTGTTCAGGATTATTCCTGAATTTCAGGTTTTTGAGACTTTTTGTCCCTATATAATGCTATAGCAAACATGCCTTTTCAGGATAATGAATTCAGATTTCAGGTTTTTGAAATTCTTCAACTTTCACCCATGTGTTCATTAAAAGCTGGGTCCTATATGGCCCAGTGGTTAAGTTGGCTGCTTTAAAACTCAGGGTTCCAGGGTTCAAGCCCCACCAACACCTTTGGTGTCATTATAGTGACCTTTGGCCAGTCACTTCAGAGCCCTAGCCTAGTACTGGTGAATCCAGGAAAGCTGTTACATAACTGAAAAATTGTTGATACGGTATTAACCATTTCGCGGCCAAATATATAGCAAAAAGTTCATCTCAGTGCCAAATATATTTAGCGCTTTCTAGGAAAAAAAGTAGTATGCTGTACAGTCAAGCTTGTGTTAAGTGGTCAGTGTATGGAAATGAGATATTGGCTGTTAAAGACAGGTTGGCTGCTTAACACAAATTGATGTGCACTATAAATTTGACAATGGGACTTTTTGAAGTGGTTGTCTAGACAGGTTCGCTACTTAAAAGGGTGGTTGCTTAACGCGAGTTTATGTCGACTAAAGTGGCCTACGGCGGACAACCACTCTGTCAACTTAAGTCGACTATGGCTGCAAAACGTTAAACACCAAACAAACAAACACTCTTTAAGAACTGTTTTGGGCATAACATTTTTATAAATGGAGCTTGTTTTGCCTCAAAGATTACCGTCTGCATAGGGTTTCGTTAATGATGTTTACACAGAAAAAAACAACATTTTAATGCTTATAGTCCTTGAACCAACCTCATTCTTACGCAAACAGGTTAGGTCTAGGCCAGCAACCAAGTAATTTGATGGTTGGCCTGTGATCTAACCTGTTTGCTACTCTGAGTCTCTTTGCTCATTAAAATCAAGCAGATATTTAACATTTTGAAAAGCAGATGACACAAAAATCTATCTTTAGAAAATTACTCACCATTTTAATGGCTAAATTGGCATGTTCCAAACATGATGTGGTTACATCCTTTATTTTCAGGTTTGTCTTAGAGAAGTACAATGCCCTATCGTGGCTGACGTTTGACCCAGTCCGTAATGACCGCAAGTCCTGTCTGCCGATCCACTTCACTGTGCTTATGCAGATGTACCATGCCATGAATGCATTCATTTAAACATCATTCCAGTATTAAGAACACCGAATCCCAATTCCACTGATAAGCCATAACCCCTCCCTGTTTCCATGAAGGTAGAATGTGAAGACAACATGCAAATCAAAAATGAAGATGACCAGAGAATATTGTGATAAACTGTGACAAAAGGAGAATTAGCTCAGCATGAGCAAATTACCCTTTGTCATAGTTTACCTCTATGTCTATTGCTAAGAGTTTAAGCAAAGTTAATATGTATTACTAAGTGAGGCATTAATACTATGAACATTGATGTAAATGTATCTGAAATAGATTATCAGTAAGGTATTATCTTAGATAAAGAAGTGATGCAATTTCTTGCAAAACCTGTCTCAGAATGTTATACTATATGGTTAAATTAAACTGATTGTTACTGTAGTCATTCTTGCGTTGAGTGACCATTCTTAAACTATGCTTCAAAGTTTATTTAGTCAAATGATTTCTCAATACAGGATGCAAGTCATTTAGAAAGCTCCAACTGGATTATTCTGAATCACTGGCATCTGTATCAAGCTGTTTGTTGTGTTATACACCATGGTTCTGTCTTCTGTTACCTCTTCAAAACAAGATTGATTGTACATCTAAAGATATGCGAACCAATACTAAGGAAGGATGCCATTAAATTATTACCATAGGGTTTTCATATATATTAGGTTCGGAATAAGATACCTGAATTCTTAAGTTTTGTCTGTAAACCCTGTAGAGTAGCTATTCATTAGAATCAATTCATAAGAGTCTATTCTAATGTATACCAATGAAATAGGTTTATTTAATAGTTATTGAAATGTAGAAGTTTCATATTGGCACTTTATCGCACACTACTTCTATTATTTTCCTTTTTCTTTGTAGATCTGAATATTTCTAGAGCGGATTTTTAAGGGTGCTTGTTCTTAGGAGACAAAATTTGAAAGTCGAAATAAAATGTCATTAAAACAATACAGTTTTTGTATTGTTGTTGGATATACAATCAAAAGTAGCTATTGAGCGCATAAGTCAAGGAGGCATCAATTTATCTAATTATACATAGTTTATATGCAATAGATCTCTGAAGCAATGTCATGCTTTTGGATTCAAATGCACTGTATACACACTTTAAAGAACAAGAAATGATCTAATTTTGCTTCCACTGGCTATTCTTCAGTGTGTATCATATAACAGTACAGCTGTTGTGCAGTTTTAAAGAAATTAACAATCAACTTCCAAATTTCCTCACATCTGTGAATAAGCACCTTTAATGAAATCTCTTTCCGAAAAGTTTCACTTGCACAACGCCACTTCTCTTGGTCAGTCAACCTATCATCATCCCTTTTGTGATATTGTGACTTAAGGAAAAGGTTGTTCCTTGTAAACTGGGGACGATTTTTGTACTGTGATAAGTTTCTAAGATATACTAATCTTCTTCATCATGTTTTATGCAATGTAGATATGAAGAATGTGACCATCACATGAATAGGAACTTACTTGTTAGCTCTTTAGAAAATCTTTATCTTTCTTTATCGAAGATAATCATGTCATGCAAGCATAATAATTGTAATACTTTGATTTGAATTCTGTTTTGTCTAAAGGCAATACCTGAAAAACTATGCAGCTTATAATATATGCATTTTGAATCTGTTTGGCAAGTTGAATATTGTAAAGAATTCTTTTAAAGACGAGTCATACAAGCAAAAACATTTTTTTTTTTTTTTTCCTTCCAATGTTTCAAAAATAGTTTCAGTAGCAGTGTCTATTCTTTATTTTTCTTGAAAGCTTTCTTTTTTCAGAACTTTATGGACTTGATAAATGCAATAGGATTCCATCATTTCACAAGAAGTTTGATTATTTGAGAAACCATTGCAGTGATCAAATGTTCAATCAAAAACACTGCCTTTGCTTATTGTTAACTAGTCTACTTTGAAGCCAGTAATATAAGATGCAGATGTCCAAAGATAACACAATTGCAGTCATAGTAGTTATTCTATATGGTCTGTAAATCCCATTTCACGCTTACCACTTCTTCCTGTTATGTAAATTTTGAAGCATAATGTGGCAAAATGAGATATACATCCATTTGTCTCAATAACCTTTACCAAAACATCAAAAAGAAATTATTTGTTTTCTTACTTTGATTGTCATATTATGTTCAGACCACTCAAAGTCCTGTATGAATGCTTATCTTGATTCTGTCAACAAGGTCAAATCTGAATTTTGATAATCCTGAGCTGTCTAGGGAAATGTGACGATGTTTGAGGGACGACTTGATGTCTCAACCATAAGCATTTTTTTAGGTAAAAGATTCCTTGACCAACTATCAAGTTGTTTTATGACAATTGAAAAAGGAAACGTAGATATTGTTTTGCATGTGTAATCAAGTATCCCTTTTCTCTCAAATGATACTTTGTTAATGAACCATTAGATAAATGTGGCATTTTGTATAGGGTTGAAATGAGTTGCACTTACCTTATTTTGATAGAAAATGATATTTGGGTTGGTTTTTGTGAGCCAGCAAGCATATATGTACATGCTTTTTAGCTCACCTGAGCACGTAGTGCTCAAGGTGAGCTTTTGTGATACCGAGATGTCCGTCGTCCGTGCGTGCGTCCGTGTGTCCGTGCGTGTGTCAACAATTGCTTGTGAACACTCTAGAGGCTACATTTATGATCCAATTTTTATCAAAATTGGTCAGAATGATTGTCTCAATAAAATCTTGGCCAAGTTCGAAACTGGGTCATGTGGGGTCAAAAACTAGGTCACTAGGTCAAATAATTTAAAAAGTTTGTGAACACTCTAGAGGCCACATTTTTGGTCCAATTTTGATGAAAGTTGGTCAGAATGATTGTCTCAATAAAATCTTGGCCAAGTTCGAAACTGGGTCATTTGGGGTCAAAAACTAGGTCACTAGGTCAAATAATTTAAGAGGTTTGTGAACACTCTAGAGGCCACATTTATGGTCCAATTTTGATGAAAGTTGGTCAGAATGATTGTCTCAATAAAATCTTGGCCAAGTTCGAAACTGGGTCATGTGGGGTCAATAACTAGGTCACTAGGTCAAATAATTTAAAAAGCTTGTGAACACTCTAGAGACCACAATTATGGTCCAATTTTTATCAAAATTGGTCAGAATGATTGTCTCAATAAAATCTTGGCCAAGTTCGAAACTGGGTCATGTGGGGTCAAAAACTAGGTCACTAGGTCAAATAATTTAAAAAGTTTGTGAACACTCTAGAGGCCACATTTATGTTTCAATTTTGATGAAAGTTCATCAGAATGATGGTCTTAATGAAATCTTGGCCAAGTTTGAAACTGGTTCACGTGGGGTCAAAAACTAGGTCACTAGGTCAAATAATTTAAAAAGCTTGTGAACACTCTAGAGGCCACATTTATGGTCCAATTTTGATGAAAGTTGGTCAGAATGATTGTCTCAATAAAAATGTTGGCCAAGTTTGAAACTGGGTCATGTGGGGTCAATAACTAGGTCACTAGGTCAAATAATTTAAAAAGCTTGTGAACACTCTAGAGACCACAATTATGGTCCAATTTTTATCAAAATTGGTCAGAATGATTGTCTCAATGAAATCTTGGCCAAGTTCAAGACTCGGTCATGTGGGGTAAAAAACTAGGTCACTAGGTCAAATAATTTAAAAAGCTTGTGAACACTCTAGAGGCCACATTTATGGTCCAAATTTGATGAAAGTTGGTCAGAATGATTGTCTCAATTGAAATCTTGGCCAAGTTTGAAACCGGGTCATGTGAGGTCAAAAACTAGGTCACTAGGTCAAATATTTGAAAAACCTTGTGAACACTCTAGCAGCTATATTTATGGTCCAATTTTGATGAAAGTTGGTCAGAAGGATTGCCAAAATGAAATCTTGGCCATGTTTGAAAGTGGGTCATGTGGGGTCAAAAACTAGGTCACTAGGTCAAATAATTTAAAAAGCTTGTGAACACTCTAGAGGCCACATTTATGGTCCAATTTTGATGAAAGTTGGCCAGAATGATTGGATTATTTACCATAAGCTTGACTGTCTTAAAATTTTCCAAATTTATTTACTGTTGAAAACCAATAAACGACTTTGAGATACATTTTCCAATTGTTATTATTTTAATTTGCCCAACCAATTGTTACTGTCCCTGCTTTCACAAACCTAAATTTCCTTCATCTTAATTCTCTTTGTCTTGGTGAACATTAACTCAAGAAGACAAATACAATACACATAAAAAAATGTTAACAAGCAAGAGCATTGGCTTAGAGTATTCAATGCAATTAGCACTTAGAAGAGTTTGAAACATACCAACCACTCTGTCTTAAATATACCTCTTTTTCAAACAGAACTCAGGTGAGCGATAAAGGGCCATTATGGCCCTCTTGTTTTTTATTCCAAGTACTTGAGGGGAATTGAAAGCAAATTTTATAGAATGATATACTTATAGTGCTATGAAGTGTTGTAGAAAGTATTTAATCGGAACACAAAATGTGTTAGCAGCAATGAACAAAATATGTCTAAGGTTTGTTAATTGATTAATCTCCCATTTCCATTGCAATGATTTGTTGCAATAATATAAGGGTTTCGTGTTTGTGAAGTACTTACTACAGTCTTGCATTTAACCTTCCACTTGACAGAGAATTCCTTATGTTATCGCGAATTCTAAGAGGATTTTTTCTGTCATTTTAATGAATTGTCCTCTTGACTGTTTGTTGTAATTGGTATAAGCATGAATATAAACCAACAATCTAAAAGGTAGAATGGTCATTCATTATATTCTTTAAAATCATTGTAAAAATTCTTTTTTGTCGCAATGTTTTCAGTTAATGTGTGCTTCATGCATAAAGATATACCTGTTATCAAGGACCTAGGAAAGTTATTATGTTTTAAAAGCCTTCAGTTGATAGTTTTCTAATGCACCCATGATTAAAAAATACACTACGGCAATTAGTCATAACTAAAGGTTCTTAAATCTTTGTTTAGAAAGAATGTCATTTTGTAGAAAATGTTTGCATTTGAATGCCTCTGTCATGTGTGTATTTTTTATCTTTTTTTTTCTTTTTTTTTAGAACCAGTCAACTTTGGTATGATATTTATGTTATTTATTTACACATTGAGCTTTGTAGATATTTATCATTATTTGTCAATTAGCAAATTAAACTATGTGTTATTTAAGTCATTTTAAGTTATTGAACCTGCTGTTTACCCAATACCACTTACGGAATTGAAACAATTGTCCAAATGTAGATTATCAACAGACATTAAGGTAGAATACCCCGAATCTGCCATTTTGAAACTCATTTCTTCGTCTGATTTTTTCTGTTATTCTTGGTATTCATCAGTCTGGGCTGGAACTATTTGAATTGCCTTGGTCGGAACTGTTTGAATAAAACCTAATTGTTCCGTTACCGACCGATATTTACAGAGAATGACCCTTATCATCTAACAAAAGAATTTCAAAATGGCGGATTATGGGTATTCTACCTTAATGATATAAATGGTGGGAAAGTATTTTGAGTTAGCAAATGTTGTTAGTAACGAGAGATTAGATGCCTTACCTTTTATTTGTTCTGTTTGTTTTTCTCTTCTGTCCACTTAGTTATTTTGTAGTCTCAGTTTTATTTTTCCACAGTTGTATTCAATTGGAACTTTCAAATGATAAGCAAAAAGGTAGATATTGTATACCTCTGGTGAACTTAAAATGGGGGCGTGTGTGGCCAAGTAATTAGGTTACAAAACTTGAAATGGTTCTATCCAACTCGAACATCCCATAATGAGGCGGGGATCCTTCATCAATATAAGCTGGGAATCGAAAAATAATCGAAATATTGTTGATATCTTCTAAAGAATGATTTTCAAACTTTTGGGGTATTTTATTTTACGGTTTTTTTTTTTTTGGTTTTTTTTTCATTCCCACACTTAGGGTTGTGTAAATGATTCTGGGTCAGAATTGAAGCCTTTTCTTATTCAGGGGATTTAAGATACCTTTGAAACCAACATATGACAGTAGATTAACAAACAAAGAGTTTGCTCATGTTGAACAAATCCATTTTTGTCAAACAGCTTTCACTTGATGATTATTGCAGCTATTTATGAAGTATTTTTATCATGGATATTCCTCTAATTCTTTTTGATAAGAGGTTGCAAAAGTCTACTGTTGTAGGTAACATATAGGGGCAGGTTTTATTGCATGTGTCTTGAGGTATTTACAATGAACTAACTTCCTTGTATGGAGTTAAGCTACAGGGCCTGTTGGAGATATTGTCTCAGTCTAGTGTACAGATGATTAGATTTGTGTGTGTTTGTGTATATTTTGTAGATTGTTCATACTTCTGTGTACTGATTTGCACATTGACCTAGATGAAGTTGTATACATCAGGTAGTGAGAGTTATTTAACAGCAACAATTGACTGTTTGTTGGGTTTGTCTTCAATTTATCAGTGATGGTGGTAGTATGAAAATTTTATTGCAAAGACTTAGCGTTTTTGTTAACCTTTTCTTTCATATCAACTTGTAGGTTTTAATGTATCTACAGCAGAAAAAAGGGAAACAAATATTACTTTTCAAAGAAAAATTCTTCCACTTTTCAATAATTTCTTTATTTACTGCATCTGCTTCAGAAGATTTCAGAAACCACTGTGCCATCAGGAGAAATTGCTTTTAACTATCAATATATCCTATCTTTTTGTCACAGTGGGTTTTATCAAAAGTCATGAAGAAAATATTACTTTCTTTTACTTAACAATTGTTGTCGCAGGTGTCTGCTAGCATTTAAAACCCACAGTGACAAAAGGAGAAATTGCTTATAGCAAGCAATTTGTCCTCCTTTGGCCACAAAGGTTTCTACCCAATGTCATAGAAAATTACATATTTTTCTCACATGCTGTTGCACTTAGTTTTGACCGTCACAAATTCTAATATGGGGGGGGGGGGTAGAGGTCAGGTGCTGTAAGTTACTTTTGAACTTGGATTTGGAAAACTCGCGTTTAATCCCTGCTAGTTTTGCAAGGATGCCTAGGATGGTCATTCCAAATATGGATTGGTTTATGAATCATGGACAAACATGTCGAAACAATAGAGTTATTTTGAGATATGGGTTTCTGTACCAATTCATCACCCAAAGTTAATTCCAGATAAAAATGATTTGTAAAATAAATAGATATATATAAATATATTATATAAAGATGGTGCATGTTTTACTGAATGTTGTTATTATCATTTTGCATGCAATTGTTGAAGTATGGGTTGGGCATTTGTTGGCATCATTCTTACTTTGTACTAAAAAAAAAAGCTCATTTTGCCGAGACACTCTCTGTGCCGTGCCTTACCAAACACCAAATTGAAAGAGTTTGCAAATGACATTTCAAAGTGTGATGAAATGGAAAAACAATCTTCTGATAGTGCAGAAAACATTGTGGGAAAAGGAGAAATTGCTTGTTAAGAGCAATTTCTCCTATTCTCACAATGTTTTCCAGAGTCGTCTGCAACAAACTGGTCAAATGTCGTTCATGTTTGGTAATGGGTTAAGCAAGTTTATTTTTACATTTAAGTAAGAAATGTCAAATTGCCTTAGGCCCTTTAGACCATGTTTACTACAAACAGACTTTCGGTTGAATTTGTTCAAAAGGGCATTTTGTGTGTATATATAATATCAAAAACAATCAATTCAGCGTATACTTGAGTACTTCCAAGTTCTGATAGGCTGTTTGTAGTAGACATGGTCTGTGAAGTCATTCATTTAGAATTGTAGAATTATCATTGTAAAAAGCGCTGCCCTTTGTAGATACTATTGCTCTGGAGGAAGAACTGTCAAATGTGGTGGCATTACAGAAAGAAATGTGAGATGTTTGTTCTTGTCAATGCAAAACAGCAATGTTTGAGCTTTTAAATTAAGTGGAAATTTAACTGAAGTCACAAACCAGGTATTATGTTAAAACCTCAGGAATGGCAACAATCCAGAACTGTTTAAACGCATTTTTGCGTGGTAATTTATTTAATATTTCTGAGAGAACTTGATTAAGAAAGCTTTTGTTTTAATTTCAGAGCGTACTGCTTCATTTAATAGTGTTCTTTCAATAATTGATTTGTAAGGATTCAAGGAGCCTGTATTGCCTATGTATGGGACTTATGACATTGGTGTCTCAAGTTCCTCTGCAGTGGCATTGCGATTTTCGGTGTAAGTGTCCTTGGGCAAGACACTGCAGAATCCTGCATAGTACTTGTGAATCAAGGAAAAGTGTAAAACAATTGAAATACTGTTGATAAGGTATTAAACCCATACAAAAGAAAGGAGGAAGTCGAAGTATTAATCAATTATTGTGTTAATTGTGAGCTGCCTGAAAATTTAACTTTACAGCCATAAATGTGTTCTATGACCAAGTTAAAGAAACATTGCCTATCAGTAGGTAATTTATTTTCATGGGAATCCACCTGTAAGTTGAGTGGCATTATATTTTTTATTTTTTTATTTTTGCCCTTTGTATCTATGGGTCAACTAAAACAGTATTTGTGACTGTAGTCATGTCAAATAATATACATGTACATGGAAACCCAAACCAAATAGTACGCCATAACAAGTTATGTAAAACGCCAGTCATGTCTATATAAAGTTATAGATACTTCTATGATAGTATTTTCTTTTAGGAGATTTTACAGTGCGAGAATCATGTAGTCATTTACCTGTGACTTTTGAGGTATTGAATTCCCATTGACTTGAGCCTTAGTTTGAGAACTGGACATCTTATAAACAACTCTAAGCCCCTCTTTAAACTCTTTACAACCTGCAGGCGACATTATTTTACTTGAAGCAGACGATCTGTTGTTGTGAAAAGGAGAAATTACTTGTGACAAGCAATTTCTCCTTTTGCCACAATGCCTTTTGAAAGTCGCAAAACAAAAAGTGGCATTTGATGGAACTGTGTACGGGCTTAGAATACTCAGAGGGGTATTACTTAAAACGTGTTTAGGTGATATAGAACACCAAATACATTAAACTTCAGAGCAGATCTACTTGGGTGCAGTCATCATTGACAAAAAACCACATTTGTTTATTTTTTTGCATCTGTGTACATGTACATGTTCAAATGTTATTTTTATCATTATGAATTTTTGTGGGGGTACCTCTGGCCTGAAGGGAGGTCGACACTTTGTTTATAAGCGATCACCTGTTAATTTTTTTGGTTATGAATTACATTTTGTACAATGGAAGAATTGAGGTCAGGTTTTTTTTGTATACATGATATATTAGTATAGAGCGGTGGCAGGGCGGGATTTTTTTCCCCTCTTGCCATCCAAATCTGTAAGTAAGTCATTGATTGCGTCATTTGTCATGGTATAAGCCTGTCGGTTTTTACCGATAGGTGCAAAAATAAAATTGAATAAAGTATGGTGTGAGTTGATTGTTTCTTTTTAGTTCCCAAGTGATTTTTACCCATTCTATTGTGGGGATGCGAACCTTCAGACTTTTCCATTAACAAAATCCCATGTTTGTCGGATGTTTGTTTCAATAGGATGAAACAATAGAAGTTATCAACTCTTTACCACCAACAGACGACTTTTTTACTTGAAGCAGAAGACTTTAAAAAGCTTTGTAAAATTTGAAAAACATTTTCAGTTCTGCTGCTGTGAAATTGATTGAATACATTGAAAAAGCGTTGTGGCAAAATGAGAAATTGCTTGTGACAAGCAATTTCTCCTTTTGCCACAGTGTTATTCGAAAGTCCTCTTCTGAAAGACGCAAAACTGTGGCGTTAGGTGGTAGACTAATGTCCGCATGTATTTGTTTGTTGGAGACTTTAGCACAATTTACCGCTATGAACATTCATTTGTTGTTGCATTGTGAAAGGCACTGCCGACTTGAAAGGTTCGAAAATGACTGTGTTTGTATGGAACGAAGAGTGGTCGCCGAAAAGTGCTTCGGAGCTATCACCTTAAACCAGAATCCGCATTTACTGTTTTACCATCCATTAACTGCGTGACTTCTCCATGCAGAAGGTAAAAAAGAATGAATTGGAATGATACGATGGCGTAGTTAAAGAACACTCGGAAACTAAAGTCCCCATGGGAGGAAAAACAGATTAAATTATGCCTTTGATTATGTTATGTGAAGTTGCTTGTGAGTAGAAATTTCGCCACAGTGCTTTTTGAACGTCGTCTGGACTTTTTCAGTTATGCTACTACGGCTTTCCAGAGATTCACAAGTACTTACCTAGAACACTGAATTTATTTGCAAAAAGACACACTCACGAAACCAGCAGCGCCGCTCAGGGGATCGAATTAAGAACCCCTAGTTTAATGGATGATTAGCTGGTAAACGTTTTATAATGATTAGCTGGTAAACGTTTTATAAAAATCCAAAGTATTTTAATGAAAATACATTCAAATTTCAAAAAACGAGGAAACAAATTGATTATCATATCCTAATTTACTTGAAGCTTTTTGTACATATTAATTCGGAAAGGTACAAATCACCTTTCCATTAAATGGTGCTCGTCGACAAGCTTTGTCTGCATGAAAATTCACCAGACATTCGTATCAAAACCACATTCCACTGAAACATTGTGTAATCTGAAGTAAGATACTAAACAAAACGAACGAATTATAATTGAAAAAGTAAAATCTGATTCAACAAAGGTCTCCCAAACGTGTTTTGATTAAAGATGAATTTGGATCGTTGATTGTTTTTCCAGCGGCGAACTTCAAGCGTTCCTTTGAACTCCACTTTTAATCCGTATTCCATAAACATTGTCTGTATCCCACCTGTATCCGTATTCCATAAACATTGTCTGTATCCCACCTGTAGATGAATCAAATATGTTACCCCTTAACACATTAACAACTAACGCAACACTCTTGCGTCTTGCAACAGACAACTTTCAAGAAGCATTGTGGCAAAAGGAGAAATTACTTGTGACAATTTCTTCCTTTGCCATAAGGTTTTTTTAAATTTATCCACATATCACAACAGCAGAACTGAAAGGTTTTTCACATGTTTAAAAAGCTTTTCTAAAGTCGTCTGCTTCATGTAAAAAAATGTCGTCTGCAGGTGGTAAAGAGAGAAACTAGAGATCGGTATTCTATCGTTCCAAATTGGAAGTTTCGACAAACGCTAATTTGAATCACGCAAAGTTTAAAACACACCTCTGGGTGGATAGAAAATATTGGAGGAAAAGGAAGAATGGTGTTGCGGATGATTTCTCCTTTTCCGCAGATATTTCTTTTCTCTTTTTAACGGCATTTGAAAGATAAAGATATCATGGGATATTTGTTCCAGTATTTGTCCTGTTAAAGAGAATCGATACGGAATGTCGCTGTTTCCAAAACACGTCTGTCTGTAAAATGGGAATAACTATTCAATGAATAATTCAAAATGTCGTGGAAGTTATTGTTACGTTAGAAAACATCTGTTTTACGCCCCATTTTTGCATTTTAAACATTCATTTTATTTCCACGACTGAATGATCGATGAGTGTGGTTTTTTTTGTCAAACGGATATAATAGTATCGTTGGTAATTTTTTTTATATGGTTTTTACATCACATCAACATTATTTCAGTTATGTAGCGATGCCCGACTCTTAATGATCGAGGAAGACCCCATACTCAACTGCCTATAAGGGCTGGTCAAGGTGGGTAGAACCATCGGCATTCCGTAAGTCAGTCGGGAGACTGCCTCTCATGAAAATCCATATCCCTCTCAGGATTTGAACCCACGCGGAGAGGGGTCGTTGGTAATACATAAAATGGAACCAGTACAGATTCAGAATCTGCGAAGGTAATGAGGAAACCTTTCAGGTGACACGAGAAGTATATGTTTGATATACATGTACATGTATATTATTTCTGTTTTTGAGAGAAAATACGTAAGAAAATATAGAGGAGCAATTTCTTTTTTTACCATGATTGTACCTAAGAGTTAATTTTGAATTGTTTCAAATGATCGAGACGAAGTTACTTTCTGAAAAGGATTATGAAACATTTGTGGAAAATATTATACAGCATATACAAATTTCTTTGACAGTATGGCACTCCCTGTTTGTTTAACAAGAACTTGATGCTTGAACGGGGCCCTCATATGCTCTATAACGAAATAAATACACTTTACAGCTCTTTATCGAGTATCCTGATTTATGGGTTGCCATCTGCTCAAGCAGTTATTTCTTCCATTTCCTCACGTTGTTCGTACAGCTTATGCTGCAAATTCTTCGATCCTTTTTTACCTTGGTCACGGTACAAAAGGATCGAATCAGCAACACGTTGTCAGCGTGGCTTCACATTTATTAACAAGCAACAGCATGAAACTGCATTTAATATGCCAGTAGAAAATGCACTCAGACTTCAAGGTAATACAAATCACGGCTTTGAGTCTTCATGTCAAAGGACACTCCTATCAAAGTTCACCCCCACAAAGTCGACAGCACCCGTGGGGAACGAACACAGTCCCGGGGTCGCAAGTCAACCACTGGGCCAAGCAGGAACCATTTAGGATGTAGTTTATGTTTTATTCAAAGAATGGTGCGATGAAATTACTCGACAAAAATATTAAAAGGGAGTGACAACCACAAACAAGCATTATTTGCAGGACAATGGGTTTATTTCTACATCGAGTTTAACACGGTGTCAACAATTTTCATCTAACTCACTGCGTACATGGAATTAGGCGTAACAGGCTAGGACTCTGGAGTATCTTGCCAAAGGACTCCCATACGATACCAGAGGTTCCAGTGGGGATCAAACCCGTGAACCAGAGTTGTAAGACCACTAGTTTAACCAGTGCACCCAAAGGATGATAACATGGGTGTTATGCTGCTATTTTGGCGTGTTGCGGCTCGGGGCATTCCGATCAAACAGCGCGGTTATTCGCTTCTATCAGAGGTGATCCGTGACTGCTGTTCGATAGTCATAAATGATTTTTACCAGATATAAGGGAAATTAATAAGAAATACGTCTGGGAATATCGTAAATAGCATTGATATCTAACGGTGATAAAATATTGCCGCGCAGGTTATATTCAACACGCAATCTAAATAAATTGTCGGCTGGCCTGCGATCTAACCTGTTTGCTACTCTATGTATATTTCCTTATCAAAATTAAACACATATTGAAGGGTTTGAAAGGTAGATGACACAGAAATCTACTTTTTGAAAGTAACCCAGCATTCCAAGGATTAGACTGCAGAGCTGAAATCACATTGCTCCGGCTTACTTATGGTAAGCTGATGGTTCTATCCGGCTTGGCAAGCACTTGTGGGCAGTCAAACGAACGGTCTCCAACCATTTGTAGTTACAATATAGATGGAATGCTGTAGACGTGATTTAAAATCCAACATACGAATGCAACATTTTTCTTGTTTGAACAACTTTTTTTTCGACTTTCAAACTTTCTCTTTTGTGAACAAGAACCTTTAAGCAATGGTAGTGTTACTTTTTATTGTGGGTCTAAAAGGGTTGTAGAACTGTTTAAAGCAGATAGACCGATGTACAATTCCAATAAGTTATATCAGATTAGATTTGTTGTGTATATTATTACAGGACTTTTGTTTATATACAGTTTGGCTCGTTGCCGAAAATTAGAGTCCGATCTGTAAACCATTGGTGATTCACCGGGCATTTATACATATCGTTTGTCTTTAAAGGTGGTTGCTCATGTTATGAAGAATTGGCAAGTCAAAATAAAATGTCGCTGAAACAATACAATTTTTGTATTGCGATGTAGTTTTTAATGAAAAATAGCTACCGAACGCAAACTTGGTTCAGAATGTGTCATTATATCTTAGCGTGTAGTACAAAAGATATGCGATTTCATTCAATTTTACGTTCAGAGGTTATTATTTTTTTCTTAAAATATAATACTCACGGGATTCGAACTCATAACCATCATGTCGTGAGGCCGACGCTCTTCCCATGGACCACTGTTCTCCACGAGGTAATTAAACCTTTAATTGAAGGGTATGTTATGACCCTTGAGTTTGTGTCCCCCAACGATTGTCCAGGGGATCGCGATATAACTGTTAAAGCGATGTAAAATGCTTATGAATAAATCGTCCTCTCCTTTGCATGTCTTTGGCGGATCGCTACATGTGCTTTGAACTGAATTTTCATTGTGAATGCAGTTGATTTGAGATTCTCCTCTCTCTATACCTCTACTAAACATACGCTTTGTGTAAACAGTATGGCGTATTGAATTCTCTGTAATGTTTTGTTTAGTTTATCTGTCACTTTGTTTCTATTTTTAATCTTTAATATATTTGGTTTTACATTGCGTCAAAATTGTTCAGTTGTGTTGGGATGCCAGACTCTTGTAACAAGAATGTCTCTCAAAACTGCAAGACTGGATAGAATTAGTGAAAAAAGAATCTTCGCAAAACATCACATTATCATGACAATATAACGCATACACCATTTATTAGCGATGTTGACAAGACAATCCAGAGTCCAGGCATGGTACTAATGAAGCACAGAAAAACTGCAATATAACCGATAATTGTTGGTACGGCGTTTCACCAGCTTATGACACCACCAAATAATGTCTTTAACTGATATGAATGATGAGGAAATCAATGACTTTACTATCCGTTGAGCCAGTACAGATCGTGATTACTCATCGGATCCTCATTTTTTAACTCCTCATTGTGCCTCATTTATCATGGTAACTCATCGGATCCTCATTTTTTAACTCCTCATTGTGCCTCATTTATCATGGTAACTCTAGACGGGATTTGTCATACGACTTACAGATTGTTGACACGATGGTAAACAAATGAAAAAATTCAAACGATTTAATTGGAAAGAGAGCATATTTAATAAATACAACAACTAGAAACATATACAAACATGCATTCGACATCTATTCGTAGCATTTTATAACTTATGATTTATCTATTCGACCTAGCATCCAATTTAATACTCGATACAGGAGCAGCTTCCGGAGCGAAAGTAAGATGAGATTCATTTTGTCACTGTAAGAACCATAAGGTCGGATCTTGTTTATTTCAAAAAGTCTTTACGGTTTTACTGTGACGTGACGATTACGGTACATGTATCTATATTATATAGCCATGGCTAAGAATGTAACAAACAAATAACTCGTTTCACCGTCTGTTTAACCCCTTACTCAACATTGGCACACAATGACGCAAATGTAGCATTGCTCTGTAAGAGACTACTCCGACGTATACAACATGCATTATTACGTCATTAAATTTCAAATTTCGTATTATGTATAATAACTCGACACTGTATGTTTTCTTTGAATAGGAGGATAAGTTATTTTTATTTTGGCGTATTAATTTTTCGCCCAATACCATTTATCAGAAATATAATTGAATGGTTGATGTTTTATGTTTGATATATGCTGTTGCTATCGGGTTGGACCAGTCCGATAGATCCAAATGATCAAATCTGATTCAAATTCTGAAACATAACAACCTGATTTGGAACGACGCTTGTTTGCCTCTACGGTATAAATGTATGACGAAACACTCATTAAAGCAGAACAGATTAAAAATAAATGGAATTCTTACCATAGAATATCTCAGGATTAATAAACCCTTTGCTAATCATCAACAATTATTCAACCAATTGGTATAAGCGTAATCTAAAAAAAAACCATCCATGAATCTGCTAAACATGTATTTCCCGCATATAATGCATTAATCACAAAAAGCACTTGCTGGTTCTAACGTCACACAAACACGAGTTATTGATGTGTGTGCATCAACATCAGTTCATACTTTAGCAAACTTTCTCACGCACGTACAGCCCTGACCAGTCAGCGTCTGAAACGAGAGAGAAAAAATAGTTACTGATAAACCATTTATTTTGGACATAAATAGTTGCACTGAACATTGTTATATATGTGATATCGATACAGTTGTCATAGGCCTTAGACTCCAATTATATATATTCAACATACGTCACACGATACACCTGTCCACATCTATCGAACAGACAGAATGAAATTTGTAACTATGTAGATGTGAACAAATTGAGTTGGAATATCAGTTTTACTACGCTGTCCAGCTTATTCAAATGCACATCATAAGTATTTTGGAAACATTTCGTAGCATGATATATTGTTTTTGTAAATCTAATGAAATAAAATGTTCTTCCACAATGTCACTTTTCATTGGAGAAGGATTAGATGCACATGTATATGTACGTGTGTAGTTACGTATATGTTTATATGTGTGCATGTATATGTATTGTTAGAATATGCTGTTTTAATATCCATCATTTTTGGTTTATTTTCATCTTGAAAGAAATATAATGGTCAAATTTATTTTTCTGAAATTACCGAATTCATGATTTAATTGAATCTATGATAAAAATCATCAACAAATCTGTCCACGGAAATCGTGAGGTTCTTTCGCCTTTTCGAGTCTTTTCTTTGGACATAGGCACATACAGTGCTTAGATACATAATAACTATTTTGGGTATGAACTGAGCTTAAAAAAATAACCTTATAACTAATTTTGATCGTCAAAAACGTTAAAAATGTTGGAAAATTGGGATTGCAGTAAAAGTACAATGTTTTGCTCCGATGTGAAAGAATTCTATATTACAAATAAATGCCATCCATTGGTTATCCTTTAAATAACCTTTTGCGTGATGAAGACGAAGAAACTCTTTCCTTTGCGACGACAGTATTCTATAGATTAATATTCATACGGCTAATTACGCAAATCCCCCTTTAAATCGTTTAAACATCACGTATGCAAATATCGCATCAATATTCATAATTCTACTAATTTGTTCCGAAGCTGAAGCAATAAATAGTCTATAACTTGCGCTTGCATTCTAAGGCCATGTAAATGTTACACTTGTTTGGATCGCATAGTTTTGTTGGATTGTTTTACAACGTGTTGAAACAGTCATTATTTCAGTTTTATTGCGGTACTAGGCACATGAATGTTGAAGGACTGACACAAGCTGAACTCATAATGGCTGGCCAAGCTCGGTAGTATTATCGACAGTGAACAAACCATGATACCTGCTCTTATGGATTTACAACTCCTCTTGTACCGATATTCAAACCAGCAGGAAGAGCGTTTCAGGGACAACTGCTTTTACCACTGAGACTAGGAGATCCCAGGAGGGTCCGAGATCCCATACGTAGACTTGGCGCAAAGCGAACTGTGATTTTTTTAGTTTTAGCCGTTTGATAATAAGTATAATCAGCAGTGCAATCTGTTGTTAACGAATTGGAATTTGGAACAATGCTAACCCCCTATTCTGCAAACATCACTTTGGTGTATCTTCTGCAAAAGTCTTTAGAAACTGTAGTATCAAAAGGATAGCTTGCTCCTTATGGGCAATTCGTCCGGTCGACAAATTGATTTTTACTCAGACAATGAATAAAATGTTCTATTTCTCTTGCTGTTAATTGTCGTCTGCTATTGATTCTCATATGGGGTTAATGATTAACGTTGTCATCTGTAGAATACTCGGAAAAGGCGTCCATGTGCTAGAAACCACTATGACTGAAAGATAGATTACTCTTATAGAGAATTTCGACGTTAGGTCATGACGGTTTTTGAAATTTCCTGTAACGGACGCGTCAAAGAGAGATTTAACGTAGAAAAGAGTTAACAGATTCCAGTTATCCAGTATTTCCGATCGTCTGGGACAAATCGATCCGCCATTACGTAATGGCGGCGCATGTTGCATGCTGTACAGATTTTCCGTTTAATCATATCCGTTTTGGAACCAGAGTTTATTATTCAACAGATCAACTGTCACATCAATCAACGTAATTGGTGCTGTTATTGATTTAACTGTCTACCGAACATGTCTTAACATGTTTTAAACTGAAAACGTCTGCAGACGGTATTCTGTATTTTCGTTTTGGTGAAATTGAAAGATGTTCACTCGCCTTTTTTAAACTATAAAATGGGTTTTTACCTCAAGTAACAACTTTTCATTTTGCTTCGTTGACACCTATTACAAAATTAACACTTATTACAAAACACTCTTCCGCAACAGAATCTGCGAAATATAGGGACCTATTGCAAAATATTAAAACGAATGCATCATTGCAACATGAAATATTTAAATGCATTATAACACGAGATCTCAGTTCCATACAGAATTGAACGTTTTGTATTTCCACGAAGCATTGCTTGGAACACAATAAATCATTCGGAAACGCTTTGAAATACCAACCACGGAGCTTTGAAAATATTACACTGGTGTCAGCAATATCTTTGCTTGTGGAGAAGTCGCAAACAAGACCTTAATTTGAACCAGGTTATTGTCAAATAGCTTACTTAGGTCGGCAATACATTTGCTGGTGACGAAGTAACACACGGTGCCTTGATTTTGGCAAGGCTATTGAGAACTATTTTGCTTAGCGCAGCAATATTTTCGCTGATTAAGACGTGGCACACAACGCCTTGATTTGCACCAGGCATTTGTGAGATATCTTTTGTGTGGTGATCTGTTCGCTTGTAAAGATGTGACACACGGCACCTTGAAACACGCAAGATCATTGTGAACTGTCAGTAATGCATTTGCATGTAACAACGTGGCACACAATGTTGTAATTCCCATTAAACCATTGTGGTATACTTTGCTAAAGTCGGCAATAAATTTCCAGATAAAGACATAACACACGGTCTCTTTATTTCTAAAGCCATCGCAAACTATTTTGCTTAGGTCAGCAATGCATTGCAAGATCTTAGTACATGTATTAGCAGCGAAGGTTTTATAATAAAAAATGTTACTTTGAAATGATACAAATAGGTTATTACTCGTTCACACAGCAAATATGATGAAGGTCCGATTAACTATTCAATATTGAATAATAGATAAGAGATATAACACAAGCAACCCGGACAGAACCATGTGTAGCATGTGGAGGTTCTGCAATATGGAAACAAACTCTAAAATTCAAGCAATCAGTAATCTGACCTTTGGTAATTGGTTGAAAGCATATCAATTAAAAGCTCTTCCATTTTCTATTCGGTGCGTTAATTCACGTTTCCATATAGATGGATCTTAACCGTAGAATTATGTACAAAAATATCCAACATTCCTTTTGTTTATTTGATTGTCAATCTGCATACAAAAGATGGAACCATATAGTTTTAACGTTGCGCATTTCTTGTGTTATATTTACGAAAAACCTAAGGCAAATGATTTACTAAGAACACATAGTCCTTCCTTCAGTACCACCCAAAAGATAGAATTAGCGTGGATGATGCATATTCTTTTATTTATTTATACAGGTTTTTATATCGCGTCAACATTATTTCAGTTATGTTCCGATGCCCGACTTTAACGATAGAGGATGACACCGTTCTAGACTGCATATAAGTGCTTGTCAAGCCGGATAGAACGATCGGCACTCCGTAAATCAGTCGGGAAACTGCCTCCGCAATGGTTCAAATCCCGGTGACGTCATTTTGGATGAAAATCCAAATGCCGTCAACGGGATTTGAACCCACGCAGAGAGGAGCCATGTAATTTCAAGTCCTGTACCCTAGCCACAAGGCCATGGAGGCCCGGAATGGTGCAGGTACTTACCATGGTCAGTGTGTTACCGGATCCTTGGCGTACATGAGTGCACGTGAACCCGTCACCCGTCTGTGTTTCCACCAGTTTGTCACCGTCTATGGAAAACACGACCTGTAAACAGAAGAATGGGACGGATTAGCTACATCGTCATGCATCTGCGGCAAATCGGACGTATGCATATCCACATGTATAATTACTGTTACAGATTCAACATATAAGAATGAAAAAGATTTAAAACCCTACATATCCAGTAAAGTGAAATTAAAGCATGTGAAAAGAAAATGGTTGTAAAAACTAATTAAAAGGAAACGTGATGTAAGATCTCCGTGTAAATATTGGACAGGTAGTAAAAGCTATAATTAATCTTACACCTCTTTTTTATATAGCAATTTTATTATGTAGAACAAAAAATGTGGTATTTATGTCTTTATGTTTAATCGGCTGTACATTCTCTGTTTTAAAGATAACTGGATGCTTATTTCACATCTATGTAAAACGCAAACAGAACTTAAACTTTAGAATGAAACGAAAAGGCCCACGGGCTGCAACCACTACATGCAACTGAAGTTTGGATTTAAGCTAGTGTGTTAATTAGAAAATGATTTACGTTAAGACAATTAGTTAAAGGGAATCAATATATTAATCACTAGACGGAAAAAAGGCAAATGTGTCCATTTCGTTAAAGAAAACGCGTTTTATGGCGATAAAACGAAGCTTACTTTACGACAGACCCCTGAAACGATATTCCGACTTGAAAACTATGTCAACAGGTTTTCAACGAGAGCTTTTTATCGACTTAGGTTATCTGTTAGTAGGATGGCATAAATCTCACTCAAAAGGACAGTGATTGACCCGAATTGGTCGTCCTTAACCCTTATAGTGCTGGAACCGACTTAATGCTCATGCAAACAGGTTAGAGATCCAGGGCAGCCACCAAGTTAATTGACGACTGGCCTTTGAAAGCAGACGACACAAATCAATTTCTAGAAAAAGAAACAGCATTAAGGGTTACAAACGTAACACGTAAGCTGATGTTGAGAGTTCAAAAGATAACAAAATGAACATTTTCTTCTTTTTCATAATTAATTTTTGTAACGATCAGTATATGTTTGTCACGTTGACATCAATTTGTACAAGTCTAAATAAAGCATGTTCTGTTCCTGGTTTTATGTGGAGTAAAGAACTAATGAGGTCTAAATAAAGCATGTTTTGTTCCTGATTTTCTGTGGAGTAAAGAACTAATGAAGTCTAAATAAAGCATGTTATGTTCCTGATTTTATGTGGAGTAAAGAAATAATGAAGTCTAAATAAAGCATGTTTTTTTCCTGATTTTATGTGGAGTAAAGAACTAATGAAGTCTAAATAAAGCATGTTCTGTTCCTGATTTTATGTGGAGTAAAGAACTAATGATGTCTAAATAAAGCATGTTTTGTTCCTGATTTTCTGTGGAGTAAAGAACTAATGAAGTCTAAATAAAGCATGTTCTGTTCCTGATTTTATGTGGAGTAAAGAACTAATGAAGTCTAAATAAAGCATGTTTTGTTCCTGATTTTATGTGGAGTAAAGAACTAATGAAGTCTAAATAAAGCATGTTCTGTTCCTGAGTTTATGTGGAGTAAAGAATTAATGAAGTCTAAATAAAGCATGTTTTGTTCCTGATTTTATGTGGAGTAAAGAACTAATGAAGTCTAAATAAAGCATGTTCTGTTCCTGATTTTATGTGGAGTAAAGAACTAATGATGTCTAAATAAAGCATGTTTTGTTCCTGATTTTCTGTGGAGGAGATAATTGCTTAAGTTCGCGCAGCATGTATTTAGTCAACATACGCTTTCTCCATTTCCATTCATTATACATGTATTTCTATTTATTGGTCTCGGTAAAAAGAAAATCAGCAGCAAACTATGTCTTATAAACCTTATAGTTTGTTGAATTGAAAAGAAATTGCCGTAACAAAGTATATCAAGACAAACTTCACCTTTTATCACAATGGTGTATTTTGAAATTATTTCAGTATATATTCGTCGAAATGATTCAATATAAAATATAAGTGGTTTTCAATCCAGATATCAAACACGATATAAAGCGTGTATTATTCGCGTCTAATCTGTTTACACGCTGCGAAACTTGCCAAGATCGCTGATACAGCATCCTCGAAACATCATTAATTCAGTCTAATCTTGCCAATATCTCAGTATGAATTATAGACCAAGCCTCTCAGTAGAATGCAGTAGAAAGAACATTTTGCTAGAATAAGTCTTCGACGCTTTTGTTAATTCATTTTCGTTAGGTTACGTTAGTTCCCGTCTTTGTTTCCACTTTAAGTCATTCCGGACATTTAACAGAACAGAACAGAACAGAACATAACTTTATTTAAACCCAAGTATAAACATGTATACAATAAGGGTAATCAATATATATGTGAGTGTCGTGATCCAGGAGGAACGAGAAAAAAAGAAAGGAAGTGTGTGAGAGAAGAGAGAGAGAGAGAGAGAGAGAGAGAGAGAGAGAGAGAGAGAGAGAGAGAGAGA
The DNA here is from genome assembly GCA_947846245.1 of Cerastoderma edule. Taxonomy (NCBI): domain Eukaryota; kingdom Metazoa; phylum Mollusca; class Bivalvia; order Cardiida; family Cardiidae; genus Cerastoderma; species Cerastoderma edule. The sequence continues at coordinate 28,978,828 of OX401411.1, forward strand.
GAGAGAGAGAGAGAGAGAGAGAGAGAGAGAGAGAGAGAGAGGGAGAGAGAGAGAGAGAGAGAGAGAGAGAGAGAGAGAGAGAGAGAGAGAGAGAGAGAGAGAGAGAGAGAGATAGGGGGGGAGACAGAGATAGAGAGAAATACATATATTTTAGAACCGAGAAAACAGGGAAAAAACATCAAACATACAAATATGATTATATACCAAAGTAATCGTTGCAAATTTTAACTATTTATAAAATAGGTTTTGATCTGTATTATGTTTTAAAATTGCTCAGGGGACAATCTCAAAACACAACACAGATCAATAACATATATTTTAGAACAGAGGAAACAGGGGAAAAAACATCAAACATACAAATATAATTACATGTATATACCAAAGTAATCGTTGCAAATTTTAACCATTTATAAAATAGGATAACCATGCAATGATTTCGAAGGGGCATAAGAACACCAGGTCAACTTAAACACCCCCTTTAGCAAAAGAAAAAAAGAAAAAAAAAAGAAAGAAAAAGCCAAAGGATACCAGTGCATCTATTTAAACCCATTCTCAACGCACACAACGTTTCTTTCCTTTCCGTCCTGAAATTCATCTTTAAAAACACATCTGATAAATACATATTATGGATTCCAACTTATAATTTTTATATTATTCATTCACTTCTTAAACTGTTTTCTCCAATCTTCAATTTTTAGCTAAATCTCACATTTCAAAGAAACCAAAGATCACATGTAACAGAACCATTTTGGGCAAATCGTCATTTACTTACATCTTGTTCTTAAATCAATATTTTGGTAAAAAAAAGTCACATGTCAAAGGAGGTTAAGTTTAAACTTATTTATTCAACATGGATTGTGAGACAAGTTCTTGCAACTTAAATTAATCACTCTCGAGTCTGCTTCCTGGTAACATAACCAGTACTCGCGCCGAATGTGGATTAATGAAATGGTTGCACGGCAGACCCCGCAACTCACGGAATTCATGACCTCTCATTAATCCACATTCGGCGTAATCCCTTGAGTAGCGGGATCTGCCTTGCGACCCACCATTCAGCGTTCCAAATACCGAGTATTTGACCAATCAGAATAAAGCTTAACATTCACTGCATCATAGTCTGTTGCTATGCTTCACAAGCGGTTCTCCTTAGCGACGGATTGAAAAGGTAGTTAAAAGGGAATAAATAGATGAGTTTCTTGTAGAACCACATTCGGCGCAAACACCTGTTATGTACGAGTATAAGGGGGAAACCCAGATCAAGCCCACTCATGAACACCCTCACCTTTATGGGTCGCCCGTCCAGGGTCAGGGAATCGAATGGTTGTCCGATCGTGAACTTGGTATCTCTCTCGCCTTTCTCCGTACAGGTCCTCATCAGCCAGTCGTTCCCGGTACAGCTGAACTCCTGGGTCATGTTCGAGCCCGCGGACAAGTACTTGTGGGCATCGGCTCGCTTCTCGTCCGATACACCTGGGGATAAATATTATTTTGGTAATTGGTCGATTTGCTGATTGATTGATTGATTGATTGATTGATTGATTGATTGATTGATTGATTGATTGATTGATTGATTGATTGATTGATTGATTGATTGATTGATTGATTGATTGATTGATTGATTGATTGATTGATTGATTGATTGATTGATTGATTGATTGATTGATTGATTGATTGATTGATTGATTGATTGATTGATTGATTGATTGATTGATTGATTGATTGATTGATTGATTGATTGATTGATTGATTGATTGATTGATTGATTGATTGATTGATTGATTGATTGATTGATTGATTGATTGATTGATTGATTGATTGATTGATTGAACGCCAAATACATCAAATAAATACTGTTTTATTCCAATGCTTGGCTGATTATGAGTTATTTTTTTGTGCAATTGAGTGATTTATTGACAGGAAAATTGGATAGACAACTATTATAAAGCACACACAGACAAGGCATATAAGAATGGAAAACTACAACACTCAATTTAAAGAGAACCATAATATTTAACACATCCCAACCTCGAACCACTTAACATTCGAATCCGAAATCAGCCTGAATTTTTTTATGTTTTCTTTGTCATGGTTCATTCGCCCCTCACCACTGAACAATTCTATAGACTTGCACGAATTGTCTGAATACTGGATTTTTGTTCCGGACCGAACAATAAATATCGGGATCATTAAGTGCCAAGGGATCGAACCTCGGACGGTCCGTCTCAGATCCCTATCACTTATACCACGTATGCGTTTGTAACAGTGTTACTGATATACGAAGCATTTCTCCATGTTGGCAAAGTCGGATATCATTAATCACAAGCTTTTCCCACAGTTAATCTAGCGTCTGTATGTAACATAAACATACTCCATCGTCTAGTTAACAGAGATAACAACATATTGATAGCATGTCGTAATGCATGGCTACAGGAGGGTGTACTTTACTCATTGGCTGCTGGAATGTGTACGGATGCTGGATCATGGAATACAATTACACAATATACCGGGAGAATGCAGGGCTTTTTCGTGTTACATATTAGGGTTCTATAAAGGGCACATTAGAAATGTCTTGATGACCATGCATGTTTTCAACAAAACAAAAGCCACACGTGCTTAAAAGTTCCCAGCTTAACGATTTCACTTATATAACTTTCTAAAAGTAACAGGCCAAGACTTATTCCCAATACAAGGATAAAAATGCCCTGGAAGGGTAATGCAAAAGATGCAACAATGCTTAGCGTTCCCAACAGCTGATTGGTTATTAGATGTCACTAGTGAAAGATATCGAAGAACCAAACTACAATAAGTTCATAACGAGTATGACTAAGATATGTGTTTACGGAGACCTGTTGAGACTCCAATACGGTCCATGATTTAGTTCCTGGCTTCACCAAAATGCTTTGATATGTTCAATAAGGCCAATGCAACTTATATATTTCGCCCCTTAATACTGAATACATTATTGGCAATTATAAAGTGGGAGCGGAGACTCAAACTCAATTTCGTGCTAGACTATTGATAAGGCACACAGGGTCATTGATAGGTGAAGTGAACTCCTTGCTGTAACATAAATCCGTTTTAAAACGACGTGAGGCAAACAACACCCAAGCATGCAGCCCGTCACTTAAATTCGCTTTATCCGATACAGAACAGCATGTTTATATCACATGACAATGTAACATCAAATATCTCTTGAAACATACTAAATACTTTTTAGAGGTACACAGTGTACTATTAGGACTAATATACAGTATATTCAGGGCTTTTTTCCTTTTATCAGGATCAAAATACACTTAATCTACTATACATTCTGGTCCGTGCTATCGAATTCGAGTAATATAACAATAATGCCAGTGTACATACGTGTGAAATACTAGAAATCATGGTCCACAGCTATGTCGCAGGGACGATACCGTAAAACGTGTACATGAAGCAATAACTCTTTGTTCGTTAAATCTTCTGTTGGTACGTGAAAATGCTAACAAATGAGGGAGATGGTTAACGATAGATATAATACGCAATGTAATACCATGGACCATGTGGTATTCGCCCAGCGCCCTTGATGAATGTACCGTATTACACCACATTGTTCTCATACCGGCCTGTCAGACAACGGAGAATGTTTGTTTTGACATCCCGACATCCCCCAGTAACGCATTTCGGCGATCCATACTAACGCGTGTCCATGATGAAAACATATAGCCGTCTATGTATCAAAAATACTAGAAAACATTTCCATTTAACTAATGTTTACGACTGAATGAAATTAGTCTTGATCCAAGCGACCCTTTGTAACTGCTATAAACGTCAAGAAACCATATCAAACTCACTATAGTATTTTATTTTTCTTGTAGTGTCACTGCCTATCTGTTTTCCTTAAAATTTCTAGTGCATATCACTCCTCATCGTATCAGATACATATCAACTTATTTTGAATTGTTTTCTATGTATATGTTATGTCAGCCAGATGCCTTGTTACTGAAAAAGAAATTGTAACTTGTAATTTGATATATTGGCTTAATGGCACACAAATCGAAAACGTATTGTCCTCCAACAAGACCCTTTTTTGTGTAGTAACATTACCTCTTATTTCAATATTGGGCAAAGCGTTAACATCTCATGCTAAAAGTGTGCTTAAGTTAAAAAAAACTTTCCATCTTATTTCAATTTTGGGCAACGCATTATTGCATTGTAACGCATCATTGGAATCGTCTCTCCGATACGCTTCCAATAACGCGTCATATTACAATAGTGTACTATTATTCATGATGCCATATATGTTTGTCAGTTTTGTCTTACGCACGTATTTTACGTAAATCGTTTAATAAATCAGTACACAGGTATGAGAGTGGCGTTCATTCGGTTTGGAACGTTTACAGGCTCCTATGCAAGCAAACGGATTGATATAAGAAACATAGGCAGGTTTTTTTTCCCCTTCCAATTTGTTCATTAGGATATTAAACAGGTAACTTTGAGGTAGAAACGTCCCAATTTGTGTATTTTCTTTATACTGTGAGGTCATGTAAATTTGATTAAGACTGGTAATTGGAATCGGAATTAACAAATTACTGAACACTCCTTTCTTATTCACCCGAACGTTTAGGAGTTGCCTATTAAGTCTTCTGCCAGGTATAATTGCACGATATAATTACATTCTGGCAAAAATTGGGCCAATGTGCGTACGAGTAATAAAACAATATTCTCGTGTGGGGTTTAACACCGTTTTAACAGGATTCCAGATGTATACCATCAACTGTTCGTAAATTCCTATGTCCCTGTTTGATTGAAACCAGCCAGCTCTAAGTAGAACCCCTCTCTAAGTAAGAAAGAATGAAGAAAAATGCCGAACAAAAATATCATTACCGAAACTCATGATCTCAAACTCCAGTAGTAAAGGACCTTAGCAAAATATTTGCGTAAGTCGAAACTGCTTAACAAGTTTAGTATCTTATATGGAGGCACATTATTGTCATGTGACACGTCATTTAAAGCGCTTCGAAGAGACACTTCCAATGATGTGTTACATGACAATGATGCTTAGCCCAATATAGAAATAAGAGGGGATGCTGTTTTGAACTTACGCACATTTTCAGCAAAAAATGGTTCGTAAAGCGATACCAAGTAACACTTCATTAGACTTGTCCTGACCTCTGTATGACCTTCGTTGACCTCAAGTAGGGATACCATGACGACTGACCTAGAATAATGTCCTAATATTTTGGAATCCATGTGAAATTGAGTATCTATGCGAACAAATACTTGATGTGATTACACTTGCATACTGTTGTAAACAGTTAATGGGTGCTATTTTGATCAAAGGAGATGTACTGTCCTAGCTGATTAATAAAGTTTATACAGTTTATTAAGTAATTCTAATATCAATTATCGTAGATTGGTAGGCAATGTGGAATCATTATGTGAACCTTTTTTACGGAGGTAAAATACAACCTTCACAGAGAACTCGAAACCCAGCTGGGCCAACACTCTTTCGACGTTAAATGACGCCAATGTGACATTATTTGTTCATCTCTCAATACTAGCCAGTTATGTTCATGTGGAAAAGCAGTAAGGGGCTCAGGAAGAATGTTGTGCAATACTGGCGAGAAAATATCAGGCGTATTGAACGTGAGCTGACTGCAGTGATATGATTAAAATATTGTTAAAAGGAGCCTAAAACCCAACTTAAAAGCACGTTCATCTTGAATATTTACTTCGATGTTGGCCAGTCGCTTTTAATACAAACACATTTGCCTAAATCATTTAGAATAAAAGCAATCCGTCTAAACAGTTTACAGTTATTTTTGAAATGCACGATTCAAGTACAAACGCTTGCATGAATATAAACAAATCCGGGATATTTATAATCTGAAATTCTGCTGGTTTACTATTCCATAACATTTATAACTCTAACTTATGCAGTGCATAAAAACCAAAATTAACAGCACGTTCATCTCGAATATTTACAGTCGATGTTGACCAGTCACTTTTCAATACAAACAGATTCGCGTAAATCATATAAAAAAATAACCCTAACTTATACATTAAGGCTGAGACTTTCAAACTTGGCATGCATAAACACGCGTTCATTGCAACCTTCAAAGTGAAGGAATTTGGTGAAAGTTTTCAATGGACCATCGAAATTTCCTTTTAAGGTAGGTAGAGATATTACCGTATTTTTCGTTTAAACCGAAATGCCCTTTTTTTTATTTTAACAAGAGAATCTTCACGATAAAACCATTCTTTTGTCTGGCAAAGGAAACATTTCAATCATTTTTGTCCAAGCCTAAACCTGTGACTAACCGTTGTAACCTTCTTCGGAAGAGGCAGATTTAATGTACACCAACACAAATAAGTATCAAGACTTCAGCTTGATATTACCAATGTGTAATCTAACAATGGTGTTTTTATCCATATTTGAGAAGGTTATGAGTGGGTACCATCAGCACAATTTCATTAAAGTTTCCGGACGTCATAGGATTGTTTTTGGAACTAACGAAAATTAAGGAATACACATCTACTTGCTATTCCAGCAGAGAAACCAATATTATACAAGATCAATTTCGGCATTTTTCTATTGATTCAAATCTGATGGCAGGACGACAGAATCTAAATATAACGCACAATCTTGTCAATCTATAAATAACCAGTCAAGCGATACCCAGCATACACTATCTTGCACCGTTTACATAGAACTAGCCAGAATAACATACGGTTGACAATGTTAAACTTAAACAGAGAGAACAGCAGGGTATACGGGGTTCATAATTTACAAAAAGAAAAGAAAACGTCTGGTTTCTTACATCATTAGAATACAATATTCAAATCGAAAGTGAAACTTGTCATTCAAGAAGTCGCTTAGCAAAGTCGACGTGTGGAGACACGTCCATTCTGCTCTACTGACGATTCCATTCCACCCAAATACCGTCCGACAATCTAACAGTATGTCTAGACTGTTAATAAGTCCAGAATGTATCTTTTTTTTTTTTTTTTTTATTGTTATTTTGTTTGTGGACTTAGCCCGTGTTTTGCGTACACCGTCACGTGACAGACCACATTCATGACGTTACCAATTACCATATATCGGATGCATCATCCAGGGCGTGAGGTAATGTTAACCTTCAATGTCTTCTATTTTAAAGCGATTCCAGGGACTTTCTTTTTATGAACTTTTGTTTGAAGCATATCTGAATACCATATGCAAATTCCAGAGTTTACATCATTATTTTTATCGTATGACGTCTGGGAACTTAAATATGGAACAAAATCTAAATGGTATACAAACATAAGACAATCACCTCAAGAAGATATCTTATGCAAATCAACAACACACTTTTCAAACCCAAAAGTCACTAAGGGCTTTCCAACATGACACTCTTGTTAAAGGGGGATATAGTTATGATAGGACTATTAAGCCCGGACAACAAAGAATAGATTAATTGACAAGTTAATTAATTCCAGGGGTATAGCGACCTTTCGCCAAGATATGTCTAACATATGTTTAAAAATGGCGTAAGAACGTATTGACGCACATAGTAATAATCAAACACGAAACGTAGCTTTGATCTATTTGATTGAAACCCACCAATCACCTCTAAATCCTGTCTATTTTGAAACAAAAAGCATTTTTGATAAGAAAAAAGAGATAAAACCTGGAGGTAAAAACACTTGCTCGGAAAGGAACCAGCTTTGTAGACAGACCAGAAAAGTTTTAGAGCTTTCTGTGTAATCAACTAGAGGAAGATTTCACAGTTAAGGAAGTAATTATACTTTTACTATTTTTCCCAGAATCCTCTGATTTTTTACCACCTGTTCCGTCCGTTCTGATACATTAAACATACATCATGTTCAAGTCACTTCGGACTATCTTGGTTTGAAACGTTGAAATTGGTCTAAATTCAAAGCATCTATAAACGGCGATTAATGACTGTGCATGACGGCTCTAGCGTTATGTGACTGGTCCAATTTGACATTACAAGCATGTGCCAATTCAATTATATTCTTAATTTTGTTTTTTGTTTGTTTTCCAATTTGTTTTACATCGATTGTGAAGGAGGCTTTATAGCCCATCGAGTCACTCTCGATGACTGCTTCCTGGAGAATACACCAGTAATCGCGCCGGTTTGAGGGCTAGTCCCGGCAATTCTCACCTCGCCTAACGGGGATTCGAACCCGGGACCTTCGGTAATTTGGCAGAAATCTGCATATAAATGCCTTTGGCCAATTCACGTTACACAAACATGGTACAGATGTTAAATGGACCCAATTGCGTTAAACATACAAACATGACAGAAATGAAGCAATCACCAAACAAACAACACAGAATTTAGTCAATCAAACAATCATAGATACAGGAAAGAAGATAACAATCATTTAGGAAGATCACGAACACACAATTTGGCATAGTTGTTTGGCTGCTTTTAACTAATTATTAATTTAAAACAACGCACAATTCTCAACGGACAATGTTAGATGAACAGAAATGATTCCCATATAATTGAGGTACATAGTAACTAGGCATTGATTAAAAATGTTTCACATTCACAAGCGACACTCTTGTATTTAACTTGTATCACGCGAATTGAACGATTAACGAAATGAACTCAATAAGTACATGTATTAGGTTACATTATTTGTTGGTTCCATTCGGGGTTTTCTTACACTAAACATTACAAAACGTAGATAACAAGGAAATGTATCAAACATGATAAAAAAAAGTTGAGTAGAAACGTGAACGTTTTTTCTTAATTAACAGCATACAGTCCACAAACTGTTTATGTCCCAATAACTAGACTAGATACGTTCTAATTAAGTAGTAAGTGAATTCCCAAGTGAGCTTATTTCTCCCTTTTAGCACAACGTTTCCTACGACATCTGTGCTTTAAACAACAAAGCCAAAATATCATCGATAGGAAGAAATAGTTATAGATATGATAATTATATAAAACCAATAGGATTAACCCTTTCCCAAACAATAACGACATCAGACCACTTTGTTGCAGACGACTTTAGAAAACATTGTGGGAAAAGGAAAAATTGCTCGTGACGAGCAATTTTTCCTTTTCCCACAACGTTTTCTGCCCTACCAGAAGATTACTGTCCTATTTTAATCACCTTTTGAAATGTCGTCTGCAAACTCTTTCAATTTGGGACAGTCGAAAATGTGTTGTTTGGGATAGGGTTAAGTGGACATCATTGAATAGTTTATGACAAACATATGTAACATCATCTTACCAATAGCGACCATATACTCCTCAAAATTATCACAACTCTCGATTTTCCATTTCCCGAAAACGCTTGCCATTGTGTTTCGCGAAACAGAACAACAATTCGGAAATAATGATGATACCACAATGATATTTATCAGACAAGCGCACAGTTCTGGATCGGTTATAGTAGACTACTGCGATGAACTCCCCACGATACTTTGATCTTTGGCACGAGGGTCTGCTTGATTTATTTATATCCTCATTTGATGACTCGTACAATAAGCTAATCGAACATATTCTCCATGGGATGCAAGAACCATGCGCATGCGCAGTAAACGGCCACGATTCATGTTGAATAGGTTTTATCACGAAGGTATAAGTGCAATGTCACCAGTAAATGAGAATAGCGAGGTTTTATGTTACGTTGAGATTATTGAGGATTGATGGATGCATGATCTGTTTGGGAAACTGGGAACCGACTCAAAGACACAGAGGCTAATAGTAAACCAGTCGTTGTCTTTTCCTTTGGCGAACTAAATTCGATCTTGGTCAAATTCTTATGACATTGCTGTCTGTTTTATAACTATGGTACCCTTGTATGGTACTGGGGGACCAGTAAGTGGGCACATGTTACTTGTAAGCTCGGGTTCGAGCCCACACGGACACCCCTGGTTTCGTGGGAGAGACTTTTGGTACGTCACTTCAGAGCTCTAGCATAATACTGATGAATGCAGGAAAGCCTTTATAAAGCTTAAACATTGTTGATACATCGTTAAACACTATACAAACAAGAGAAAAACTACAACGTAATAAAATTTACCGAGCAGCATGTGTTTATCGAATGACTTCACAAACATGGACTATTTGCATGGCGTCATAAATCAATTTCATGTGGGAAATAACAGATTGTACATACAATCCATATTGTTTCCCAATACAATACAATGTTTTATAATGATTTATAAAACGTTTTGTATTATAATTCTCCGATCCTGGTCTATATTTTCTCAAACTTTAAAGATGCGATTTCTTACAGAAATACAAGTAATTTCCTCTATAAATAAGTTTGTTGGTTTCTCCCCCGAACTACATGTCATAATGCATACGAGCGACTTTAGAATTTCTCTTTCTTTTTTCAGTGTGTGTCTCTGAGTGGTTGCCCCAGACCCATATGCTAGGGAACCATATACATACCCCATTGGCGGTAAACCAGACTCTATCGCACATCACAATTCCTATCCATTTTTGCAGCTATTTATATACAAGGTTTGGAACACAGCTCGGTTCGCTGAGAATGGCTGCGATACGTCTAAAATGTTGTTAAAAGTGGAGTAAACCTCATTCCAACAAAACAGTCTAGAGATGGATATGTTAGCGTTCCGAAAGGCTTTTTCTGTAGAGCATTTGCATAGTAGACATGGTTCGAGGTGGTGTCCATTCAAGCAAGCTTTGTCATTGAATGGTTCTTTCATAGATCCATTTAGAGGGGCTTTCTAACAGAGTGCGCTCTGTAGGCTACAAACGGGTGATTCAATCATTCCTCATCATTAAAAAATAATGTTCCTAATCATTTATTCTAAAGTTGTTGAACAACTGTGTTCTTATTTGAAAATGCAAAACAGTTACCTATCTATTTTGATGATTGTGCATGACGATGATAAAGAAAAGACATGCACCGTCAAACATCAAACACCGTCAAAAATGCCCACATCATGGTGTTATCTAGCAGTTCCACCGCTCAACTATGTGTAATTCAAATTAAGACTATTTTTTATAAAATAAACCGTGCTATATCTTCACAACATGGTTATAAGAGGAGGTGATAATTGTACCAATAATCTTGTGTTATATAACTTTAAAAGAATGTGAAGTCATTTTATCCGTAAAAGACATTTTATTCTAAAAAGAGCAAATTCTCAATCGGTGTAATAGTCATTTAAGGTAGAATACCCATAATCCCCCATTTTAAAATGTTTTCTTTCGTCAGTTTGCTTCATTCGTTCTCGGTACACATCGCTCGAGGCCGTAACTATTCGTTTTAATCCGAATAGTTCCGGCCCCGACCGTTGTATACGGAGAACAACCGAAGTAACCCGACGAAAGAATAAGTTTCAAAATGGCGGATTATGGGTATTCTACCTTAAAGTCAGATTGGAAAACCAGCGACCAAGGGGTGCTCATAGCCAAGAAATAGATCTCCGATAAAAAAAACTCGAACAAGAAAACAAGCATCCGAGCGCACGCGAGTTCATTATCTCATGACATATGTTGCGTGTCGCAAGTACTCTGTTAGTTCATGATGAGTCAACTGGGAATGGGGAATATTGGCGGAAAACATCACGTGGGCCAGACTATCATGTGACCAAGTACAGAGCCCTTCCCTTTTCCTGAATCACGTCCACAAAAAACGCCTCGTTAATATGACTTAATACCTGATAAAGTACAAATATTGGTACTTTATAAAAGGACAACTGTTATTGTTTTATTTTGGTTTACATCTCGTCAACAGTATTTCGATTATATTGCGATACTCGGCCCGTAACCGATGAAGATATACAAAAAGAATTAACCGCTTCAAAGAGCTGGGTAGAACCAGCTGTATTTCTTTAACCAGCTTAAAGGACAATCAGACTAACTTTAATAAACCTTAATTCAGCAGTAACGCTAATTCTAACCAATCATTTAAACAAAGCAATGAGAGAACTCTGATTTCAAGTACTGTGTCCTATAGGCCACAGAGGCCCTCTAATCTTATTTTGCTCTGAATAACTCAAATTTATACCACCAGTAACATTTTTAATTCCGGGTATGCCATTGCTTTTACTTTGCTGGGTTAATCAGAAAACCCGAATTCCAGTTAATGCGATGTAAACCCCAAACGTTTTCAACTGAACAAAAAACCGAGTCAAAAAGCCGCATGAAACATCGTTTACAGACAGATAGCAAGCATTTCATTGCTAAGTTGACATTTCTCCAGTCACTATATGCAAAATATCCCTCATTGCATTAGCTTTTAGGACAAGCACATTACTTAAATGAGCCAGCGAGTCGCATATCGAGATACGTCACGTAAAACTTGTATCAGCTACATTTCTCTCGCATTTAATAAAGTGTCTATAAAGAGTTTCCGCAATAGTTTGGATGAACGCTCACGAAGTTTGAAGAAGTGTCCGAAAATCATTCGGACACCTCTACAAACTTCGCGAGCGAGTGTACGTCCAAAATGTTGTGGGACCATTAAACAGGTACCGCATGTTCCTTTTCAGTCTGGCAGGCGATGTGTCTTATACGGTGCAAGGCCACGGTTTGCTTTCTTCCGGAGGTTGTTGTACCATAAAAAGTAGTAGATCATAGAAATTTTGAAAGGGACCACTGTATTCTAAGCATTGGGCCACGAGATTCACCCGAATGCCTCATTGACGGTTATTGACATCTTTGGGGCGTTAGCAACGAGGTGAAACTGTTACATTGTTGTTACGTTATTTCTGAAGTACTTGTTTTTAGAGGATGAACGAAAAATGGTGGTTAACTGCGAGTTCTTTGGCGTTTTGAAAAGTGAAAAGCGAGAGAGGGAAAAGCAAGAGGCCGATAGAAAAATAATTTGAATAATAATTCTCCAGTTTCTTTAGTGGTTAAGTGAATATGGATAATACAATAATCGAGACTAAGGCCGAATCTTATTTTGGAAGACGCTATAGATGAGCATTAACCCTTTCCCAAAACAACAAATTTCCGACTGTCCCAAATTGAAAGAGTTTGCAGACGACGTTTCAAAAAGTGATGAAATTGAAAAAAATAATCTTCTGGTATGGCACAAAATATTGTGGGAAAAGGATAAATTGCTCGTTACGAGCAATTTCTCCTTTTCCCACAATGTTTTCTCAAGTCGTCTGCAAAAAAGCGGTCAAATGTCGTTATTGTTTGGGAAAGGGTTAAATACTGCTTTGTAGAACAAAGACTGTGTGCCGAACAGCGAGCTACCATTATACGTTACATAGAACGCCATATCAACGCACTGTGCGCTTATTGATTAATGAAACTATCTTTTATTCATCATTGGACAACGTAGCTTGCAGGTTAGACAGCACATATGACATAAAAAAATCCGCGAACGTTTCATTGTAATTTGTAACGCAAATTTTTGTTTTGTACACATCTACTTTCATAATTATTTCGATGAATATCTTCTTTTGTCATAGTGGTTTTTTTTTAAATCAAGAATCAAAATGGAAATGTCGTTTCACTGCCGTTTATTTTAGATTGTATCCTTCTTAAAAGAAAACCAATAACGTAACTGATATTTTAATCATTTTAATGAATTTATAATGAAGAAATGGCGATTGAATTACAAGCAATTTCCGACGGAGTGCAGCTTGCACAGTAACTTTCAAAAAATCGTTATTTGCAAAATCCTTACCCCAAGGGTTAAAGAGTATTTCGGACAAATCGCAGCGGTCAGCGTGATTGTACATGTTCCTGACATTCTTCGACGCCGTACCGTGTTACTAAACAACTTTAACAAAATACTTGTGTGACTTAAAACTGATAAACATTGATAGTATCTCAAATGAAAAAACGGTAATGTAATATGACACGTCATTGGAAGCACCTCTGAAAGATGATTCCAATAATGAGTTACTTTGCAATATTGCTTCGCCACTGTTGAAATAAGAGGGACTGTTGCTTTAAAATTACGCGAATTTCTAGCATTACATGTGAAGTGAAACGGTTCCCAGTCCTGCACAACAATCGTTTCACGGAGTTGAATGCTTTCCCACATGAACATAACTCGAACCGACTATCGAACTCAGGTTCCCTTCAATTCAAGCCGGGTGCTTTACTGAATAAGCTTATTAAACTAGGCGAAAGAAAGTATAAGTTCATACGTCCGCTAATTGTGAGATTTTAAATTCCCAATGTTAAATCAGGTATTTTCAAGGTTCTGCTGAACTAAGAAAATGTTTCCTTCCCTTAGCTGTATGATTAAACATTAAGTAGGTTCTTTAATCTTTCGTAAAAAGATGGACACCTCAATCGTCTCAGTTGTTTTCTATGGAGCAAAGTCTACTAGTTCCGTCCGAAAGTCAGTACACAAGCTATCAAGGTATCGGTTTTTGTGTTCATACATGCCAAAACAAATAATCCTGTAATATGCAATCAAAACGAACTATGAGAGTATTGCAAGACTATCTTCTTTATAAAAAAAAAACGAGTTCTACATGGTCATCTCTTTCTAGAAGAACTATGCAACAGAAGTCGAAACACAGTAATTCTAAATGGAACTACTTCTATGGCAACCTTTTCTGTCCGAAGTCTAAACAACCAGTATCAACACCAGGATTATGAAGTACATTTTGCTATCTGTTTGGCGATGCCCGGCTTTTATTGTTGGAGCAATTTTACACATGAGACTGTCATTTGTCAAACTTGGAAAAGGTCGTATGGTTTTGCTTTTCACTTGGACAAGAATTAATGGATAGTTCATGTGACAAAAGTTAATGGACAAAAGTCATTTGCTTCTCAGTTTGCAAATGCTAAATATCAAAAGTTTACCATTCTTTGTCGAAAACCGACTATTTTGGACTTGCACGCCCGTCGACCGCGATTGCTCTGCCGAGTATTAGACGCCGTTATAAAGCATGGATTATCATATACATGTACCACCAGAACCGGAAAGATGATGTTCAACTCATGCGGGGTACACAATGTGAATATCGTTGGCAAAAGCAGGTGGAAAAAAAAAACAAGAATACCCGGGCGCGGCCTGTACCTGATCGTAAACATTGGTCAGGGGATTCATCGGTCTGTACCTGCTGATAGTTTACATTTGGATCAGTCAGAAAATTTAGCAAGTGTTTAGTTGGTAATCTACGTAAAGGGTGTAATTAAGTATTTCAAATGCAGCATTTCAAAAAGTATATTCTAAACCTTATTGAGGAAGCACATATTTTAATTGCTTCGATGATGCGAGCCTTTTGAGTCGTTCTATCCCTGATATAAGAAATAGAGAATTATCATTTAACGAAAACTGCGAACTTATGCAGATATTTAATCTTTTATCTTGATAGCGAATCTATTAAGTGCCTCTCTCATACGGAAATCGATATAAACAAATGGTGTAGTTGGAATGTTAGATAGAACAGATTTTCCTGCTTTAGATACAAACCTTCGGGCTATGAAATTTTATCAGACGAACGCTGAATTATTCCAAAAAGATGACTGGTTTTAAGCGGACTTCGTTATATTTGAAAATTTAACAATTTTAAATATACCTTTTACGGTTCTCGTCTATGTCAAGTATGTTTAAAGTTTGCTTATTCACAGCTGAGAAAATTTGAAGGGCAAAATAAAATGATATAATATAATAAATAAGTTTAAACTAATCTTTCTAAAAGAAGTAATTAAAAGCAAAGTTACTTCGGGAGATGCCAATACATAGAAACACGCTCATTCTTTATTCGAACGACCCACGAACTATTACAACGCCTTTTGGGATCCATATTCATTTTAATTCACTGTATACAGGCTCTTAAAACTTAAATATTGATGGATTTTGTGTCCTTTTATAATTCTCCAGTGCATACCATACAACAGTTCGTCTGATGTACTGATTTTAAAGAAATCAAGTTTTACTTTCAAACTTCCTCACATCTGTGAACAAACAGGTTTTAGTGTTCTCATCTGTTTTTCTTTTCCAAGCGGACAGTAGACGTGTATTCCAAGTTATAATTTATCACAAAGCTTTAAAAAACCAGGTTTAGCGTAACTTCAACACAAAGTTCAAGAAAACATTATGCCTATTTATTATGACTATGGAAGAAATTGCACGTGGTGAGATATTTTCTTTTCGTTAAAATTCGTTCGCCCAAATACCTTTAAAATACACAACTACTTTTCTTATTTTATACACATGTTTGCGGTCTTCAATGCGTTCATTACTATTCAATTATGAAATATGAATCGTTTCCAACCATCTTCTTCAGGGTACCCCGTTATTTTCCATACATTTTTGTAAACAACAGCCGTTGCTCACTAATTTAGTTTAAACATGTTTATTTCTGAATTATTAGATAGTATGTCATACAGAAGAAGGTTTTAACAATAAGATGATCTTATTGGACTGAATCTTAACGCTTGTTAAAAGTCCTTTCCAACGCATGATGATATGCTGTTACACCAGTTTTTTTTTCTTCGAAAAAAGATTTAACAATGTATGTTGTTTAAACAAAATAAGAACTATTTGAACATTCATTTTAAAAGATGGAAGTGGAAATTGAGAGAATGAGAATGCTTTGAATTTGGATCAGTCAAAATGTAAAAAGCCAATGAATAATAGAATTGATTAATCTATCGTCTAAACATCACACTGTTAGTATTCGTAAAACCCGACGGGAAATATCAGATAAATCCATACCACTACTACAGAACCGGATATCAATCCGCACTTCTATAGAACCTGTTTCGTATCGCCCTTAACCCATTCTCTCATGTAGCAAATGATCCAAATGGAAAGCCAATTCAGACCACAAAAACAGTTGTAATAAAACAAAACCATTGTGACATTTATGGAAAAATATACATTAAAAAAGTACTGTTTCATGGAATCGTGTGATGTTTATAAACCATATCTCAAAATTTTCATTGTATCAGCGTTTCATGAAAATATATTCTATAATAGTTCGAATGGTACTAGTGTTTAATGTAAACATTTTATCTTAATGTGTCCTATCTCATCGTTTAAATAGTAACAATGTTTCATGGAATCATATGATCTTTATGTGTCATATCTCAAAGTTTGAATAGTACCAATGGTTCGTTGAAACATATCATCTTATTTGTCATTTTTCATAGCTTAAATGGTTCAAGTGTTTCATGGAAATATGTGATCTCACAGTTTGAATTGTACCTGCATAAATGCTAACATATAATATAAATGTGTTCTATCTCATGGTTTAAATGGTATTAGTGTTTCGTGAAAACATATGATCTAATATGTCATCTTTATTTGTCATATCTCAAAGCTTAAATTGTACCAGCGTTTCATGAGAACGTGTTACCTTAATTTGTTATATCTCATAGTTTGAATAGTGATGTGTTTCGTGGAAACATACGATCTAATTTGTCATCTTTATTTGTCATATCTCAAAGCTTAAATTGTACCAGCGTTTCATGAAAACGTGTTACCTTAATTTGTTATATCTCATAGTTTGAATAGTGAAGTGTTTCGTGGAAACATATGATCTAATTTGTCATATCTCATACTTTGAAAATCTTCCTTAACACTCAACTTACATAGGAGTACGCTCAGAATCCTTTTTTGTGTCTGAATCAAACAGAAGCATACGCCATTTCCTCAAACACCGTACCTTACTTACAACGAAAACAGTTTTTTGAATTTATAAAAGATCAAAATTTTATTTGTATGTGAACATGACTATGTACCATGTTCTCGTTAAATGTAATGTATGTTCCGTTCTGTTCTATGTAATCTAATCAACATAGAGAGGAGACATTCTCTAAGAGAATTGTATTACAAAACGTGGTTTGATTATACAATGACTGGACATAAAAGATAACGAAAAAAGATAAGAATACAACAAAGAAATAGAAAATTAAAAAAAACATACGATTTTTTAACTCACTACCAAACGACAACGAAATTTGACCAGTTTGTTG
Organism: Cerastoderma edule; assembly: GCA_947846245.1. Taxonomy (NCBI): domain Eukaryota; kingdom Metazoa; phylum Mollusca; class Bivalvia; order Cardiida; family Cardiidae; genus Cerastoderma; species Cerastoderma edule. Next base: position 28,996,710 of record OX401411.1, read on the forward strand.
CAGTCGACTGTTGAAAACAATGTGGGAAAAGGAGAAATTGCTCTTAATGAGCAATTTCTCCTTTTCCCACAATGTTTTCCGCCCTATCAGAAAAATATTTTCCAATTTCATCACGTTTTGTAATGTCGTCTGCAAACTCTTTCAATTCAGGACAGTCGAGAATTCGGCGTTTGGTAAAGGTTAAAATATATATCGTGTACCTGTGGCCACCATGTATTCCTCGAAGTTTTCCACGCTCTCTATTTTCCATTTTCCAATTACGCTCGCCATGATGAATTAACGTCTCTTGCCGATAGAACACTGTTCTCTAGTCGCTCGCGTTGTGTGCTTAAAACAATGCAGACCAGCGCACCTTACTCAATTTAACCCTTTTTTATACGAATCAATGACTCAAGTGTTTGCGCATGCGTGGCTGTCCGCCCGCTTCTGTACCATCACCTGTATGCAAGCGATGCGTGGAATTTTTACCCCGTTTGGCTTGCAAGGAATGATGTTGGATTAGCTGTTTACTTGAAATTGGCCACTGTCATTCTTCTATATGATTGCGTTATACATAAATGAACCAATTGGAATTGCCCACTGTCATTCTTCTATATAATTGCGTTATACATAAATGAACCAATTGGAATTGTCCACTGTCATTCTTCTATATGATTGTGTTATACATTAATGAACCAATTGGAATTGCCCACTGTCATTCTTCTATATGATTGTGTTATACATTAATGAACCAATTGGAATTGCCCACTGTCATTCTTCTATATGATTGTGTAATACATAAATGAACCAATTGGAATTGCCCACTGTCATTCTTCTATATGATTGTGTTATACATTAATGAACCAATTGGAATTGCCCACTGTCATTCTTCTATATGATTGCGTTATACATAAATGAACCAATTGGAATTGCCCACTGTCATTCTTCTATATGATTGTGTTATACATTAATGAACCAATTGGAATTGCCCACTGTCATTCTTCTATATGATTGTGTTATACATTAATGAACCAATTGGAATTGCCCACTGTCATTCTTCTATATGATTGTGTTATACATTAATGAACCAATTGGAATTGCCCACTGTCATTCTTCTATATGGTTGTGTAATACATAAATGAACCAATTGGAATTGCCCACTGTCATTCTTCTATATGATTGTGTTATACATTAATGAACCAATTGGAATTGCCCACTGTCATTCTTCTATATGATTGTGTTATACATTAATGAACCAATTGGAATTGCCCACTGTCATTCTTCTATATGATTGTGTTATACATGAACAATTGAACCGTGCCCACACTGTCATTCTTCTATATGATTGTGTTATACATTAATGAACCAATTGTTGCCACTGTCATTCTTCTATATGACTGTGTTATACATTAATGAACCAATGGGAATTGCCCACTGTCATTCTTCTATATGATTGTGTTATACATTAATGAACCAATTGGAATTGCCCACTGTCATTCTTCTATATGATTGTGTTATACATTAATGAACCAATTGGAATGCCCACTGTCATTCTTCTATATGACTGTGTTATACATTAATGAACCAATTGGAATTGCCCACTGTCATTCTTCTATATGATTGTGTTATACATTAATGAACCAATTGGAATTGCCCACTGTCATTCTTCTATATGACTGTGTTATACATTAATGAACCAATGGGAATTGCCCACTGTCATTCTTCTATATGATTGTGTTATACATTAATGAACCAATTGGAATTGTCCACTGTCATTCTTCTATATGATTGTGTTATACATTAATGAACCGATTGGAATTGCCCACTGTCATTCTTCTATATGACTGTGTTATACATTAATGAACCAATTGGAATTGCCCACTGTCATTCTTCTCTATGATTGTGTTATACATTAATGAACCAATTGGAACTGCCCACTGTCATTCTTCTATATGATTGTGTTATACATTAATGAACCAATTGGAATTGCCCACTGTCATTCTTCTATATGATTGTGTTATACATTAATGAACCAATTGGAATTGTCCACTGTCATTCTTCTATATGATTGTGTTATACATTAATGAACCAATTGGAATTGCCCACTGTCATTCTTCTATATGACTGTGTTATACATAAATGAACCAATTGGAATTGCCCACTGTCATTCTTCTATATGATTGTGTTATACATTAATGAACCAATTGGAACTGCCCACTGTCATTCTTCTATATGACTGTGTTATACATTAATGAACCAATTGGAATTGCCCACTGTCATTCTTCTATATGATTGCGTTATACATAAATGAACCAATTGGAATTGCCCACTGTCATTCTTCTATATGATTGTGTTATACATTAATGAACCAATTGGAATTGCCCACTGTCATTATTCTATATGATTGTGTTATACATTAATGAACCAATTGGAATTGCCCACTGTCATTCTTCTATATGATTGTGTTATACATTAATGAACCAATTGGATTGCTCACTGTCATTCTTCTATATGATTGTGTTATACATTAATGAACCAATTGGAATTTCCCACTGTCATTCTTCTATATGATTGTGTTATACATTAATGAACCAATTGGAATTGCCCACTGTCATTCTTCTTTATGATTGCGTTATACATAAATGAACCAATTGGAATTGCCCACTGTCATTCTTCTATATGATTGTGTTATACATTAATGAACCAATTGGAATTGCTCACTGTCATTCTTCTATATGATTGTGTTATACATTAATGAACCAATTGGAATTGCTCACTGTCATTCTTCTATATGATTGTGTTATACATTAATGAACCAATTGGAATTGCCCACTGTCATTCTTCTTTATGATTTGTGTTATACATAAATGAACCAATTGGAATTGCCCACTGTCATTCTTCTATATGATTGTGTTATACATTAATGAACCAATTGGAATTGCCACTGTCATTCTTCTATATGATCATTAATGAACCAATTGGAATTGCTCACTGTCATTCTTCTATATGATTGTGTTATACATGAATTACTGTCATTCATGATTGCGTTATACATAAATGAACCAATTGGAATTGCCCACTGTCATTCTTCTAAATGATTGTGTTATACATAAATGAACCAATTGGAATTGCCCAATTGGAATTGCCCACTGTCATTCTTCTATATGATTGTGTTATACATTAACGAACCAATTGGAATTGCCCACTGTCATTCTTCTATATGATGTGTTATATATTAACGAACCAATTGGAATTGCCCACTGTCATTCTTCTATATGATTGTGTTATACATGACTGAACCAATTGGAACTGCCCACTGTCATTCTTCTATATGATTGCGTTATACATTAATGAACCAATTGGAATTGCCCACTGTCATTCTTCTATATGATTGTGTTATACATTAATGAACCAATTGGAATTGCCCACTGTCATTCTTCTATATGATTGTGTTATACATTAATGAACCAATTGGAATTGCCCACTGTCATTCTTCTATATGATTGTGTTATACATTAATGAACCAATTGGAATTGCCCACTGTCATTCTTCTATATGATTGCGTTATACATAATGAACCAATTGGAATTGCCCACTGTCATTCTTCTATATGATTGTGTTATACATTAATGAACCAATTGGAATTGCCCACTGTCATTCTTCTATATGATTGTGTTATACATTAATGAACCAATTGGAATTGCCCACTGTCATTCTTCTATATGATGTGTTATACATTAATGAACCAATTGGAATTGCCCACTGTCATTCTTCTATATGACTGTGTTATACATTAATCAACCAATTGGAATTGCCCACTGTCATTCTTCTATATGATTGTGTAATACATTAATCAACCAATTGGAATTGCCCACTGTCATTCTTCTATATGATTGTGTTATACATTAATGAACCAATTGGAATTGTCCACTGTCATTCTTCTATATGATTGTGTTATACATTAATGAACCGATTGGAATTGCCCACTGTCATTCTTCTATATGATTGTGTTATACATTAATGAACCAATTGGAATTGCCCACTGTCATTCTTCTATATGACTGTGTTATACATTAATGAACCAATTGGAATTGCCCACTGTCATTCTTCTATATGATTGTGTTATACATTAATGAACCAATTGGAATTGCCCACTGTCATTCTTCTATATGATTGTGTTATACATTAATGAACCAATTGGAATTGCCCACTGTCATTCTTCTATATGGTTGTGTTATACATTAATGAACCAATTGGAATTGCCCACTGTCATTCTTCTATATGATTGTGCTATACATTAATGAACCAATTGGAATTGCCCACTGTCATTCTTCTATATGATTGCGTTATACATTAATGAACCAATTGGAATTACCCACTGTCATTCTTCTATATGATTGTGTTATACATTAATGAACCAATCGGAATTGCCCACTGTCATTCTTCTATATGGTTGTGTAATACATTAATTAACCAATTGGAATTGGACACTGTTTCCAACAATGGTCTGTTATACTGCGACATCAATTCACGTATTGATTTATCATTGTACATCTACCAATATTAGGCTAGTAAACGGTGTATCGCGCAAGGACATTACGCAGATAAAGAATTAGCCGATTTTTGGGAATCAAACTCATGACGTACTTTCACAAGATCCCGACGCTAACCACTACAAAATTGCGGATCTTACTTATCCGCCATCTGTCTTATCCCGGCTCTTACCACGAATCGCCGTGGGATCATGCATACCCGTACATCAATACCGCAAGCTATGCGTATAAATCAGTATACGCGCTATAATTAGTATATATGCGTCCTCTATCTTAGTACGCATATGGTCTGGGTTTTACGAAACAACCAAATTCCTTCCTCAGTCTCAAATAATGAGAATCCTGGAAATCATGTGAAATCATGTCCGTTTCTGTTACGTCTCTGTGTGCCGACAAGCGATTTGTGGAATGTATCCACCGCTTAGCTTACAAGTAATATTTCATTAGATGGGGAGGTACTCAAAACGCGTGTTGTTAGTCAATGATGACATTTTCCTACATTGGGTTGTTTATACTTCATGCAATGTATTTCCATAACATGAGTCACGCATAATTTGTTTCGGAACAGCCTGGGATGGAAACCTTGGCCAATTGGTAACGTAAAGCCTGCACTCGGTGACTTTGTGTAAGTGATACACATTTGTTGAGGACATTAATCCTGGGGTAGAGAGCATCGACTGCGGAGGATAAAGGTTGTTGGTTTGACTCCCATGAGTAGCGAATTCCTTCTTGCAACCTTTCACGGATCCACATTTGGCAAGAGTGTTGGTTATGTATGCAGGAAGCGTTATCGAGAGTAATTAATTTCTTTAAAGAAATGTTACACAATCGATGTAGAATAAACAAGTTCACAAAGTGATACCAAACAACTGTTTACAATGCCTTTGGTGATGTCATATGTTATGCGAGAGATCTGTCATGTATTGCCGCGTGAGATTTCTCCGAGTATTACTGTAGTGATATGGACTGGTGACGCACGGGTGAAATAAGTGTACGTTTTACGAGTGCATTCGGTTCATGCTGAGTTAAGAATTTACACTTAATGAACTGAAACATGTGCATTATCCAATAAGCAATATTTCCCCCAGATGAGTTTTTGACTGGTCCAAATTCAAAGCTTGGACTGACGCTAGTAATATTGGAAAGAAATAGATAGTTGTGACATAGTTTAAACAATCGCTTGTTTTTAGAGATTTTTCAGTATAAAGGCCCGGTCATACAGCCCTGTACGGGCGTATAGCGGCCGAATCACGGCCAAAAATTTCTGCCCGTGAAGCAGACGCTGTTGGACGCTTTGAGAAATTTTGGCCGCAATTCGGCCGCGATACGCCCGTGGAGGGCTGTATGACCGGGCTTTAAGAAAAATATTTGTCACTGTTGTTTATTCAAAATATTCTGCCTCATATACGAAGAAGCAGCCTAAGTTCAGGCCTATATGAATGAAGTGGTAGATCATGAAGTTGTTTGTGTTATAGAATTTGTAGTTCGACCCATTTGCTAACGATGATTTATTATTGAATTTCCATACAGTAATATCTTATGTATTTGGCAATAGAAAATGCTTCAAGAAATTAATTTGAACTAACATCTTTTATTATTTTTTATCATCTTGAGCGAGTAATAGTTCGCCACAAATGTGTTTTCTTTTTGTTTTAAGCAATATGTGTTTAAGGTCCAAACTTGCAAAACATACATTTGTTAAAAAATCATGTCATCATTTAAGACACATCATACTGGGCGTCAGTTCATGCTTGTTCTGCAGACAACTAATGGAGTATCTCAAATGAATATGACAAATTTCTCCACGTTCTAACAGAGACATAGATAATCTATGTTATCTATGTCTCTGGTTCTAACAGTTATTTGCACCATCCAAGAGATATATAAACAGTCATGTTTAACATCAAGAACAATAAATGAGATGTATTTATTAGTTCCGTTGTTCAAACGAAAATATGTAAAGTTAACTGTAAACAGGGACAAAATTATGTCCCAACTGAGCCACCGTATATTATGCTAATTTTAACCTAACTCACGACTGATTGGGATCAACAAATGTTTTTTTTTTTTTTCAACAGCGAACTATTTACCATTTTGATTTTTCTGATATTAACAAAACCATCAAATACAATTATATGGTATAATTCGGAAAATAAATTGAAGTTTTAACAAAATTGCTTTCTAAAATTGTTTAGGTCTCGCGTACGAGAGTTTGACATCGTGTAATCTACCTGTCATGGCCGATATGGGGAATCTTTGGGAAGGTATTATTTTGATTTTGTCATAAGTCGAATCTCTTCTTCATCTGACACAATTGTAGCTGACAGGACATTAAAGTTCTAGCTAACAGCATACCTGATACGTTTTTTACTGTACATTGATAGCAGCCTTGATATTTTACTTTCTGTTCTGTCAAGACTTGAATGTTTACTTATAGATGCAATTGTTCGGATACATCTAGTAGCCGGATAACATTTAAAATCTTCACTTGAACGGTTGAGATTAATCAATACTGTATACTTTCTTGGATCAAATGTAATTATAAAAAAGATTGGAACGATAGAATTACATTGCTAAGAGGTTTCCATTTAATATCTAGGTTGTTTGACAGTTAGTACTGGATTGACAGTCAAAATAAGACGACATGAAGATTGCCTTTTATTTTATGATGGGGCAATTTAGAATAAATCAATGCAACATTTTCTCAATATATTCCGATCCTGTCAAATTAGTTTGCCAGTTATCAATTAAGCTTAGGAACGTCCAAAATGCTTTTATTTACTGATAAAATGTATCTATTTATCTCGGAAAACTGCCTTTGTTGTTGTTGTTCTCGGCCTCAATCAGCCAAAATATCTGCTCGGGTAATTTTGTCTCAGGTACTTGTACTCTGTATAGTCACTCATGTATATTGAATTTAATATTGCGCATTTAAGTAAAGTTCGCAGGGTTCTCTCTGGCTAAAATATTCTTTGCGCCAACACTTGCGCCAAATTGAAAAAGTTGGAGCCAAATTAAAAAAATTGGAGCCAAATTCAATAAGTTGGAGCCAAAATAGTCTTTTGTAGAAGGGGAAATCCTTCATCAGGGTGACCTACGGTTCTAAAGAGCTAGGTTCTCAAGTGTTCGTTTGTTCTATCTATTTCTATGTGCTGTTTTCATTAGGGTCTATGGATTAAATCCTCTCTCACACTCAACATTTAACAGGACATAGCAGAAACATGACTTTCACCTTGGCGTCATATTATAACCAACTATTTCCTGTCTTCCAGGACTCCTTGTCAGATGTTTATTTGATTTTTAGTGGGAGGCATATTCAACGATTGAGAAGATCGATTTATAGTCACTCTTGTGTTGGATCAGAATTAAGTGTTACTTAAAATCGCGGATTTTGTATACCAAAACTTCGGTGCTTAAAAGAGTTTAATTTATTTGTCAATCAACACAACTGACTTCGTCAATGTTTGATGTCAACTTCTTTGGAAGGAGCGCGAGGGCAAACATTTTGATTGAAAAGCAATTAAAGCAATCAAAGTCATAATTTCCATAAAATTGAAGTTGTAAAGGCTGTCGAATGACTAAATGGTGTACACAAGAAAGTGTCACCTTCAACAAACTTGACAATCAACAGATAATGAACTGAACAAGTGTGAAAACAGGATTATCCCGTATCGGAAATCGCATTTGATAAACAAGCTGGTTCCCGAGTTCTAATTCAAAGTACTGCGATTACGGGAACCATCGATACATGGTTCTCGGCTCTACAGTAAAAACAAATCGATATTGACTCGAGATCGGCAACCATGCGGTAAACAAACATCAAATTCTCGCGGTAAAAAGTCGGCGCCAGGCACTTTCGCCAAATTTGTTTTTCTTGCGCAAATTTCTTGATTTTGTCGCCAATGGCGCCATTTGCGAAGGCCAGCGTGAACCCTGGTTCGGTTGTGTATGAGATTTTACAATAGAGGTTTAAAATCTCTTCGAGTCTGATATAAACTGGCTCAGTTCCCAGTTGATAGTAGGTCGATAAGTTTTCCAATGGTCTTTTTCACCTCCAGAGAGCAGCAGGTCTTCTGTAACATCAGCATGGGTTAGTCCTACTGCGAAGAAGAGATTTTGGAGCATTCTCTCTCTTGCAGCTTCATATAGCGCACAGTGTAGCGAAAAATGTTCTACAGTTTCTGGTTTCCCACATTGGCAGTAAGGATCCTGCTCTAAGCCTATTCTGTGTACGTGGTGGTGTAGGCGAATAGGGCCACTCTGAAGCTGTAGCAGAATCTTCTGGTTGGAGACTGTTTTGAAGTCGGTGTCTTTGGTTTTGACTTGTGGTCTGTATGTAAACAGTCTTCTTGCCTTGTTTGGTGTTTACCAGCGCCATTGATACTTGATAAAATAGTCTTCTTGGCTGCAGTGCGGACTTCAGCTTGAGAGACTGGTTTTGTGTATTCTCTACTCATTCCTTCAGCTTCATCAGCTGCTTCTTTAGCCAGCTTATCCGCAATGTCATTTCCTGCAATATTTGCATGGCCAGGAGTCCAACAGATATCTACCTTTAAACCATTCTTTTCTAGTTCTTTCTTGATACTCTGGATTTCTAAGATTAGATGACGTTGTTCATTTAATTTCCAACCTAGTGTGAAGATACCAATTGCAGATTGACTGTCTGATAAAACTTTAATGTGGCAAAGCGGTCGCTTTTTGCTTTCTTCTATTACAAAACGAAGTGTCATTTTAATAGCTACCAACTCCCCCACCAGAATAGAGGAAAGGTTGGATACTGGCTGTTTTAGGTCCACTCTCTCTTGGTCAGGCATGAGGATGCAGGCTTCAGCTCCACATGGTCCAGGATTTCCTTTGCAGGAACCATCTGTGAAAAGAAATAATACTGCTTGCATCCTCTTCAGACAGCATTCTCTCTACTTTGTCTCTGGCCCGACATTCTTGTTCTTTTGATCGATTGTTTGATGCGCCAAGGTTGTTCCAGTAATCTGGTTTCCCTCTACTTGGTTGTGGGTATTCTAAGTATGACAACTCTGGTTCAATGCATTGCATGCTAAGTTCTGAGATGTCCTCCATATCTCCTGTCTGTTGCAGCATTTTGGTCATATGCAAGTTCTTGTTGTAACCATCATCATTTTGTTTTCTAATAAGTGATTGTTTAATGAGCGATGTGTCGTCCTTTGCCATAATCTTTGAACACTCTCTTATTGCAATTTCTTCTCAGCTTAGATCTAGAGGAAGAATGTTGGCTTGGACTTCAAGGCCATCACAACTTGACGAAGCAAAACTATCAAGGCAAAACCCTTTATGTTCCTGACGAGCAATTTCTCCTTTTCCCACAATGTTTTCTGCCCTATTAGAAGGTTATTTACCAATTTCATCACATTTTGAAAAGTTGTGTGCAAACTTTCAATTTGGGACAGTCGAAAATTTCTTGTTTGGGAAAGGGTTAAGGCTCTCCAAATGCTCAAACATTTTCTAAACATCAACATAGATAGGATCAACTTCCAATGACTCTTTTTTATATTTCTAAGTCTTTGATTTATATGTCAGTTTAAAAAAGTGAAAACAAAATGATTCAAATTATGTCATGGTTAATCTACCATAAAACAGATTTTCAGTAAGTTAATAAGAAAATGTTCGGCAAATTGATTTAGCATAGAATGACTCAAATGTTTGAAACACTTAATATAGATATATTTTTAGAATTAGTTTTGATGATGGAATGTTGAAAAATTTACAAAGAGAGATTCCTACAAGCTTAAGAAGAAATAACTGTTAAAGGAGTCTGCAAGCTATAAATTTTCATTCAGTGAATCTCTTAATACAAACCCCAAAATACAACAAAAGAACAAGTTGTTTGGAAAAGGAACTCTCAGCACTTTTATATCTTTTTTAAAACAATTATCTTTTTTTGATATGTTTGCATCTTGGAGTTCATTTGTGTGATCTTTTATTTTCAGCAATAATGTAAAATCAGGCAGTTCTTAATAATCATTGAGAATTATACTAAAGCTAGGCATAAGTAAGAAAAGGTAAAACTTCATCCATTGATTGAAATAGTAACCAATAAATCAAGCAATGGATTACCAACATGTAAGCCAGTCAGAAACAAATGAGAAAATAAAAGGTAATCAAAAACACTCTTCACCCATTGTATACAGAGGGACCTCTTCCTGGAAAGTTTATCTTTATTTCTAACCTTTTCTCAGTAGCAGGCAACATTTTAGGTTATAACTTTATGACAATAGAATAAATTGTGTTTGATGCATCATTGTTCCATTTCTCCCCTTAATTTGAATTTAGTAATCTTTGCTTTCCACCATATTTCATTTAGGTATAGGGGCCTCTCTGCTTAGGTTCAAATCCAGGTGATTTTGATTAACATGAGATACAATCTCCCTGATGCCTCACTAAATTGTTCAGTCGAGTTTTACCCATTCCTTGATAATCGGTAGTAAAGCCTATGATCTTCCTTCATTATTTATTTGGGATCATAGTTGAGGCGTCTGTTTCTTGGTTTGCATTTTTCTCCTTGGGTTAAACTTTTTTGTCTTTGGTAACTTTTTGGAGGGTAAATGGCCTAATATACCCAAAATATCCCTCTTTGACTATGAATAATTTTTTATGAGGCACAATCCAATTCTTGCATTAACAATCTTCCATACATTATGTTTAATCCATTGTTATAAATAGTCACTTGAATCAAGTAATCACCCTTAAATATGTATGTATAACTCACTAAGGAGTAGCTAACAACTTGAAACAGTGTACTACTTAGTCATGCAGTAATAAATTTCTGCACAACTTTAGTTTAAACTTATTTATTTTACATTGATTGTGACAGAAGCTTGAAGCTTATTAAATACACTCTCGATGACTGCTTCCTGGATACTGCACCAGTACTCGTGCCGATTTGTGGGTAAGCCCCGGCAATTCTCACCTCGCCTAACAGGGATTCGAACCCTTGGTACAAGAGGCCGACGCTCTATCACTGCACAACTTTCAAAGTTTTATTCTGTTAATGAGTTACAGTTGTTCATGGTTTTATCTGTGTCTTAATGCATTGTTTTACGGGGTCATGCTTGGGCCAGCAGTTAAGGTGGCAGCTTACCACCATGAGACATTATTCTTGTTTGGCATGCATGAAGCATGGATAGATTTATGCAAACTATTTAAGCAAATATTTTAAGGCACTGTTTGGCCTGATATGAAATGTTTTTATGACAACATATTTCATGATTAACAGATTTTGTTTTCATTCATTAATCTTCCTGCATATAAGCTTATGTTATTTTACATGATTCAAACAATCAAATTGTCGCTTTCTATTATTAAATGTAAAATGTTAAAAGGAAACATTTACATAGATGGAAAAGTAATTCAATTTTTATATTGTTAACATTTCCTAAGCTTATATCAGTGAATTTTAAATGTGTTTTAATATTTTCTCTGGACAGAATAAGTGAATTGGTCATGACTTACAGTTGCTGAGTCATTAGTTATTGACTTGGCAAAAATCAGTCTGCTTTGTACGATGTCAAGAATCTCATCTGTAATTTCTTGGGTGTTTATAGAATTAGACGAGGGTTCAATGCGAGACTAAAGAAAGTCCTTCACAAATTAGAAAAACTTACTTAAGTCTTGTATTGTACCTTCGATAATTTGCTAGAAGATATATCATTATCTATCAGCACATTATTTGACGAACATTGTTTGCATCTGATCTATGTCTTAAAATAGCAATGATCCCTTTGCAAAAACAGGTGAACTGGCGGTCATCCGATTAGAAAAGTCATGTGATACACAATGAAATACTGCAACACAACAATGCGAATATTCAAACTTCTATGATTTCATTGGTCTCCGATGCTTTACAAAATTCACCCCAGCAATTCTTGGCTGACCTCGTGTCATCGCTTATTGTAAACAAGCCTCATCACCTAAGGCTTAGCTCTTTTAAAAGCATCATATGGACTAGTTTCCGTATCAGCTACTCTTTAAAAAGGAATTAAACTTATTTCTATGTTAATTGTCAACTACTCTAGAACTTACATAATTTTACTGTAACTGAGCCCAAGTATTACATTAACAATAATGAAAAACAAGTGAATCTATTTCTTATGAAATTCATCAATCAAGGCGCCTTTGTGACAGTAGGAAAAAGTTCTTATAGATATTATCAACAATTTATTTGTTTGTCAATACAATTTTTTGCATTTATAGATTTATGAAAAAAATCATCATCTACTATTGTTTGCAGCCTGCTATATGTTTTAACTTAAAGCTGCCTCTTAGTCTTGATCTCTCTGAGATGTGAAATGTTTCTGCTTCCAGATTATAGAAAACAAGCAAGGCAGCTTGAGAATGAGTTGGACCTTAAGTTGGTGTCGTTCAGTAAGCTGGGGACAAATTATTCACACACAGAATCATACAGGTAATGCAGACAGTCAGATTCTTTACAGAAAAAGCAGGCCGAATTGGCCCATGGAGCAAATAATGATGTGTCATTCTCTGAAATGATGGGTCCTAACACATACCATAAGTGATATTCTTTAAAATATCAAAAATAACCCAACCTCCGGCCCAACTCGGTAGAAGGCAATGCATCATATTTTGTAGTGGCAGGTCAGTTGTGCGGGCCTGCCATACATCTAAAGCTCTGATAAAGTGGCATCCTATTAAGGTCAAATTAAGGGTGTTGTGCGAAATAAATCCTATGTTGTGGGTACCCATAAAAACTGTTCTTATAGAGAGTCATACAGATAATGTGAAAGTCCTGCATGGCTCAGTGTTTAAGGTGATGGTCTTAGAATTCAGAGGTCCAGGGTTTGAGCCCTACCGGTTTTGTTTGAGGGTCCATTGGCAAGATACTTCAGAACCCTAGTCTATCAATGGTGAATCCAGGAATGCCATTATGGTGAGATCTGATTTTGATTCACATGCGCAAAAATGTCATTATTTTTCTGCACTTGCCCATATAATTGTTTTATAGTAAATATCAGTAAAGATTCACTTGTCCAGGAAGGCATTTGGACAAGCTGGGGCATACGATTTTGCCACCCCATTCAATTTTGTTACTTTAACCAGATAACTTACTGATCTTATATCAGTTTTTGTTTACAAATGTGTTGTGTGTAGATCTAACTACCGATACCATAATGAGTTGGGAATCAAAACATAACTGCAATACTGTAGATGACATAAAACCATAATAGCAAACCAATAATATATAAACCATAATAGCAAACCAATAATATAAGTATACTGTTGTAGCGGAAAACCAGAAAAAAATGCAGATTTCAGGGTGTAAATGAGTTAGTGTAAATTTTATGTTGTTTATTAGTTAGTGTATATTTTAGAGTATTAATTTGTTAGTTTTCATCTTTTTTCAGTGATACGTCCCCACTGCTTAACAAGAAAGGAAGTGAACACATGTTTGAAACCATGCAGATGGAAATTGATCAACTTCTAACAAAGGTATGAATTGGTTTATAGAAGAGTGTCTTATTAATCCAAATTGAGAGAAAATTTATATTTATAAATCCCTTGTTTTACAGTACTGTTAATTTATTTATATGCTGCATTGGGGTGTAAGTTCCTGGAATGTGTAAGAAATCTTAGAACCTAACACATTGTTATAGGGAACATGCGGGTATATATATAGACAGCTCAACCAATCAGTGGCTGACAGTGTTTTCAATGATTGGATGGCCAAGTGTTTAGAGTACAGAACTTGAAAGCACATGGCCCCTCTTTGTATGATTTCGAATCACAGGACAGCATTTGGATTTTCATGAGGGCACTTGAGTATGCGGTCTTCCTCCATCATAAAGAGTCGGGCATCGAACATAACTGAAATAACATTGACTCTATGTTAAAATCATGTTAACTATAAACACTATTTTTAGGCAATGATACAGGCGATGAATGCTCTATAATAGTTTCTGGGTTGACTTACTGAATGCCGATGGTTTTACCAGGCTTATCCAGCCATTAACATTAGTCCCGTTTGGAGTCTTCCTTCATCATTATTAAACAGTTATCGCAATATAAAAATTAAAAAAATGATGACACAATGTAAAACCCATTTTTGATGAATGAATATATATAAAATAAGTAGAAAAAGCAATATTTCAGAGAAACATATTCATAATTATCTGTTTCTTGTTGGGTTTTATTCTTGAGAATATCCATTTATTTTATGTATCTTAGGGCAGTTTTATTCATTTATTGATTTGTTAGGCATGGTTACATGTTTAAGCTTTTTTTCTGTTTTATTATCATAAAAAGCACTTTTGAACATATGAACCTATGCCTATTTATGATAAGAGAGTTATATAAATATGGTGAATGATAATGATGATAGAATAGTGACTTCATCTTGGGTCAACAGTGACTATAATAAGTATTTTAACAAAACAAAATGTTGGATTTGTTTATGAAACTGTTAAAGATAATATTTGAATGAGTGAGACAATCTAAAATTGCACATATTGAGAACACTCAAGTTCTTTATAATAGTGAAGGACTTTTTCAGTCATTCATTGAACCACCAATACATGCAACTAGTCACCAGTACTGGCTATATTACATTGTTTACGCCTCTAGTTGACTGAAGTGAATGACCGAATGGCGGAATACACCCAGAATATCAGCACCAATTCACCGAGTGCAGCGTTACAGCACACCTTACAAAGACACAGGGATATTCTACAGGATTACAGCCAAGAGTTCATGAAGACCAAGTCAAACATCAACGCAATCAGGGAGAGAGAGGATTTACTTGGATCTGTACGGCGAGATATTAAGTAAGTTTGGTAGACTGATTACAATGGAGAGATCATTAAGTTGGCATTATAGATATCCATGTTTTATTATTTCACGGATAGATGATTAACTGAGTTTCATAGAAAACTTAAAACATTTAGTTTATTAGCGAGATGAGATTAACTCAGTTTTATATACTATTTCATACATTTTATGTGATCAGGGAGAGATAATTGACTTGGCTTCACGCATAGACTTATTAGTAAGCTAGTTTCATTTTATAGATAAAATTCTTGCTATTGAACAGGAGGGAGAAGACTAGGCTCTGAATGGAGCGATATTAGATAGATTTAGGTGGATTGTAGTTTCCTTTCCTTCCTGGGGGGCCTCCATTGTCTAGTGGTTAGAGTACAGAACTTGGAATCACATGGCCCCCCTCCGCTTGGTTCAAATCCCGGTGAAGGCATTTTGATTTTCATGAGAGGTAGTCTCTTAACTGACGTACGGAGTGCTGATAGTTCTACCCGGCTTGCCCATTCATTATGGGCATTTGAGAATGGGGTCTCCCTTGATCATTAAGAGTCGGGCATAGCAACTTAAAGGATGTTGATGAGATGTAAAACCCATATAAACAAAGCTTCCTTTTCTCACTTTTGCATTTGAAGTTTGTATAAAATGAATTGTCTTTCATAGAAAGTATTGATCTAGATCAAAGTTAATATCAATTTCATGCGGCTAAAATACCAGAATACGTAAATAGATGACCTGACTGCTGTTTGTTTCATGAAATGATGTGCCAAGTTGATTCATTGAGTGATGAAATTTGATATACGAAATTTGCAAGTTCTGAGAAAAAAAGATAGGAAAAAGAAATGGTTAATTTAGCTCAATAAATTTTAATGTGCTTTGCCATAGTATGTTAAAGCCATACTTGCGCTCATTTGCACTAAAATTGTGAAAGTTCTAAAATGGTGGAAAAATCAACTTAAAAGTACTTGAGATGACCTTTTATAGGGGAACGGAGACTGTAACACATCCATGTGATGCCTTTTAAAATAGTGAATACTATGCGGTTTGTTTACAATTAGCGATAAAACTAGGTCAGCCGAGAAACCTTGGGAACCAATAAAACCCCCAAAAAACTCCATTTTAAATGTTCACATTGTTAAAATTGGATAAATGACAGCATTTTTACATGTTTCACATGATTTTTCTAACCAGGTGACTGCTACTCATTAATCCGATGCTCCTTGCTATTTCAGATGTTACTCGAATGTAAAGCATGAAGTTAAATTGGTGGGCACCTTATTTGTGTAAATGGCACTTTGAAAAATAGATAATAGATAGTGCAGGCGTTATATTGTCATGATCCTGTGGTTATTCACCATGTTTCAACATATTCTATCATAATTTATAACTCATATTACTCAGTTTTGCAGTTTTCTGAGTGTTAATATCCTTTTAAATAGATACATTTGGAACAATAAGATACTTGGAAGCATAATGGTGATATGAAAATGAGTACCTAAGTGATTGTTATATTTTTTTCAAATCTTTAATTTGAAAGTAAATTATAAAATATATTGTTCTGCCCTAAATTATACTTTTCTATCTCTTTTGCAGTGCTTATAAAAATTCTTCAGGATTGAATAGAAGAACAGATCTGTACCTAAAAGAAAATGAACACATAAGAAAGTAAGTATAGTTCAACCTATCCTTTTCTACAGATGGTAACATCAGCAATAAATGCAAAGATTTATAACTCTATATCATAAAAGTGGTTACCATTACAGTTAGAACCTCCCATTGTAAGAACGTCCCAGTATTTGTCAAAACGTCCAAGTAGGGGTAGAAAAAATTGTCAAAATGTCCCAATACAACGTCCCACTTAATTGAGTATAAGTTAGATAGTGGTGATTTAAGTTGGTTAAATAAGTAGATCTAGTCTAGATAGTTTATATATTTATAAGGTCTTTGGTTTTACGTAATTGCTTTTATTAAGAGAGTTCGATATCAATAAAGGAATTTGGAAAAGGAAAGATTAATATTTTAATATTATTTTCATTTAATTGAAGAAACTCTCTTATAACCAGTTTTACTGATGATACTTATTTACACAGGATAATCCAATGTAGTGTGAATCAATCTTTATGTATGAAATGTCATTTTATAACTGTATAACTGGTGTGTAATAAATGTACGTTACAGGCGTCCATGATTAAATCAATTACTAATGAAAGGTTTCGGTACCAATCGCATGTCGCACGCGTCACTGACTGCGTGTTTGTGTAACAGCTTTTCACACCACATTATGGACATTACATCAGTTAGTTTAAAGGTTAAATTCAAGTTGAATAGTTATATAATACATAGCGTTTGTAAGATCTGAATCACTCTGCTCCATTTCTATCTCTATTTTTTTTTTTTTTTTTCTCATATACCTTTGAGGGAAAATATAAATCACAGGCGGATATATTCAATACAAGTGTAATATTTCTTTCTTACTGTTATTGTTTAACAGTATAAATGTACATTCAATACTGTAATTCAAGTATACACAAATATACATAATGAGTGCTATTAGACTATGTCTTCCTGCCCATCGTCAACTGGTGTTTTGCGTTTGTAAATAGAAAAGACAGTATTCAGGAGGGCTGTAGTGGACAGTGTCTCAGTAGCTGCAAATACGAAGGGAAAATTATACACAATCATTACTTTCAACAATAATCACATATGAATGATCGTTTAGACATAGTTATATATATAATCCCCAATTATGGCAGAAATTATTTTAAAAAGACTGTTGGTATAAACAGTTTGTACGAATGGGCCTATGACATTGTGTATTAATAAAGTGAAAATATCGAAAATAAAATGCCTCAAATGCAAAGGTTTTCTATAATAAAACATGTATCAGAAACAAAAAGGACTATCTGAAATGCACGTGCTCATTCGATGCAGGAGTAAACCAATGATAATCCCGACAGTTTGGTGTTTTGCGGAACTCGCGGAATCATCCACATTCTTCCACGTTCTTCCAGACTTTCCTAATGATTGAGCAATTTAGAAAATGCCCCTGCTAAATACAATATTAAACAAAGTGCAAGATTTATTTTGTTCTAACCATTTATTGGCTTCAAATGCGTCCTGGATATGCACTGTCTCTTGATTCCCTTTTAGAAGTGGCTAGGTGGTATGTACATTATGAAATAATACTAATTTCTATACGCAAATGACTTTAAGTTACAGTTAAAACTGAGGCTTACCTGAAGTGCACGTGCGTTGTTGCCATCGCTCGCAGGTGCACTGCAGCGCAAGCTGCCTCCTCCTCACTTCCTTCTGACAAACGATACACAGGGGCTCCATCAAACAAAAAATTAACATGTATCACAAAAATCGAAATATTTAGTCAAACGTATGCAAAATGCACTCCCCTTTGTTTAAATGCACCCGCGATTTGATATCAGTCGAAACTGAAATTTATAATCATAAGAAAGTTTGACCTAGTTGTAATTATTTTATTGGACATCAAATGCCGGTTAGTACACTGTCATCTTTTAATTTGGTTTCCTCACCTCAAATTGTTAGCTTCAATTACAATGGACGTCCAATTACAGCATTATAATTGGGAGTTCATAATTGGAGATTAAAGTAAAAATAAATCAATTTCTAATTCTTTAATTTACACATGTTTACACAATTCAATTGATATAAATATAATATAGAAACATTATTTGAACAAAGAAAATGAGTTAACATATCAATTCATATCTATAATTTTGGGACGATTTGACAAATATTTTTAATGTCTTGGACGTTTTGACAAAAATATTGGGACGTTTTGACAAATACTGGGACGTTCTAACAATGGGACGTTTTGACAGTGGGACGTTCTAACTGTAAACGTATCAGTGGTTGATTTATAGAACAACTTCATGAATATACATAACATAAAGTTTGATTTCTTTATATTGTTGAATTCTATAAAAGTTTATGTAAAAGATATTATTAATGGAGAAAAATCCAAAGTTGTGCAAGTTATTTATTACATTACAAAATTATGCAAAAGTAATCATGAAATATTGTTTCCCAATGAAGATTTGCCTTTTTGCTGTTTTAGTGCTTTACAGCAGAAAATATTATTACTAGTTTTCATGATACCTGTATGATAACCTTGTTTATGCTCTGCATGGAACCCAGTTTCCATCCTTATCGTTTTTTTATGTATCAATCTTTCGTATATAGATGTCAAAATATGATGGTGGCTGGGTTGAGATGCTGCTTTTCTATTCCAAGCATTAATTTATGATGACAATAAAAGTCATCCAATTTGCGTTTCACCTCAACCTAGCCCTTATTATTGCAACAGTGTTATATTTAAATATGAATTGCTTTACCGTCATTCATTTTGAATAATAAATGGCCAGACCTCAATCAACTTTACAGTTTGTATTGTTATAATATCCATTATGCAAAAACGAGATACGTTAAGACAGTCATTCATAATTTGGATACAGATAAGAACTAAGTCTTTTTGAAGTTAAATATCAAAGTTGGTAATGAAAATGACTTATTAATAAATTTTAAGATCAGATGATGAAAAGTTGGCTTAGACCATGGCATTAGAAGTTATATATACTGTGGTAAGGGTTGACCCATAATTCCATTAAAACATATTAAAATAAAAAAAAACATGTCAATTGTTATAGATAAAAGGTGTGAGTTTGACTCTGAAATAAAGTGAGAAATTTATCAAAACAGTAAGGTTGTCGTTTTCTAAAGTAATTCCGTCTGTTTGGTACAAATGTAAATAGGGTCCTTGAAGAGTTAAATGGTATCTATATTGCAAAAATACTGTGAAAGAATTAAACTTTACTATAGTCCATTTTCTTGTCTTTTACAGTTCAGAAAGACTTGTGGATGATCAGATCAGGTAAACAATTATTCATTGATTTTCATAAAAAATAACATGTCTCCCACTGAAGCTTTTAAAATGACTGGCGTCCATACCAAGCTGTTTGTTCTGTTTTTACTATGGTCGATTAAAACAAGATTGACCATATTCTTTCCAATGTTATGCAAAGACAGCCCTACAGGATATTTTAAATTTAGTTTAAACATGTTTATTCTACATCAATTGTGAAAAATTTCTTGCTATTTAGCTTACTAACTCTCAAACCTGCTTCCTGGATACATAACTAGTACTTTCGCTCGATGTGGATGAATGAAAGAATGTACTCCATTACTCATTTAATTACTACCCTTGTGTCCTGAGGCAGATGCTCCACCCCTCAACTGCTGTCCTCCACAATTTGTTTGTCTCTCTCTCAACAGTGTTCAGTTATGTTTATATACAAGGGGCAGTTTGTGGAAAGAGTAATGTTTGTTATTCAAAATGAAATGCCAGGAGCAAAGATGCACACACTAACCACACAGATATTCTTTTAAAACTATTCAAACGTCATGCATGCCTCAATTCAAGAAACCAACTTTGTGTTGTACCTTGTTCATTTTCAATTGATATGGTGAAATTAAACATGAAGCTTTTAAGTTTTGTTGAAATTTTTAGACTCATAATTTCTTTAGTTGTGTGTAATTCATATGAATATGTCTAATAAAGATAATCTATTTTTTTTTTCAGTGTTGCCATAGCAACCAAGGAAAGTTTAGACGCCCAGAAGAAGTCCTTGTCTGGAATCACCCACAAAATGACAGCCCTAGCCAGTATCCTTTTAAAACCCCTTTAAACCTCAACAATTCAATGGGTCCCAGATTCAGGTCCCATGGGTACATATAGTCTGCTGGAGTATATGTTGACAAGACACTTCAGAGCCCAAGTACTGTAAAATCCAGGAAAGCTGTAACATAAGTGTAAAATTGTTCATATGACCTTAGACCCAACATAAAACTAAAAATGAAACAAAACAGTTGAGAAGAGTGTTTAACCATAGTATATAACAAATAATGCACTACAATTGTTTGCTGGTTGAGGGCAATGTCATGCATTATTATAAATGTCAATTCATACCTCCTCTTAACCCAGATCTTACGCTGGTTTTTGAGGGGTCCTGTGTGGCCAAATTGCACCATTTTGGACTTGTAACCTGTTGGGGTCATATGTTCCATCAGGTTTATCCAAGAGACAACCAATGTAATGTGTGAGAATGATTTGTACAAAATGTTGTAAATAAAACATAAAAGTTTGCTTGTCAAAAATTGATTCTGAAATCAGATGCACAAGAATGTTTTGATAGGAATGAATGGGTAAAAGATTTGAAAACAATCAACATTAAATAAGTAAATAAACTAAATGAAAAAGAAACAAGGGATTTTTTTTCCTTAGTTCAACATGAAAACATAATAAGGTTATTAAGTTAATTGTCTTTTGCTAATACATCTAATTTATTCAAGTCTTAGCCATCTTAAACATTCAGAATGAATGACTTGTGATTTTTATTTAAAAAGAGATATTACAAGTTCATTTTCAATTGTTGCATTTTATCCTTAACACTTCTCCTCAGACCGGTTCCCACTCATCAACAGTCTGATGCAGAAAGTAAACATGAGGAAGCGACGGGACTCCATCATTCTAGCTAGCGTCGTGGCAACCTGTATTATTGTTCTACTGTTGTATCTGTTCCACTGAAATCTGTGATCGTCTACTCGGCTAACATTCCTCGATTGTTTCTTCAAAGACTATTGGGCAACATTTTTTTATACAGGTGTAAGAGAAAGAAGACTGTCTTTATTTCTCTTCATATCCCTTGATGAGCCTGTGAAAAACGGAAGCATTGTGTTTAAATGGGTGCAGAGGTTCAGATGAGAGGTGAATTAATGTCCTGTCCACAATTCAGGGGGCCCACTTTGTGACTTTTCATTTATCTGGGGGTCTCTGTTGCCTATTGGTTAGAGTATAAAACTTGAAATCACAGGGCCCCTCCTTGCGTAAGGTTCAAATCCTTGTGACAGCATTTGGATTTTCATGAGAGGCAGTCTCCTGACTTACTTTTAGAATGCTGATGGTTCTACCTGTCTTGACTAGTACTTATTGGCAGTTGGGTATGGGGTCTTCCTCCATCATTTTGAGTCGGGCATCCCAACATAACTGAAATAATGTTGATGTGGTGTAAAAACCCATTGAAACAAACTTGAAACAATTGAAATAATTCACATTTAGTACGGTGTCCTTGGGAAAGACACTGCATTGCAGTTCCTAGTACTGGTGAAATTCAGGAAAGCCGTTAAAAAAAAACCCATGAAAAACTGTTGACACATGTATTTACCAGAATGAATGAAATGAGTACCCACATTATAGGGTTTTTAAGAGATGTAGATGTCCATGCTGCGACATTAAAATGCCTCTTATCTATACAGCTGATAAGTGTAAATGAAATGATGGTTTGTTGTACATTATGATATTTGTGTACATTTGTATAGAGGGTCTTTATAGGGTATAAACTATTTTTCTAGATAATCTAATTTATTTTGTTGATGTTACAAAAAAAAGAGCAGCATCAATAAAATTGACAGTTTTCAAATATGAAGAAAAGAAATGTGGTATTTTCATTTTTCAATGTCATAATGTCTGAACGCCCCAAGATGAATTTACTTCCAATTGGAAAACAGTGTGTGCTAGAAATGTTATGGATATCGTTTTCTGTAGCTTTGTTTATTGAAGGGCTGAGATATACACAGTTTAAGGATCTGGTTTCAATGGGAGAAAATCTAAGACGCTTTATGTTATTAGTTAGAAACCATTGTGCCAAAGGAGGGAAGTGCTCATGACAAATATTATTTTCTATTATTAACCCTTATAGTGCTGGACCTTGTGCTTATGCTAACAGGTTAGATCACAGGCCAGCCGCCAAGTAAATTGGCGGCTGACCTGTGATCTAACCTGTTTCCTACTCTGAATATCTTTCCTCATCAAAATTAAGCAGATATTAAAGGTGTTGGAAAGCAGATGACCAAAAAAATCTAGTTTTGGAAAATTGCCCAGCATTCTAAGGGTTAAAGTTATTCTTGAATCTTTTGCAGAAGATGTGTAAAAGTGATTATATATGAGGCTATGTAAAAGTGATTATATATGAGGCTATGTAAAAGTGATTATATACTCGAGGCTAAAGTATTTTCTTTTGCTGTGAACTGTACATATTGTGATAGAAACCATGAATGTATATACATGATATTTGTACATACTAACTTATAGAACAATTATATATATATTGGATGTCGAGTTGTGTCTTCATTCACTGTATCATCTCGCCAATACGAGGGTTCGATGCAATACTATAGGACGTGCCTCATAAACATGAAGCGCTTACTAAAGTCTTGCATCGTCTACCCTCGAATAGCTGTAATGTTGTTTTTGTTTATTCCAGTGCAACTCCCTACTTATTGGTTAAATGTATGGTGTTGGAGTGTGTCTTTGTTTTCCAATCTATGGTTTTTTACATCGGCTCAAAATTCAACCTAACAGCATAGACATTACATCATTGTGCCAAAGGAAAAAACACGTGTTGCATACAATTCTTCATTTTCCCACACATGTTCGTAACCCATTCTTTTGTGTGAGATTTTTGTAACTGCTCGAGATATGAAGCACAAACAGACGACAAAAATAACATGTAAAAGAAGATATATTTACTCTGATTTATGTAAGAAATCTTTGTGACAAAATGGTACTTAAGCTGATGCATTAAAAGCGCCAAGAGGGAGTGAGCCATTCAAACTGTAGGTACACACGTTATAAAATAGGGATACGAGTATGGTGGGATCGAAACAATAGTCTACTCTGTTAAATAGCTCATTTGACTATGTGCTCTTCACAGAGTAAAGAGTGCTGAATAAACCAAACAATGTAAAGCCTCATAGCGCACTGAAAACGCCCCCAAAGAAGCAATTTGCATTTGCCAAGAAAAATACTTATACAGTCAAACTTATGTTAAGAGGCCAGCCTATGGGACAGAGTAAATTGGCTGCTTAAGACAGGTTGGCTGTTAGACACAAATTGATATACACTATAAATCTAACAATGGGACTTTCTGAAGTGGCTGTTTAAGGCAGGTTGGCTGCTTAAAAGGGTTGTTGCTTAACACAAGTTAGACTACAGAAATGTTACTGGCTGGGGAATTCCAGAACGATGTTTTTAGGTTCTTTTGGGGAAGTCTAGGAGCATTTTTTTCAGTTTGAGGATCTATTCAACCAAACTAAAACTCCTGAATGGTCATCGCCACGTCTCATTGCATTAGCTACTGATATCACAATCGTAACATGACGCTAAAGTTACCAAGTGAATTGTCGCATTACAGTGGAAATTTGACCTCAATTGTTACATAACGCTAAAATACCTTTCAAAACTTCACCTGGCACAAAATAGAGCAACACAACTGTTTATTGTTCAATGATGTCAATACCAAAACATGGGAAGTTTTTGACAAAGGTTCCATTATCACCAATGATGCAATAAACATAAACGTCAGTAATATTGTTGATGTTTTCAGACAAGTTGGGGTTCGATTAAAGATGAATTTAGGATCTTAACCCTTTAAGTACTGGAACCGACGCCATACTTATGCGAACAGATTGGATCCACGCCAGCCTGGCGGCTGGGCTGTGATCTAACCTGATTGGTAATCTGGGTAGTTTTCATCATCAAAATTATGCAGATAATTAAAGTTTTAAAAAGCAGACGACACAACAATCTATTTTTGTAAGAAAATTACCAAGCATTCTGAACGTTAAATGTGTATGGTTGTGACGTGAGGCTAGGTACAGACGCGACCCTATCGCATGCTTGGAGAAGCCTCATGGTTGGGAGGAGACGTGTCCTGTGGTAGGAGAACTGACCGTGCTATCATTTCTGGCTACTTGACGAGACAGCATTACTTTAATGAAATCATACGCCCTGTTGTTGTTCAAATGGCTATTAAGAATTGTCTTTTATATTTCAATTCGCTGATGCAAGATGCCGCAGAAAAAAATCGCTTGTTCCTTTGTCGTTGAGTACCAAGACATTAAGGCATTGTGACGATTTGGTGACTGGCTTAATCTGTAGACCTCTCTCGAATTGAGAGTTATTTCGAGATTTATCCTTTCAGACGAATTAAATTGTACGTCATCTAGGAATAGCCATGCTCTAGGAATTTGATGATGCACTTCAAGAGAAATGTTGCCAGTTTCTGACAGGTGCAATATGCAGTATGTGTACAATATGCCACATAATCATATGGGCCGCGTCACGCGAAAAGGGGCACTCGGACATAAATAAAAACCACTGACTCAGCTCTTTCTTAGCGCTATTATTCCAGCATTTAGTCACGACAGTTATCATTTGTATTTATTTAAAGGTAGAACTTGATGTCCTCTAAGATGGCAAACAGTGTAACCCCAGACCAGCCGCCACGTCAGTGACGTGGCGGCTGGTCTGGGGCTACACTGTTTGCTATGTCCGATTGCCCCTTTTCCCGTGACGTGGCCCATTATTATTATAGTATTCCCGACAGGTGTCGTGCATGCGTTGATTCACATGGGATCGTTGTTAAAACGGATTTGCAAGGCATCCAAATTCAATCATTTCTTAGAATCGTGCTTTAGCACTTATTAAGGGATGTCACTAGATTCTGAGAGTAGCAATATGTTATACTATCCACAGTGTTCCAGCCAGGTGTCATATAGATGGTGCTGCAAAGTGAGCTCACCTTTGATATCGATATGGACTCTGTAAAAGCATTTCAAAGTCAAATACAATGGAACCCTAACTTTTTGTTCTTAGTACATAATGTGCGAACGATATGCTCTTTATGTTTCGGTAAGTTAAAAGCATTGGGTGTCGGTTACGGTTTCATCAAAAATTGGTTTACGTGCTTAGAGTATAATGAAGTAAGGGGTTGATAAAACTTACTTGGATGGTTCTTTTGGCGTACATTATTTGACAAATAAGTTTAAAGTTTTAGCATGTCTATACATCTTTTTTGCATTAATTTAATATTTTCTAAGCCTATATTATCAACATGCACTTCACAGTGTCCGCAAATGGGGCTTTTTAGTTCTCTTACTAACATCCAGGCGCACATAGTCTTGTCTGTATTTAATATATAAATGGTTCCCAACCAAGAGTTGGTACATAAAGGGTCCAATGATAGATCCAATAACACCGGCAACCAGTGGAATCCAAAACCAGTAATCCCAAAGGCTGAAAAAAAGGAGAACTTCCGACATTTAAAACATGTATGTACAAAGTATGCTGGGTCGTGCGACGCTGTGCCAGTGTATAATTCTTAAAATCGTCTAAATAATAGGTATTGAATTGGCAATCTAAAATATTGTTTATGTTTGTACATGCTTTAAACAAGCTTTCAATAGTCGTTCTTTTAATCTTTCGGTTTTTAAAGTTAATTGAACAGCTCTCGTTCAGTGATAATTTATCAAATTCAAAACATTACAGCGTCATAAAGAACATATCAAATACATCTTTTAAGTACATGTATAATTTAAAGATATTTGATGTTAAGATCGGAACCCATAGTTCGAGTAACAAAAAAAATCAATGCTTTCAAGTCATTATAACCATTGACCTCGAATCAATGCAATTTGGTCCGCGTCTCGCATAATCAACACGAGGCGGACATTTTTCATCCGGGCATCCTCGTTAGAAATTATAAGTAAAACCAGAGACATAGATATCTATGTCTCTGGTTAAACAACTTCATGCTCACCTAAACACTTCCGGTCCATATACAATGGCGGCAAACATCCTTCCAGAAAGATCAATGGCCGAATTTAAAGCTGCTCCAGTGTTGACGCTGAATGACATCAATATTCCGTACAGTGCGCATGCGTTAGCTATCGGCAAGACGCCAAGGTGCGCGTTCGAATTATACGGGTCGTTCATGGCAGCCACACCTCCGGTCAGCAGAGAAGTTCCAACTACCTGTAATCATGGTGATCAAGAATGGAGATCTATCATTTGTACCTTTGGGTTATATTACCGTTTCACATAGCCTATGCAATTTACACAGACTAGTGTGGAACGTCGATTTAGTTTTTCATCTTACTGAAATACAGACAAACTGTCTCTAAGCAACAACAGCAACATTAATTGCTTTCAGGGCTTCCTCCATCATTAAGAGTCGGGCATCGCTACATAACTGAAATAATGTTGATGTGATGTAAAACCCATATAACAGAGAATTCCATTTCCTGCATTGAACTGTATTGGCGTTAAGATGTACTGCTTATAGACATTAAAGAGTCATTTATGTTTTGCATACAATTATAAACCTGGATAGACAAGTTTATGCAGAAGTGAATATTTTGTACAAAGTAACGGAACGCTGAATTACTATTTCAATTACTGCATGTTAAAAAAAAGGAAAACATCATTTGTCGCACCTAAATGAAATGAAACTGCTTACCACGTCGAAGAATCCTGTTAGTTTTGTGATAACAGCGCCGTCTGGTAGAGACGTAAACAGCTGGGCGGACGCCGTGTCGCCGTAAACCGATCTATTACCGCCGTCATATGACGTCAACATATCTGGGGAGAGAAGGAAAGTATGGCGTGTTATTAGTGAACGTAAGTGACGTCAACATATCCGAGAAGAGGAGAACATTTAAGACACATTCAATAAAACGCATAAATCAAAATGTATTTCATAAAATTAGCTTTTAGAAAACCCTTCCCGCAAGGGATCTTAATCATAGCATTAAAATTGGAGTATCATGCTAGGTATACTGTAGGGATGACGATGTCTTTTTTCACCTTGACCATCATGACGTCTTCCTGTATAGGTTATAACCTGATTATAACGTTATATAAAATAAAATATATCTAGTGAAATACTGGTGACATAATGCACACATACATGTACCCCAAAACCGTAAGCATCTTACCTTTGTATACACCATAGGTCAGTGTGGCCCCTAAAAAGGCTCCAACAAACTCCCCAATAACGTATACTGGTAGTCTTTTCCATTGTATTTTGCCCGTCAAACAAAACATGATGCTAGCATTGGGATTCGCACTGGCTCCTGAAAATACAGTTGATAGCAGGATTTGAATCCATGGTGATGAAAATAAGGCACGATCTGTACCGAGTTCAATATCTTCTGGGAACAATTTTGTCTATATTTTGTACCCTTGGGCAAGACACTCTGTTATATATGAATGATGGGAGATTGCCAGGGATTTCATACATATTAAATCACCGAGATATAACCCATTCGCCATTTGATGTCAAATTCACATGTAGAAGATTGAACAAAATATGTCCAATGACGAACCATGAATTCTAAATACGGTATCCATAGAACACCAATCTATTCCTTATCTGTTTAACAATACCCAAATAATTTCGCATGAGATATTGCCATTTATGTAGGTCATGAATTAAAACATATGATCGTTATAACAATGAATCCTCTTACCCGAGGCCTTTTGACTGACGTATAAGGCTATAAGAAGCCCACAACCTGTGGCTAAGGCTTTTCCCGTGGGGCTGCTCGCTTGCCCGTGCGTCACAAGTAATTGGGTGGCAGACGAGTATACAAATATCTGGAAAAGAAATCGTATCATTTTTATTCATTCATTAATAAACATATCAGAAAACGATTTGACAAGCATGCTTCCATGTCGAGTATTGAGCTGTCATGTTCTTTCTTATTTTCTTCTGTCTAGTAACTTGTTTTTCGTTTAGATTGGTTAGTTTACTGAACATGCTTCAATCGTATAAAGATTATCTTTTGCTAAAATTTAAAGTCCCCTGTTGTTGTTGAGGCAAAATCATTTTGAATTCCCCCAATTATCTATTCAGCTATTTGAACAACTACGATTCCATTACTTCGAATAATCGGGATTCAACTGTATATTAGAAAGGGGCGCTTACCGCCGACTCAAAACTGATAAATTGTAGACACCGACGTAAACCTTTTTTTTCAAATCGAATCTGATTTACTCACCGACAGAATAAACGTGCACAGAAACTCCGATAACAGGTCGGTTACCCATGGATTACGAATACCACCCAGTCTTTGTAGTGTAAATCCTTCCATACTCTCCGCACCTTGATTTCTAACAATATTAATACCGTCTTATCACGCAAATGTCCAGCTTTGGAGCTTATCAAATCCTTTTCTTGTAATATTCATTTCAAATCCAGTACGCTTCATTATATACTGTTTGTAGTCGCTAGAATTGTCTCGAACAAGAACTACGAAGGAGAACCCGCATTAATCAGTTTAGAGAAGATGTGAAGTTGAAAGAGGAACACAATCCATATTAACTTTTATTTTACTGACTATGCTTAAAATGTCTGTTATCTTACTATCAACTCATGTTATATTCTATATATTCTAATCTATCGTCGCCTCACAATCACACACCATGCACAATGTAAATATACTTCACAACTTCTCAAGACAACAACATTAAACATATGAATTTATTTAGTAAAGATATAAAGGGTACTCATCATTCGACCCACCTACCCAATGCTGGGTCGATTAATTACCTCCACAAATAACACTTCTCATATGACTTATTTATCACATTGAAAGCATGCATAGTTATTACTCAATAGGTACAGTATACATTGTACGTTCTGATAAGACCCATTAAAAGAAAATCTCGGTATGCATCATATGATTTACTTACCCGCTGCTCGGTCGATTAATTTCTTCCATAAGTAACACATTTCATGTGACTGATCTTTACACGTCTAAAAGAGCACACGTAGCTTTTACCATCCCTAATCAATGATCTATTTAATGCAAGTATATGTCTGATTTTTCATTTCATTAGCAGGAGACATTTTATTGTTAAGAGATATGAATATCCATCTGTGACATAGTTTCTTTATAAGAGAATATTACTCGATAAAGATGTTTTGGGATTTACACAATTCGATCTTCCTATCAAAGGTTGTTAGTGTTATACTCACTCCACAAGACGTATGTTACACTAGAAAAGCATCCGAAATACAAGTCTTATCAAAGGTACTAGACAAGAATGCACGTATATAATGAAGTACATTTAAATTGTCTTACTTCGTGGTAATTTTACATTATTGCATTTGAAATCGACCAATGTGTACTATTGTTAGAGTTATAAAGTGACATGATTCTGATGATATGGACGAACCTGCTAATAATGATATCGAAGAGGCAGCTCAAGCTGATGATGATTGTTTTGAAATGTTCATTTGACAGTATTTCACTTCAACCTTTTTATAGGTTATAGTGAAGTCACAAGATGTGTATTATTTCTAAAGAAAATCGAATTTTGATTTTTCAGACAATCATGTGTAGCGTTTTACTAACCATTTGTTGCCAAAACTGTGCGAAAGTTAATCAAAACAATATATCTTTTTCATTATTGGGATAAACAACATTGAAAAGTAACAAGACATTGGAATCGTGTCTGCAAGACGCTTCCAATCACGTGTCACATTGCATTACTTCACATCTATATAAGATGCTATCCGTGTATAGCAGCTTTGACTTACGAAAATATTCTTCTGAACTGGTTGGTGAAACAGTACCATGTTGTAGATTGCTTTTAAATGAAACATCCCCTGCATAACTGTTCAAAAACATCTGATTCGGAAAACTGTAAGAGACCATTGTGACAAAATGTGAAATTGTTCGTGGCGAGCAATTTCAAATTTTGTCACCATGGGTTACTAACCAGCGATACAAAACTGCCATTTTTCATACATGTACTTCACCATTGTCGTCTGCTGTTGCTTATTGGTTTTAGTTATTTCACACCTTTCTCCTTAAGGAATGATACAGATTTGAAATGTATGTCTAAATACTTTACTGTAACGGTTTTTTGTGGTGCTTGTTATAACGATGAATAAATATGTAGGCAACACCATGTAAATGTTATGCTTATAAACTTTTGAACTTGAACTTTCAAATTCGACCGGTCCATAATATTTAATATATGATCGAAAGAGTTCGAACCATTATAAGATAAAGTGGATTTAAATGTCCATAAAGTGACCTCAAACAAGATTTATTTAGAGATTTCGAACGAAGTGTGTAACATGTACGTAGATAAGGAGCCTCTATTCAGATGCAATCGGCGATATCGGTAAAATGACGTACATTCGATATTGCATTAAGGTAGAATATTCATAATCCACCACTTTGAAACTTATTCTCTTGTCGGAATACTTTGGTCGTTCACGGTATACATCGATCGGGGTCGGAACTATTCGGTTTAATACGAATAGTTCCGACGTATAACAAGAACGAACAAAGTAATTCGACGAAAAGAGATGTTTCAAAATGGTGGATTAGTGGTATTCTACCTTAAGCAACAAGAGATAAAAAAAACGGAAAAAAATACATAATCGTGGTGTATAGGACAACTAATTGCTTAGAATGGACACCAGTCATTTAGAAAGCTCCATTTAGAAAGCTCCATTTAGATAACCTTAGACCGAATAACTTTTCACGCATTGTTTATGAATGGTCGCGTTAAACAAGACTGTTTTATGGTCGTACAGTTTTGAGTTTAAAGCTAGTCTTAACAATACTGCACTAATATCATGGCGTTCAGTGCACTTATCCATGCCCCAGTTATTTCTTACCGTTACTGCACAATATTCTTTCCCACATGAACATCATTGTTCAATGGTCGAAAGTGAATAAATTATGTTGCATTGGCTTCACCAAACTTCAGATATAATATTGACTGAATCGAGTTCTGAACAATGATATTTATTCATTTTTATCGTTGATGTACAACCAAAATAAAGTAGTTAGATCTACATTTGTAGGATGCAGTAAGGGTTGTTTTGATAAAGATTTAGATTTTAAACAAATGAAATCTGTATAAGTAAACCACCAATGAAGACATTAAAAAACGACTTTACTACTGGTGTACCATGATACTGTGGCGTACGGTACACCAATTATCACATAAAAAACAAAGGATACTTTTCTGGATGTTTTGTTTGTTATGTTTGTTTGCACTTTGCTTGTTAATAGGTTTTGTTGAGCTTACACACTGCATTCAACATCCTCCAGATATGTCTAAGCGACAGTCCTAAGATCCAAGCTACCGTGTCATGATATGAAACAGAATGCCCTAATATTGGGGTTTGCCTGTATCAACAAAGTTCACGTGATGTAATAAATACATAACCATTTTCATCAACAACTTTCCATAAATTTGTCATGTGAAAATTTTCTTATCCGGCCGTTCCAAACCAAAAGGGGCATTTAAATCGTTTTTTGTTGACATGTATTCAGTTATCTATCTACATGTATTCATTTATCTATTCATTCAATTGTTCATGTATCTATCTTTTTATTCATTTATTTACATATTCAATTATTTCCTTTTAATTCATCGAATGTTCAGTTAAACTGTTTATATACATTTTTAAAGATTTTTTTTATCGGCCTTTTTTACTCATGTGTCTCTCTTTTCTATCATTTACTTATTCATTCATCGCCTAGTTTTCGCAGCTCTTCAATGGTTTCTGCGAACCATCATGTCACAATATTACTGAAATATTGTTGAAAAGGACATGAAGTGACCCAAAACTCATCCAGCTGTCGCTGACAAACAAAATCGGTCGTACGTACTTTTATGTTGATGGACTAAGTGCGAACTTTAAGTATTTATAGACTAGGATTTATAGTCAATAAGATGACTTTTCAAAATTCATTCATCCTTAACACTTCACCAAACGCCAACTTTTTCTATATACTAAATCTCAATAATCAAAAGGGTTTACAGATGGTATTTGAAGTTATGCTAGAATTTGAAAGCTATTTCTCGGCTTGAAATAAATGATGTCAAAATCGGGGATGTGTCGTTTTCGAACGACAACAACCAGCGTTTGCAGAAGACTGAGCACATTAAAGCTGAGTTGTAAATAAATTTAACCAATTACCAAACACTAACGACATTTGACCAGTTTGTTATAGACGACTCTGGAAAACATTGTGGATAAAGGAGTATTTGCTCTTAACGAGCAATTTCTCCTTTTCCCACAATATTTTCTGCCCTATCAGAAGGTTATTTTTCAATTTCGTCACATTTTGGAATGTGGTTATGCAATCTCTTTTAATTTGGGACAGTCGAAATTATGCCAAAAATTGGGGTTTGGTAAAGGGTTAATGAGATACTTATGGACCCAGATCAAGCGTATGGAGACACGTCTGTCCGATTTGCCTTATAACAGTGTATAGTAAATTGCGCAATTTTGCCTGTCAATTGCATTCAAAATATCATTTGTAGTCATATCTTCGGGGAATGTTTTCATGTTATATATGTGTTTACTACCGGTTAAAAACGCAGAGATGGAAAGGTTAGGTTTGTGTATTTTTCAAGGTCACCATGTCAAAAAAACTTTTTAACCAAGTTACCCTAAAATGTCAGAATACATCGTCTCACAAAATAGTTCTGAAATACACAAAGGGAATTCCTTTAGACAGATGAAACCATCAATCATTTGGATAACAACAGCTAAACCTCTGTAATCAGACAGCATGATAAACGTACATTATAGCATATCTAAAAGGTTAGCTAAATCAAAGTTTTTAAATCGAAATTATTTTAGACTGGGTACCGGTTTCTCATCTATCAATTATATATATTGAGGAACATAGCGGAACCAGTAGACAGTGGGGAAGCAGTTTAAACTTTTTTGTTTTGGGTACTACTCTGGTATTTCCGTGAGCTGAGAAATACACGTTTTCCTTCGATAAAACCCGATGAGTTCAGATGGCTACATTATTTTGGGAGTACTGTATGAAAGGTGCGTGACGACCTATACCGGTTCATTAAAGGTCGATGCTCTGATTTAAGTGAGGGATGTGAAAACCTTTGTGCCCCGTTGATAATCGTTTAGGGCGCTCTTTACCAAACCACAGATCATCAATTTCAATGGGCAAACACATGATTGGTTAAAAATGAATCTTTGCTCATTTTGAGATTACAACCCCTTTCATCACTGTTCTTGATTATGTCGGCTGCATGATAAAGTCAAAATTCGGGCCGTTTTAGGGCAGGAAAAAATAAGTTACATGTGTGTACTGAAACTCTGTGGAAAGCTAAAACGGTTACGTGGCCTGTCTAAGATGGATGTTTCATAAAACACCAATCATCATTATTCATTTTCATTTACATAAGTTTGAAAATAAAGGATAATTTATACATTTAAACTATTTTAATGGTTTTGCGTTCTTTCCCAATCGACTTCGTGTTTTAGATCGTTCCAAATTAAAAGAAATTGCATGCGATAGCCAAAATGATTTTTTTATTGAAAAAAGCGGAGGTCATGTGACTAAGGCTCATGTTCATTCGGAATCCCTCGGTGATGTTTGAAGATCACATATACGCCCGAAGTCTGATCCTGCCTGCCGGAAATTGCCGAAGAGTTCCGATCACGTCACGATACGTCATTTTGATTGTTGTAGTCACTATGATGTATATTTCAAACAAGGAAAACTTGATCACAGCTAAATCCATTTCTTTAGGTCGAATTCAAATGTGTTTGCAGATGACACTTGCTAATGTAAAGTAAGTGGGCGTCTTTAATCTATTAGGTAAAAAGTGTAGCTGGAAAAAGGGGAAATTGCTCATACGAGACATTTTTCGTTTTTCAACAATGATTTTCAAATGTTGTCTGCATCATGGCGGCAATTTCCCCGCTTTTTACTTTTATAAAGGGTTGATTTCCAAAACGAATGTTTATATATAGTACACTATGACAAGGAGGTGTCGCAATCGCTCACTCACAAAACCAGACCCGACTAATTCACCTGTCTTTGTTACTTAGTACATATGTGACCTCCATGGCATAGAGGTAAAAGTACACAATTTGAAATCACAAATCCCCAATCTGAGTTCTACGTTAAAGTGTGATGTTTTAACCCTTTCCCAAACAACAAACTTTCGACTGTCCCAAATTGAAAGAGTTTGCAGACGACATTTCAAATGTGATGAAATTGGAAAATAATCTCCTAATAGGGCAGAAAACTTTGTGGGAAAAGGAAAAATTGCTCATGACGAGCAATTTCTCCTTTTCCCACAATGTTTTATAAAGTCGTCTGCAACAAAGTGGTCAAATGTCGTTATTGTTTGGGAAAGGGTTAAACAACAATCGTAGGCTGGCATTATGATGCACAATGCTCGTGTCACGTGGTAGGATTGTGACATATTTCGCGCTCTGGTACCCAATGGCTCTTATTTATTATGATGATTTTGAAATCTACGAAATAAATCGTTTAAACAGTTTACTCTATATGCAAGAAAAAACGGGCTTTATCTTTACAAAGCGGTTTTGAACGGGTTGAGAACCAAATCAATAATCTAGCTTTATGTAATGTGCAGATCTGAGTTGTCATTTCATCTGTAGAATACTTTTTTTTAAAGCAAGATTAAATTCCAATATGTGAAAAAGTAATCGTCAAACAAAACTGCATTCAGTAATCTACCATGTTTAAACAAAGTGAACTAACTAACACATCGAATTTAACAAACGAACACAAATGATGGTCTTCCCTCCCCTCCTCCCCGTTCCTTATCAAGGATATGTATAGCTGCACAAATCCAGATTGTCAAATCATTAAAGACAAAATGGGTCGATAATTGATAATGCAGGTTCACAGGTGCTTACATAGATCACATAAAAATTGATGCCAAATTTATATTCAATGTCTCCTTCAAGAATATACGTTGTAAAGGTCTTTCGCACCCAGGGCACGAAGACGCTACAAAATAAAAAAACACGTGTTAGTTATCATGAATAAAAAAGTAAACTTGAAACAATAAAGTGAGTAATCGGTCACATGATCAATGGAGATAAAGTATAATGGTGATGTAGTGAAATTTAAAAAGAAAAAAAAACATTCAATAGTTTCCATTCTGATTTTAAAATCACGCTTAAAAAGAGCTGTAAATGTAGCTTTAAAAGCACGATATCAATAAGACTGTTTAGAGGATTCACCATTACGCAAGCATATGTCATGATATTTTAACTCCTTTTTATCACTCAATCAACTAGGTGTTATTAAGATAGCAAAATAGTAAAGGATGAACTCTTTCTAGTGAGAGAAAAGGTCCTCTTGTCATATTAGTTTTCCCCCTCAAATATCAAAGAAACTTCTATGTTCTTACATTTTGTGTTGTTTACTGATGCTTTTGATGTAGACAAAAGCGGACTAAAAGAGTTGAATAAGGAGGCTTTTCAAAGGTGCTTGTTTTGAAAGTCAAAATCAAATGTCGTCGAAACATTGCATTTTTTTGTATCGTTGTTTGATAAACAACTAAAAGTAGCATTTAAAAGCAAAATAACTTAAGGAAGCGCTAATTCATCAAAGTGTGCACAGTTCTCAAAAGCGATGTCACAATTGGGATTGAAATACATGATAATTCATTGTATACGCACTTTAGAGAGTTCAAAACGATCTCTATTGACTTTTATTCAGTACATACAGTGTATCTTGAAAAGGTACAGCTGCATTGCAGATCTAAAGAAATCCATTTTAAACCTCCGAATTTCTTCACATCCGTAAACAAGCACCTTTAAAAAGTCGCCTTTTATGATGACACAACAAAATACAGAACGCTAGAACACGGTCGGTGCTGATGCTATAATACCCCTACAAAAAAAAATAAAAACAAATACGACGACAAAAAAAAGAAGAGGATAAATGAATGAATAAATGAACAACTGAAAAAAATGAAAAAAAAAAAAAAAAAAAAAAAAATGAAAAATATATACGAATAATTGAATAAATGAATAAATGAATAAATTGATAAATGATTAAAAAAATGAATAAATGATTAAATAATGAATAATGAATAATAAATAAATGAATAAATGAATAAATAATGAATAAATAAATGAATAAATGAACAAATGAACATATGAATAAAAATCAATAAATAAATAGATTAGTACATAAGTAAAAAAATAAAGCTTATTTACATAGAGCTAATCCTTCGATGCTTTATTCCTTCTGAAAGAAAATAAGAAAAAGATATACAATATACCCATGTAGGTAGTTTTCGCATACATGTCTTCTGTGACGAATTTTAAAGTATTGTTAGAAAAAAGAGTAATCTTTGATAACAGAATCAGAATCAGAATAATTTTATTTGACTTATACAAATACAGTACATCGTCATTTTCAAACAATAAATTTACAAAATAATGTATTGTCAACGTGATACATCTCTCGTTCACTGCTCTCTTCCTCTCTTTCTCTCTCCTTCTCTCTCTCTACCTCTCTCCCTCTCTACCTCTCACTCTCTCTTCGTTCTCTCTCCTATTTCTTCCTTTCCTCTTTCGTACATACAAACAAAGTCTTATACATAAACATGTACATAAATTATTTCAAAGTTATCTCCTCATATAAAACATAATTCATATTATGGATGTTGTCTTCCAAAGGGAGATAACCTCCTCTTGGAACAATCTTAAGTAAAGTCCCTTTGGAAGCAAACTATTACTTTAATGCAACACAATAATGACAAAAACAATGTAATTTAAAGTAATCTTTTCGTACATGTATGTCTACAAACACATTTCCACTCCTTGAAAAATTCGCACTTTGCAACTATAGTCGATTCAAATATCGCATCTAAAAAAAAAAGCAACAAAACAACAACAACAACAAATTGTCATTTGCCTTAATTTTCTGTCGACGTGGTTAAGACATTTTATACGTGTGTTAAGTGTTCGATCCCCACCGCAGCCGCTGGTTTCGTGGGAGTTTTCTTCTGCAAGATACTTTATAGTCCTAGTCTAACAACAGTGAATTCAAGAAAAGCTGTAATAGAACTGAAAACCTGTTGACACGGCGTTCATACCAATTAAAATAACCAAAATTGTTTTGCATCTTGATTTGACCATACCAAAGATCTCTTTGAATTGCTTTTCAAACTATAAGGTTAAAAAAATAAGAATAAGCTTATTTTTGAAACACCATATCATAAAAAAAAACGATATTTCGAAATAACGAGAAAAACAGTCCTGTCATATATGTAAAACGTGCAATGGATCAATTTAATGTTGTTGACTTATTTATCACACTTTGGTCCCCCGCAGAAGAAAGTAAACACATTGACCTTTCTGAAACATAAGGCACTGGATCCCGTTTCATTACGTCAATTGCATACGTACGCAGATAGATGGGTTTTTAGTCGATCAACGCTAAACGCCTGTCAACGCGTATGACGTTACTTCTTCGTGTTTTGATTGGTTGATTCAGATAGAGCTTGTACTATGAATAGACGCGCGAGTTTGGGTCAAAGTACAACGCTCTGAGAGCTCGTGAGTAACGCATATACACAGTAATAAGTAAATCTTTCGCTCAAGATGGGACTTGGGCATTTATTATGTTGCGCTCTGGCCCTGGCCGTATTAGCTGACGTGGTTTTAGGTAAGAAATTAAATACAACTACGAGCTATCAATTTTTTTTTTCGAAGGTGACGTTGTTGCAGGTTATTTCGACCGAATTTTCCTTTTTTCACAATTTTTTCTCCATCCAATTTTGCAAAAGCTCCATGTTTCAGACAAAAGGCTGTTAAACATATTGAAAAATACTTAACTCAAGGTTATATGCTCTCTTTTCTTTTCAAGCGTTTTCAATGAATTCAAAGCGTTACCTGACGGTCTACAGTGAAAGACGAGTGTATTTTACAATATTGGGCTCCATGGGTAAATGACTTAGAATCACACAACCATCACCGCAGGGTTCGATCAACCTTAATAATGCTTGGTAATCTTTATAAAAAAAATATTTTGGTGTCGTCTGCTCTCCAAAACCTTAAATATATGTTTGATTTTTATGAGAAAATATGCTCAGAGTAGCAAACAGGTTTGATCACAGGCCAGCTTGGCGGCTTGCCTGGATCTATCCTGTTTGTATGAGGATTAAGTCGGTTCCAGCTCTATCAGGATTAGACCAGAAAACACGATAATTATTTGATGAACCTCGTTTTCAGGTCAAGGTTACGAAGATCGCGGAGGTCGGCGCCGATGTCCACCAACATGCAGGATGCATTGTCCGTACGGATTTCAGATCGACAGTCGTGGGTGTGAGCTGTGTACCTGCAATCGTAAGTGTGTCTTTAATTGATCTTTCATGGTTCAACGAACTTAGCTTGAGGCTAATTAATTGTTGTGAGACATTTCGGGTGTTTCCGTATTAATAGATAACGTAACACAACATAACAACATAGATTTATTTAGACAATAAGCACATCAGTGCATAGTCAATACATATATAATTACATGCGATGGATGTGGTAGTCAATATAAACAATATACATATTCACAATACTTGCATCAAAAATAAAAATACATGGCAAACTAATCTTTATTAAACAAGGTTACCCGAACAAATTGTTTACGGATTCTCCCGAGTAATCTCAGGTTGAATTGGTCGAACTATATCTACCCTCGTGATATTGTATGCTGACAAGGTCCCCTTAGATAAATCACTTAAAATATCTTCTGAGGAGCAGATTCATGAAAGCGTTGTAAGAAAAAGAAAATTTGTTTATCACAATATTTTCGGTGAAAGCCTTCCACAGAGTCTCCTAAGGGTAGACACTTCAATCCTTTTTTTCCTGTTTTTCGGGCGGCTTTCACGAAAATACTGTGATACGGTGAGAATTTCCTCATGATGACATGATTGTGTGACAATGATTTCGATGATAATTTATGCAAAATAAACAGGAACAGCAAAGGGAAGGTATTGCACTCCATACGTCTGATACAGGCGACTTTCGGCGCGTTGACAGCCAGAACAATCGTAAATTTCCAACTTAAGTCAAAAATACTCATATCAAATAACCAAGTTGACGTACATGCAAAAGAAAACAGATCGATATAGGCCTACGTGTTTTTTTTGCGATAATCAATATTGCAATATACTTTTTCACGACTGTCAACAACATTATTTCATTTTCACGTAGTCACTATTAAGGTATAATTCTTCACAAAAAACAACAGCCTTACATAATTTTATCCATTCAATTTATTTTATTTTCCAGGCGGACCTGGCGCCATTCATCAAACAGGCCATGTTGGTATTCACCAAACCGGTCATAGCGTAGGCGGGTTTCCCCGGACGGGTCACGTGGGCAGTGTAGGCGGGTTTCCCCAGCACGTTCAAACCTACTGTCCCCAAGGGATGGTACGAGACGTATCTTATCCCACGTGTCAGCTAGGCGGCCAATGGGGAAGCCAGTGCAGTCGTGGATATTCCTGTCACCAGGGACTATGCTGTGGGTACTTATCGGGTACCGGTGGAGATAGCTACCGACCAGAGAGACGAAGAGGCGGCAGGGGAAGAGGTAGAAGATGGTTGAGAGATTAAATGGCGTCGCTCAATCTATAAATAAATACGCGACGTCATGACTTTGC
Source organism: Cerastoderma edule (assembly GCA_947846245.1). Taxonomy (NCBI): domain Eukaryota; kingdom Metazoa; phylum Mollusca; class Bivalvia; order Cardiida; family Cardiidae; genus Cerastoderma; species Cerastoderma edule. Next base: position 29,037,416 of record OX401411.1, read on the forward strand.
CCTGAGCCTCCTTCAAAATACAGCGCGCTCTCAGTATCTCGTTCGATATTCTTCTGCTGCTCACTATCGCGAGACTGTGAGTGATGAGATATTAGCGATCGAACGCTCGAGAGTTTCTTGTAAAACTCCTCCCATTGGTCAATGTTACGTCAAATAACGTTAACGTAACGTAAGCGGAAGTTGCCATTTTCAGGGAGTTTGGTTCTTGAACGGGTCTCAGTTCTTACGAGTGATGCCGTCGCTAATTTGTTGTTTTATTTGTTCATGGTTGAATGATTTTGTTATGGTTTTGTATGATATTTTTGTATTTTTGTAAATAAAGCGATATGTGTGTGTAAAAAAAGATTTGTATTTATTCTTGTATACTTCCCCGTTTCCACGATTATAAGCAATTGTAAACTTTGTAGTCAAGAAATATTTTACATCGTCAGTATAAAACCAGCGGCATCTATCGACGTATGAAAAGGGAAACAAATGATCGATAATGGTTTAATGAGAAATGATACCGACACTAGTTCTTTCCCTTACAAAGACAGACAATCGGGACGAGGTTTGAAGTGTTCTGCAATCCGATCCATGTCAAGCTAGTCCAGATTTTAAGCAATAACGGGCGAGATTTCTCTCACCATGAGCAATTTCTCTTTAAATCGCACCATTTCTCTCGTCACAGTGGTTTTTACATTTCTTGTGATCATGTTAACAGGGGGCTCAATGTAATCTTTGTAGTTGATAAACAACAGTCTTACCCCCTCCTCCTATAGCCATAAGTTTGTCTTTTTAAAGTAGTTTTAATTGTCTCCTGTTTGAAATGATTCGTAGCAGGTTTAAGAATTTTAAAGGCAAAATTACCCCACCCCCGTCCCCCTCACCCCCAAAAAAGGTCACTCTTGATGGTTGTTAGAACACCTACCGTCAACGAATAATTTGAAAACACCGATACAATAGTAGAATTACTCGTGACAAGCATCCCTTTCGTCACAATGAGTTAATCTATCTTCATGAACGTTAATGCTACCAGGCACATTCCAATGACATGGTGGGGATGGATATTTCACATAGCCTAGTATTGGTGGATCAAGGAAAGCCGTTGCATAACTGAAAAGTTGATGATACGGCGTTAAACACAATACAATATAATGAATATTTCAATGCAACAGTAAACACACCCTCTGGACGGGAACAGCTTGTTAGAGTTGACAAGTTAAGTGCTAATTAGCGGGAAGGGATGACGTATGAATATGTAAATTCACGACGTTTGATTGACGTTTCCAAATACAAGCGTCTATGTGATGGACTTACTATAGTCTTCCATTCATCCTTTGAGTACTATGGTATGGTATAGTGTCATATATTGGGCCATTTCGCAGAAACGTAGAGTGATAAAGTAGGATTTTTCATTTTACGACTGCTGCAGGTGTAGAAATGGACACTGACGTTAATTGACATGTCGACAAAACCCCGTCCCCAATATTTGTCGGAGCTGTTTGTACAAATAGAGCCCTTTGAAAACAATATCTACGAACACATGTGCAATTGTTTGTCGGAGGTTTGTACACAAATTCATCGGGTAAACTGTTATGAATATTCAAATCGAGGCCTATTGGCGACTGGTGCTTTGTTGGACACCGCAATAGTAAATCATCATTGCACGCTGCACAATTAGGACAGCATTATATCTGGATCTATGGCTCAATGTGCGGTTTAAGCCGTTCACAACACTATTTTAAGTTAAACACAAGGATATCTTGGCTTTGGCAGTTTTCAAAAGAAAAGGAAAACGACAACATTATTGATATATAGCTTGCTACCCAGTGTCCGTTATATATTTGCCCATATATCGGAACTTTGTTTTTGGTCACAAACAAGCCTTGCGTTCAATAAGGATGAATGTTTGCGAATTACCGTAAATCCGTAAGACTTTACGACATTATCTTCGCGGGCGCTCGTGGATCTCGCAATCGGAAGTAGTCCGAATGATCCAGACGTAGATATTTCACTCTCCCGCAGTTACAGCTTGGATCATCCGAGTTAAATCGGAAGTGGAGATTTACTCGCGAATTACAAACAGGCGAACAAAAATGGTGGACTTTGGATTCTTTTACTCCTTGTTAAAATGTTTTATTGCTTGTGTAATGAATGGTTGTTGATAATAAAATTGGAATTAACGTTTTTTTCAGCTGTTTTGATTTTAAAATACATCATGAGAAATATGAGGCATAACTTGCCATATATCCACAAAAGGAATATTTTTTGACAATTCTGACCATGTTCGCACACATACATATTCGTAACCAATTTCCAAATATCTCACGGTGATTTTCCTTTACGATTAGCCGTGACATAACGTGTCCGGAATCATTGTTCAAAATGATTTGAATTTGGAATTTTGACAAACATTTGATACAAATCAATGGATAATTAAAGTCTGATAAAGGGCTATCCCCTTCAAAAATCGAAAAGCAATGATTCAGGGGAAAGTTGCATTCTGACCAATCAAATCGCTCAGAATTTGTAGGCTGCCCGTTGTCTATCTTGTGAAACATAGTGGATCTTGTAGACAGCGGGGGACCAGTTTACAGACGCTTTTATTCATAAAGCTTAGTATGCGGAATGTTTTCACAGTGAAATATAAAATACCGTAGTCTATTCCTTGCTAGCGACGCAAACATGTGACCCAATGGGGCGACCGTAAAGAGAGTTTTGACCATCACTTCCAATCGTAACTACTCAGGCATTTCTTTGAGCTGAGAAATACAACTCGTAGGTAAGTGTAGGCTTTCAATATTTCGAATGAATCGTCCCCGGCTTACAAGAAATTTTCCTATATGCGTCCACGTTAAGTAGTTCAATGTATATGGATGCGTTTAACATCATTCTAAATCATTATATGTGTTCGGTAACTCATAAATAACAGTGAAATTATAAGTTGTGATATATTCAACTGTTTCCTTAATCAAATACATTGATTATTTTAGATTTGACATTTATGATTTATTCTTAAAATCGAAAGTGCAATGAAAGAAGTCTCACTAGAAATAATATGGCGGCTTCTAAATTACTTCAGAGATATTTCATTGGATGAAGCCGATGATTTCATTTTGCATCACCGCATAATCGTTTTGTTGCTTTTTACACCGGTTCGGCATTTTTGTTAATATTTCTTTCTTTATGAAAACGGTGTTAAGTATAGGTTAGCCTTGGTATCACCCGGACAGGCTCAGAGGTAGAATGTCAATCTCCTGTTTGAAGGTCGTGGGTTCAAATATTTCACTGCTGATACAATGACCAAAACGTAAAAAAAGGCTTCCCTCCATTACTCTCTTGTACAATAACCTTTAAGATTGGAATAGTAATTTTTAGTCCTCGTGGAGAAATACCAATAGCTAACAAGTGTAGGTTTACTGGACAGCAAATATATACGTGTATATTGATATATAATGTTGTGAACGGTTTAAAATACCAACACGATTAAATTCGATCCAAACGTGATTCCTTTCCCTTTCTATTCTATACAACACCATTTCTGTATGCCCATGTATTTCATGACGCCCCTCACCTGTAAACTCGGCTTTGTTTACCAGGGGTGATAAGAGTGCTGTGATGTGCCCTTGCAAATGGCGGACATGATTTTTACCGCGGATACAACTCACGAAGAAAATAAATAATGGGAGTCGATATAACCACGTATAGAGCTAGAATTGGGACCTTCTCAATGCCATTCAAGGAAGGTAACATTGTACGAACGTTGGATATATCACGGATTGGCCTGGGAAACTACAATTGCAGCTTTAGACTTTTACTTTGCCTGTCAGCCATTTTGTTGACATGCGGGGATATAGAATCCAATCCCGGACCCGAAACATCGACGCGCACTTTACGTGCAAACCGACAAACAACCCTTTCCTTCGACGGACTATCCCTACCAGCAAATGACAAACAAACCCCGACTACCCCTTCTAGTGCGCATTTCGAGAAACAAACGACGCCCAGACTCCAATCACTTCGACAAAACCAACAACATAAAAAAGGAAAAAAGATGGACGGTTCAGACAGTGACATAATGACGTTTTTACAGAACATGAAAACCGAACTAAAGGAGGATATTTCGTCGATACACAGTAAAATCGACAATATATGTACTTCTGTGAATAACCTACAACAAGAACAAGAAGCCCTGAGGAGGGAAAATGCCCAAATGAGAGAAAATCTTGACCATCTTCACTCTAAGATCGACATTCTTGAAGGCCACTCAAGACGAAATAACCTAAGGTTTAGTGGAATCGAAGGTAAATCGGATGAACCATGGAGCCAAACAGAAGAAAGGGTGAGATCCTTCATCTCTAACGAAATGAATTTGCCTGGCCTTGAAAATGTTGAAATCGAGAGAGCCCACAGAGTACGATCTAACAATCCGGACAAGTGCCAAATTGTAGTTAAATTCTCCAAGTTCAAAGACCGAGACCAAATTCTTAAATCGGCTAGACAGCGCCTTAGAAATACACCCCACTATGTGCAGGAAGATTTCACAGAACGGGTTAAAATATGCAGACGAGAACTTGGTAAACGACTGGTTGAGGCTAGAAAGAAGGGTTTATACGCATCAATGCAATTCGACAAGTTAGTGATTGAAAACGAGATCTTCAGATATGACAGTATAAACAAAGAAATATACAGTGCCGGTTTCGCTAGAGTAAGCAATAGTAATCGTGGTAGAAACCATTATCATGAAAATCGCCACCGCCCAACGCTTAGGACCGACAAACGCACAGGGAACCAACAATCGATGCAGGAAAATGACAACATCCCATTAGGAGGTACCGATTACGAGCAATCGAGCGGAGCCTGTGGGTCGGACTAGCGGTGTGGTCGAGGCCTACGTGATGACAGCGCCTGTAAAAACATTACGTTTAACATTCTATCATGGAATATTGCTGGTTTATTGAAATATAACAATGATTCATTATTAAAAAACTATTTATTTAAACATGACATAATAGGGTTGTTGGAAACATGGAGCCATTTTAAGGGCCAATTTGACACTTTTCTGCATGGGTATAAACATTTTGACAGTGTTAGATCTAAAAGCAACTCCTGTTTTAGAAACAGTGGAGGAGTAAGTGTTTTTGTTAAAGAGCAGTTAATATTATCTGGTGTTGTTAAACAATTATTTTATGTTGACTTTACAGATTGTATAATACTGTATGTTGCTAGTAGTTTGTATGATATGAATAATGATATTATTCTGTATGTAACTTATATTTCACCTGAAGGATCGCCAATTTACAGGGGGAAAGACGAACCAAACGGCATATTGTTGCTCGAGAATAATTTATCGACTTTGCGTAATGACTATCCGGAATGTATATTTTATATAGCAGGTGATTTAAACGCAAGGACAAGCGATTTGTTTGATTATATACCAAACGACTCACTTGACTTTGTGTTTAACACCACAACCGACTATATCGCGGATGACTTTTATTTACCACGCAATTCACGTGATAACATTCTTAACTCGTTTGGTAAAACACTAGTTGATCTTTGCTGTACTTATAGTGTACATATTGTAAATGGACGTTTATCTGAGGACAAGGCGGGTCATTTTACTTGTTTTTCCAATGACGGCCGTAGTTTGGTTGATTATCACATTGTTTCATCAGAGTTATTTCCCTTCATCTCATATTTTAATGTTGAAGAGAAAGACAACTCGGACCATTTTCCTATTTTAGCAACTTTGAACTTTAATTTAAAAGCGCATTATGATGATTCTGTTTTATCACAAAATGATTGCCCTCTTGATGTGTCTGAACATTTTAAATGGAATAATAGCAAGAAGGATGTGTTTACCTTCAATTTCAACAATAAGCTGGAGTTAATGTATAATGAAGTTGTTTCTTGTATTAACAGTGACGTGAATAATGCAGTTAACCTTATTTTGAATATATATAAATCATCATCATTAAATATGAAGATTAAACATAGTAATTGTGCAAATAGATGCTTAGATTTTGTACAACCAGAGTGGTGGGACTCACATTGTGAGACTGTTAAACATACTAAGTATTTAAAACTTAGACGTTGTCGTAGTACAAACAACACTTCCGATTTCATTGATTATAAAATTTGCAGGAATGAATTCAATGCGATTTGCCGTAAGAAGAAGAATCTCTATCAGGCTAAAAAGAGGCTTTCTCTAGTTGAGGCAAGACTTAATCCAAAATTGTTCTGGTTTATTCTTAAAGGTTCATCTCGATTAAATTCAATCCCATATACCCCTAACACTATAACAGCGAGAACATGGCTGACTTACTTTGAATCCTTATTATGTAATATGGGAGAAAGTTCAATATTAAACATAAGGGATGATCCTTCGTTTTTTAATGAAGACATGGACTCATTGCTTAATAATGAGATATTGTTAGATGAGGTCCAAAAAGGTATAAATAAATTAAAGGTAGGAAAAGCACATGGTAAGGATGGTATTGGTGCAGAATTCTATAAGTCTACCATGTATGAAATCAGCCCTCTTCTCGTGTTGTTATTTAATAAGATTCTTAATACAGGGGTATTCCCAGATTCATGGTGTGATTCTGTTATAATACCAATATTTAAATCTGGTTCGAAAGCAGACCCGAATAATTATAGAGGGATTTCCTTATTAAATGTGTTATATAAGATATTTTCATCTATTATAAATGATCGTCTTACACGTTGGTCAGTAGAATTTAATATTTTAGATGAGTGCCAATCTGGTTTTAGAGCAGGTTATTCAGCGATTGACAATTCTTTTTGTCTGCAAAGTATGATACAAAAATATTTATCACGTAAAGGAGGGCGATTTTATGTTTTATATGTTGATTTTCAAAAAGCTTTTGACACACTTAACCATACTAAACTGTTTATATGTCTTAACAAAAAAGGGATACAGGGTAATTTATTTCGCATCCTAGTATCAATGTATGCTAATATCCGAGCACATGTCAAAGTTGATTCGAAATTGACTCCATCCATACTTTGTAATACTGGTTTGAAACAAGGGGATTTGAGTTCACCTATAATTTTTAATATATACATAAACGAATTAAGTAAAATTATTAGAGAAACGTGTAGAGGTGGTATTTTTATTACACCTGACATTCCAAATATTTTCTGTCTAATGTTTGCAGACGACGTAGCTAACTGTGCTGATTCTGTTATAAATCTTCAGTTGCAACTTAACACTATTGATTCATTTTGTAAAGAAACGGGTATGATCGTTAATCTTAAGAAATCAGAAATCATTGTTTTTAGAAATGGGGGTCCACTTCGACATAATGAAAAATGGACATATAGGAAAAACGGAATCAGAGTAACTTCCACTTATAAATTTATGGGTCTTATCTTTACACCGAAATTGTCATGGTCCTCCGCTACAAAGAAACTTGCAAATCAAGCACGAAAATCGGTGTATCAAATTAAACAATTTCAAAGTCATTTTGGGAAGTTTATGCATAATGACTACTTTAAGATTTTCGATTCCATGGTCACTCCTATCTTAACATATGGTGCTGAACTTTGGGGTTTTGAATGTAATAAACATATAGAACAGGTCCATTCTAAATTTTGTAAAGATTTTTAGGTGTTAATACCTTTGTCAACGACTCAATGGCTTTAGGTGAATGCGGAAGATTCCCTATTGCAGTAAATTACCATATGAAATTTGTAAGATATTGGGTAAGACTTATTGAAATGGAAAACCATAGATACCCAAAACAATGTTATTTAATGCTTAAAACACAAGATTCAGTTGGTAGAAATAATTGGGTCACAAAAGTACGAGAATTTCTTTTTTCACAGGGTTTTGGTTTTATTTGGATTTCACAAGAAATAGGGGACTCAAACCAATTTTGTAAACTTTTTAAACAGAGATTAACGGACTGTTCTTTACAAACGTGGCATAGTGACATAAGTAACTCAACAAGATGTGACTTTTATAGAAATTTTAAATCACTTTTGAATGTAGAACGATATATTAATTCTGACATCAAACCTTATTATAAACGTGCCTTAGCTCGTTTTAGATGCTCAAGTCATAAGCTTAACATTGAAATTGGTAGACATTTTAACGTTGATAGAAATGACAGGGTTTGTCTATACTGTTTTCTCAACAAAGATATTTTGATTGTTGAGGACGAATACCATGCATTTTTTATATGTGAAAAGTTTGGAGACATTAGACATATCTATTTATATAATTGGTATAAAGCTCGTCCAAACTTAGATAATTTTTACAATCTTTTTAAATGTAATGACGAAATAACATTGAAAAACCTAGCTTTCTTTGTATCAAAATTACTAGAGCACATTTCTACTTGATTTCCTTTTATCCTTTAAACATAACAGCAATAATATATTGATGATAGTGTAGGGCATATCTGATTTTGATTTGTATTTTGTAATATGTATATGTATTGTGGGCCGGAGGCCTTTTTACTGAAATAAAATTGTATTGTATTGTACAATTTGTCAAGCAAAACATCCGCGGCTTCCGTTAGGGGGTTTGTCCCCACCACGAAATATTTAGTCTTATGGGAACGCAAACCCAAATCAGAACGACTCGGGTATTTCCGTGACCTGAAAAATTTATTGGATAAACCCGATGAGTTGAACTGTTCAACCTTACGCCAGACCATCAATGTTCAACCAATTAAAGTAACCCGAGTGTCGATATGATGTTGTTTCTTGTAATATTTTAGGAGCTGCTCATTTTTCTTTCTTTGATTTTTGTTTGTTTGCTAGCTGATGTAAGATAGGCATATGAATTAGCTCTGATCTATAAAAACCACTCATGAATTAATAGTCACAAGTATGGAAAGAGAACACTTGATTGTCCGAAATAGCATACTTAAAGAATCATGTATACATATTGTGTTGGAAGGGAGGGGGGGGGGCTTTCATTTAAGGAAAGCCGATGTCTTTGAATAGTATGTTCTTACGGGGTATTCTGGCACTTGTGGTGTCTTAGTGGGGTATCAAATGTGTTTGACAAGTATTAATTTGCTTGATGAGTTGTCTTCATCTTTCATTTAGTTTTAAGATCATTTGTTTCTCACTGCTCCTTATACCTTTCTCAGACATATTGATACCTCACTGTGAGACGACATATGGGCCAAAATACATTAATTGTCCTTAGTCTTTTAGTTTTATTGTTTACTTGTTCATTGTTGAGGATCTTATGGAAGATTGTCAGTTTAAATTGTCAAATAGGTTACTCGTTAAATAAAGTCTTTATTATGCTCCGTTTACAATTAGGGAAAAAAGAAAAAAAAAGAAAGAAAACAAGAACGTTTGCGTTGAAGCTTGGATCCCTATAACTTTGTTAACCTAGCCTGACTGATAGGAAAGATAAGTCTTTGAAAAAAAAGGTTTTTTGTTATCATAAAAATACATGCACTAAAAGACTAAAGATAAAATAGGTATCTAATAGTTAGCTATTATCTTTTTCTTAAGTCATAAATTATAAATCTTAAAAAACATCATGGTTGGTGAGCTCATAGTAAATTCACACACTTGTATAGTGGCGTAAAATCGTATGGCATTGAAAGGAAGATCCGAACAGTTTTGTTTGAGTGTTTCCGTTGTACTCATTTTCGTCTCCGCCTCTGTCCGTGCGTTTCCGTTGTTCTCATTTACGTCTCCGCCTCTGTCCGTGCGTTTCCGTTGTACTCATTTACGTCTCCGCCTCTGTCTGTGCGTTTCCGTTGTTCTCATTAACGTCTCCGCCTCTGTCCGTGTGTTTCCGTTGTTCTCATTTACGTCTCCGCCTCTGTCCGTGTATTTCTGTTGTTCTCATTTACGTCTCCGCCTCTGTCCGTGTGTTTCCGTTGTTCTCATTTACGTCTCCGCCTCTGTCCGTGTATTTCCGTTGTTCTCATTTACGTCTCCGCCTCTGTCCGTGAATTTCTGTTGTTCTAAGTTACGTCTCCGCCTCTGTCCGTGTGTTTCCGTTGTTCTCATTTACGTCTCCACGTCTATCCGTGTGTTTCCGTTGTTCTCATTTACGTCTCCGCCTCTGTCCGTGCGGTTTCGTTGCTCTCATTTACGTCTCCACGTCTATCCGTGTGTTTCCGTTGTTCTCATTTACGTCTCCGCCTCTGTCCGTGCATTTCCGTTGTTCTCATTTATGTCTCCGCCTCTGTCCGTGTGTTTCCGTTGTTCTCATTTACGTCTCCGCATCTGTCCATGTATTTCTGTTGTCCTCATTTATGTCTCCGCCTCTGTCCGCGTGTTTCCGTTGTTCTCATTTACGTCTACGCCTCTGTCCGTGCGTTTCCGTTGTACCAATCTACGTCTCCGCCTCTGTCCGTGTGTTTCCGTTGTTCTCATTTACGTCTCCGCCTCTGTCTGTGTGTTTCCGATGTACTCATCTACGTCTCCGCCTCTGTCCGTGTGTTTCCGTTGTTCTTATTTACGTCTCCGCCTCTGTCCGTGTATTTCTGTTGTTCTCAGTTACGTCTCCGCCTCTGTCCGTGTGTTTCCGTTGTTCTCATTTACGTCTCCACGTCTATCCGTGTGTTTCCGTTGTTCTCATTTTTTTTACGTCTCCGCCTCTGTCCGTGCGGTTTCGTTGCTCTCATTTACGTCTCCGCCTCTGTCGGTGTGTTGCCGTTGTTCTCATTTTCGTCTCCGCCTCTGCCCGTGTATTTCCGTTGTTCTCATTTACGTCTACGCCTCTGTCCGTGCGTTTCCGTTGTACCAATCTACGTCTCCGCATCTGTCCGTGTATTTCTGTTGTCCTCATTTACGTCTCCGCCTCTGTCCGTGTGTTTCCGTTGTTCTCATTTACGTCTACGCCTCTGTCCGTGCGTTTACGTTGTACCAATCTACGTCTCCGCCTCTGTCCGTGTGTTTCCGTTGTTCTCATTTACGTCTCCGCCTCTGTCTGTGTGTTTCCGATGTACTCATCTACGTCTCCGCCTCTGTCCGTGTGTTTCCGTTGTTCTTATTTACGTCTCCGCCTCTGTCCGTGTGTTTCCGTTGTTCTCATCTATGTCTCCGCCTCTGTTCGTTTATTACCGTTGTACTCATCTACGTCTCCGTCTCTGTCCTTGTGTTCCCGTTGTTCTCCGTCTGTTTGTGTGTTTCCGTTGTACTCATCTACGTCTCCGTCTCTGTCCGTGTGTTTCTGTTGTACTCAACTACGTCTCCGTCTCTGTTCGTGTGTTTCCGTTGTACTCATCTACGTCTCCGTCTCTGTCCGTGTGTTTCCGTTGTACTCATTTACGTCTCCGCCTCTGTCCGTGTGTTTCTGTTGTACTCATCTACGTCTCCGTCTCTGTTCGTGTGTTTCCGTTGTACTCATCTACGTCTCCGTCCGTGTCCGTGTGTTTCCTTTGTACTCATATACGTCTCCGCTTCTGTCCGTGTGTTTCCTTTGTACTCATATACGTCTCCGCCTCTGTTCGTGTGTTTCCGGTGTACTCATGTACACCTCCGCCTCTATTCGTGTGTTTCCGTTGTACTCATTCATATAAATCTCCGCCACTGTTTCCATGGTAATCATCTACGTATCCGTCACTTCTGGGGCACTTACGTCGTACATCCTCAATGTCCAGGAATTGTCCGTTTGTTTAGGTCGGACATTTTGACATTTCCGTCAGTGTTCGGATGCAGGTGACCCCAACGTTCACAATGACCATTTATCTTCGGACACTTTGACGTGTTGACGGCTTTGATAATTTATTCACATGGCTATGTTACTAAACTAAATATCATAGAGAAGCTGGTCATGACAGACGCATAGGGGAGATAAAGGGGCAGTCGGTTTGTGATAACGTTATGGAGAAGTGATAACATTTATGTGTATACTTTAATAACCGGTGAAAGTTTCTGTCACGACTAGTGTTGGTATGATTAATAATGTTATAGGATAATTAATTTTGTTCGCGGTTTAAAGTCATTATCAACAAGTGTTGAGTTATATTACGGCGTACTACGTATAGTAGGGAAACCGACGCTACTATTTTATCTTTGTTTTGGGGGGTTTTGAAGCTGCAAGGTTCACAAATATAAGAAAGGAAATATATTTCTTCTTTCTCCATATATCTTACGCATTTGGTCAATCTGTGGACTTTTGTTTATAAATGTATTGTCTATTGAATGTTAATTACTTAAATACTGTCGGGCCTATGGTCTTGTATATCAGTAAAGTACAGTGAAGCCTCGTTTATCCGGACCCCGATTATCCGGATGTCTCGCAATCCGAACGAAATTGTAAGGGAACGGAATTATTTGACCAGTTTGTTCCACAAGACTTTTGAAAACATTGTGGGTAAAGGAGAAATTGCTCGTGAGGACAATTTCTCCTTTTCCCACAATGTTTTCTGCCATATCAGAAGATTATTTTTGAATTTCATCACGTTTTGAAATGTCGTCTGCAAACTATTTCAATTTGGGACGGTCGACAATTTGGCGTTTGCTAAAGGGTTATAAATATACACGTGCATACAGACTGTTTATGTCTTAATGTGTATAAGAACATGCTCTGCTTTATTAGTCCTGATGATTAGGTCATCCGGACATTTTGTTGGGAACGGACGTGTTCGGATTAACGAGACATCACTCTATATCTATATCTTTATTGGCGAAGAGGCTTCGTTAAACTCGCAGCGTTGATTGTTGTAAACGAAATTTGATTAATCCGTACATGATTATAACGACGCTTGTGTTATTAAAGGTTTCGTATTTGATAACGTTAATCTCTTATCTCATATTGCTTTTCGTTACGGGACCATAGTAAAAGTCATTGTATAGCCACTAAATTCGCAATAGTGGGAACATACGCACTCTTTGTGACATTCGAATAAAAACCGTTGCGACAAAGAGCAGAAATCAATCATGATGAGCGGTTTCTGCATTTCGTCGCATAGGTTTCAGATATCTTCCTTTGTGTAACAATAAAAATGCAATTATAAAACGGATCGGGTAGATTTAAAATCACTGTTAAAGAATGATGACAAATGAAAAAAATGAAGAAAAAAAACCCAACACAATATTGAACTGGTCTCTGAGATTTTAGAATAAACAAAACGGCACCTGATTACACGTGATCTAATCATATTTCAAGAATGTTCTTTGATGCGTATACATGGATATATTTTATTACAAATAAGCTTGGAAGATGCGATTCTTCAAACCTTACATATGAGAGCACGCAAACACTTAAAACGCCTTAAAACGGTAGAACACTCCGAATCAGCTATTCAGCATGTATAAACACCTAATTTACATAATGATTAATCAGTGTGGAATATTCCAACTTCCATGTAAATGCTAATATTTAAAACATCATAGAGCAGAATTATAATGCAAATATGCGCTTTGATATACACCTATTCACATCAATCTAAATAAACTACTTTATTCGTCAAACAATACAACTGCTTAATAGAACACATATGGAATAGAGCTTACAAAGGGGTCGTCATCTCTTTCACTAAGACTGGTTGGCCTGGTACCTGGTATTTCCTAACCAGGACTGCAAAACAACATTGACTACTGACTGCTTTCACACATGAACATAGTTGATTATTGGTGAGAGACGAACAAATCATTTCGAGAAATACTTTATTAAATGTCGGAAGGAAAATTGAATAAGCGTGATCTTGAAAAAGGGATTGCTGTATCTAAGATCCAACATTCTTATCACTGAGCGTATGGAGCTTATCCTGGTTTTACTAAACAGTTTACGCTTAAGATTTGCGTAAGTCTAAAACAACAATTCCTCTTATTTCAATATTGGACGAAGCAATATTGCAAAGTGACACATCATTGGAATCGTCTCTCCGAGACGCTTCCAATGAAGTGCCACATTGCAACATTGTACTTTCATTGAAGATACTATCCATGTTTATCAATTATGACTTACGCAAACATTTTCAGTAAGTTGTTTAGTAAAACGGGCCCCAGCTTGTCGGATTCCAGTAATGACCGATTGTCCAATGATAATGTGCTTCTTTCATAACTTTAATGGTGGTGGCCTTATTTCGACCTTTGCTACATTAGCCCTTAAGATGCTTGCTTATTTTCTTAAAATAGATTTTTGTGTCGTATGCTTTCCAAAAACTTAAATATCTCCTTCATTTTGCATAAGCATGATGTCGGTACCAGCACTATAAGGGTTAGTTTTTACTGTGAATAGTGGGGAAAACACATTTTATTTCCAAAATGGTGCGGTGTTCTGAACAAAATGTCAACCATATCTACTTGTACCAACTATTGTAACAAGATCAGAATCTCCTAGTAAGTCCTTGTAGCTTTTGCATAATTAAAGTCTCAAAGGAATCCATGAATATCATTTGCCCAGCTATGATAACTCCAAAGAAACATAAATAAGCACTTTTATTTCTTTGTATCCTCTCTTTCTGTTATATGTCAACATAATTGTATGCATATATATTCATTCGCGTAATCTAAACATACTGAATTTGCTTTAATTGCTTACTTGTGTCACCGTCACGAGTTTCAGGGGACGTAATACATATTTCAACACGCGAAAGTTTATCAGAGGTTGGTGTGAAAAACGCATGGGAAACTAAAATACTGTATTAAGGTCATTACAAGGTTTCAATTAGCTTTTTAACGCCTTCCATAAGTCAAAAGATGACATGCTGTTGAATACTGTAATAGCTGAGTGTAGGACGCTATCGCTGCAGAAAACACAAACAGGAAATTCATCCTTTGTTAAAATTGCTAATTGTCTCATTTACATTGTTTATTACTGTATGCATCCATAGCAAGAATATAGAAATGCATCCATAACATCAGTTGTTAGTGTAATATGCAGAACTAGCGTCCCGCCATAATTCTTGATGGATGTTTCTTCTTCGAAGGATCAATTTCGTGTGTGCTACCGGCGTATCATTCGTGCGTGAATTGATGTGTGTAATAATCCATAACTTATGATAAATAATGTTTTCTGTGAAATATTTAGAATGTGCTATGAAAATTGAACGAAACGCTTCGGGAATATGCAAGGGTAACACTTCTTTGAAGGTGTAAAAGAGCATAAGTCCGAATCATTTTGAAGGTAAAACAAAAAGCTGGAGACATTTAACTGATAACGGTGCGATGTAAAAAAATACAGGTCCGAGAGGACGCTAGCTCTTTAAACTGTGTATATCTTAAACTGGACGTATCTAGTGAGCGAGACAAATCCTAAGTCCACCAAAATAGAAAAGGAGGAATTACACTGGGAAAATAGATAAAAGTGCATCTTTCAAAGCAAAAGGAAATAAACAAGCACGGGTGACAAATAAAAAGACGAAGGCATTATTCGTAGTCGAAAAAGCAAACGTATAAACAGAAAACAAAGCAAGACAGCAACTATGAGGAGTTTTACTATTCAAAGGCTGGGCGGAATTCGGAATCCTTGGATCACGGATCTTCTCTCGGAGATGCTCAGTACGTTTATGTTGTCGGTACGTAGTAAATAATTTCGTCTTTAAATGGCAACATGAGTTATGCATTTAGAAAGAAATTCGTTGCTGTAATTATGTCAGACACGAGAGGATGAATATTCAATTTGACGTGCATGCGGTCCTGAGAGAGCCTCGGGACAAGTTCTCTTGTTGTCACAAACGTTTCTTTGTTGTATGTGTACTTCAGGGGGTCTATAAGGCGAACTATTCAAGACAATTGTTCATGTCTTTATTAACATTTCTTAAGACTTCAGTTCCGTTAAATGTGGAATTAACTGACGAAACTAATGTGTTATCAGCCTTTTTAATAAAGATTACGTTTAAAGGTCTTCAGCTCAACTGCTGTGCGTGTAATCGAGTAGACATGAGCAACGGATCTACGAAATCTCTCTTTTTTATCACATAAAGTTTTTGTTTTGGATTATGAAATATCTTTTATTGTCACATTTCTTTCTTTTGTTACAATGGATTCTCCACATAATTATAAAGATCCTTTGGTGTTTGTTTCATCTTTTTCTTTTTTTCATTTGGTGCCGCTTTCAATTCGTACCAGTCACAAAGTTTCACATTTATTAATGGATTAAACATGTATTCATGTAGACATACGTTAAGGTAATATTCCACTCGTTACAACGAAATCTTACAAATTGTACAATAAACTTGACATGGTTGTACATTCGTTTTTAATTACCATCTGCTGAAACTGTCAACTTGTGACATCTCTGTTTCACTGTGAAGTCAATGCGACATGATTTATTTCTCTCTCACTCACCATGAAGAAGATGTGTTCATATAAGGAGGTAGTTTGTTGATGTGTAATAACACTGTCCAAATTGCTTGTTTTGGGAAAACAGGAACGTGGAAAGTTGTTTTAACAACTTAAATATAACTGAAAATATGTTGAAAACAACAAAACTCAATCCAATTCAGAATACTTCGACTCTAACAAGCAACAATAGCCATTGATCAACTCTTTGCCACCTGCAGACGATATTTTACTACATGAAACAGACGACTTTATAAAAGCTTTGTAAACATGTGATAAACCTGCTTGTTCTTCTGTTGTGATATGTGATTAGATCCAAATGTATTATGGCTAAAGGAAAAAATGCTTGCAACAAGAAATTTTTCGTATTGCCACAATGCTTTTTGAAAGTTGTCTGCTGCAAGACGCAAAAATAAAGCGTTAGACGTTAATGTGTTAAATATTTGAAACATACATTCGAATGTCGGTTATTCGATGACGACGTGATCACAAGTCCTTTTCGAAAAAGGCATGGTTTCGAATAATCCGAATTCAGAAAATGAACAAACCACGTGTCTCTTATGACAAGCATTTTTACCCAACCCGTCATGGCATCGTGGGTGTTTATTGAGTGTATAACAACTTATATTCAATATCAATGTAGGTACCATGCTGAAGAAGAGATTGCTTTCTACGTTTCAAACAATCAGTCAAATGCGCGTGGTTCTTGTTTTTACAAAGTTAACGTTGTTTAGAGAGACTCTCTCGCATAGTGTATTCTGTATAAGACAAACCTGATTACGTATTTGATTCAATAAATCACAATTTCTTTATTTCAAATATGCTGCAAATAGGTGTTATCATAAACAAATTGTGACACCTTTTAGTGCTTTGATTAAGAACTTGAATAATAGATAATTCTATGACAGTTCTCTAAACATCTTGTCCGGATCACATGATCAGAGTGTCGATCATTTCCGTTTTCTGCGCCCTAGACATTCTTACCTATGATTTTGCAGGATGGAAATGAAAATCATTTGATTACAAAAAAACAACGTTTAAACGGTATATTTATCTGCAAGACAAACGTGCTATATCTTTACCAAACGCTTATGAAAAGGTGTGAGAAGCATATTAATTATCTAATTTTATGCTACTAAATAGATATGTCTAGATCTATTACTAGTTAGACGCATTTCCTTTTAAAACATGTCAAATTCACAACCTGTTAGATAGGCATTTCAAACGATCGCTTAGTAACGATAAGAACACAATTTCGGTGATCGAGTCTCTAAAGAAATCAGGAATCAAACATTTGTCTCGAGCTTACTAAACCCGTTCATGATTGGCGAGACCACAAAAAAACCCCGAATCTTTCCTGGATATGAAATATTTGGTGGAATCATATGTTTAGAAAATTAACAGCAAATTATTACTTTTTAAAATCCTTTCTAAGTTTGTCAGTTGTTTGTTTTTTGGACCACAAACATATCGTTTATCAGCCTATAAAACGGGGTAATTAGGATTTAGCGAAAAAGTTTGCAAATCAACGCGATTGATCGAACTCGCAGTCGACAATTGATAAATCATGTCAAATAGAATTGGTCGATATCTTCCTGGATAAAGTTTTAACTAAAATGTTTTACATTGATTCGTGATGGAAGCGATACAATTTACTCTCGATGACTGCTTTCTGTACACATGACCACAATTACAAAGAATCATATTTATACTTTCAATTCAACAATGATGATTCACGCGCTCATGTGAATATATATGCCTAAACTTCAGAAGTAGGTAAAACGCAGATAAGGGAAACATCAAAAACTGTGAAAATTCGCATGCATCTAATAAGAAAACGTATTTATTTCGAAAGTCTAAATTATTTCTTCCTTTAATTATTGCTTTGGTGCATTACGCTGATAGTTTATGAAGTACTCTTATGTTTGCTGTATTAACATATATGGATGCGAAATGATTAATCAAACTATTTTCTTAATCGAGCGCAACGTTGCATTATTCAAACACAGATTGATGAAGTTATCTGTCTTGCTCAACCGACTTTATAGTGGAATTATTTGCATTTACGTCATTTACAATTCTTATGTAAGAGGCCCAATTCTCAATCATTTGTAGACGGTAATTGCATACCAAATATATCATTAATAATGTTTTAATGATAAATACTGATCGATGATGTGCTTTTAAACGACACTTTCTATCATAATTTATTTTTTAGAATTCAATACTTTCCAAAAAAGTGTCTTCTAATGATTTACCGTCTTCTGTTTTGTGAAGCCTTTTTGCTGTTTACTCCTAGAACATAACGTGTAGTCCTTTTAACTGTGTAAGGTTCTGTTTCTTGGCGTTTGATCCTTAATAAATTTTATCTTCGTCCCCAAAACTCTCTTAGATTAATGAAATATAAACTTATCTTTTTTTCATCTAGTGTTAACTTTATTTAATTTATATCTAATCGATTGTGAAACAAGTCCTTACAACTTAGGTTAATCACTCACAATTCTGCTTCCTGGATACACTACCGGTGCTCGCGCCTAAGGTTAATCTATTTTACTTCGATTGTATTAAAGCAAAACAATCTTTGATTACACGTTACGGATTAAGTTTCCTGAAAACATTAATATACCTTAACCGAATGTGGATTAATGAAATGTTGCAATGGGACTACTGCTTATCACGGTGTTGGAATCCACGACCCTCGTGTCCGGAGACCGACATTCTAACCAAGGACTTCTGTCCTGACCTACAAAACGCATTCCTTTTAGGTGGTCCCTCATTAAAATATAAGTAGATGATAGGAGTAAACTAGATCTATCAGGATTGTTGGGCAACAATTATACTGATTGATATGTTTATCCATCTTCCATGTTTTTCCCTGCATTATCATTCTGCACGCACTCTCCTAATTATCAACACAATATCTTATTTCCATAACTTGTCGAAATTGATAGCATCGGCAAATTCAATTGGTTCGTCGTTTTCTCCTCCACTTTTTTTCCACTTTAAAGAATCTTCTTCAGATAAATGTATGCATCACCTTGACTAGATGGTTAAATTTGACGGTGCCTGTTTTGCAAATCGGATGTATTTTGTAACAATGCATTTATAGGCGAGTGTGTCCGTTTGCTATATTATGTAACTGAAAAACTGTCGACACGCTGTTTAACTACATTGAAACCATCAAGAAGTGATACTGAATCTTGCTAAAAGACCATTTGGATTTGGGACAAATGTTTGCAATTTCATTACTTTTCTCTCTGTGTACTTATCTTTGTGAACGATATTACGTTTCACGCTCACATTATTGCAACAATTTTTGACTCCAGAATTGACCATCAATTCTAATGCGAAAACAGTCAATATTCAAAAGAATAAGGTAGCAAATGATAAAGCTGTGACACTTTTATTATGGTCCGCATTGGGGTATATCTTATCCGACGAACTTGCTAAACACGAAGGCTTATCAAACAAACCAAACATAGAAACACTTTTAGAGTGTTTACCTTCGCCTATACCATACTGTGTCCAAGTAAAAATGACCCTATATTATACAAAATCGAAACATTCTCAAATGTGATAACTTGCTTTAACTCAAAATACTTTATCAACTTTGAATATTAATATAAGCATCGAAGTTAAGTTGTGATCTAGAAATAAATTCTTACTCGATATTTTCCTCAAATTAAAGTTTAAGCATTGATTTTGAGTCGAACTAAACATTCCGTCAAGTGACGTGATAGATGCCTAAAACGAACGAGGCCGTGAATACGGCGCATCTATTTTACTCAGCTGTGAACAATAATTGTACTTGAGTATAAGTAAGGATTTAGGTTTAAGTAAAGGTCGTATTTTTTTCGATAGCACGGGGCCAGGTATGCGTTTTCAGACACATCTTTCTAATAATCAATCCTTTGAACACTCGTGTATACAAGAATATATAGATTTTATTCATGACATCACATAAGAATATAACGTTGGAAATTCTGGACATCCTACCATATTTTAGCAATAGGACTACAGAAATATCCCATACCAGCTAACTTTACCTCCTACGCCTTTCTTCACTGTGTAGCATACAACAGTACTGTTGTTGTACAGTTTTAAAGATGTGAAATGTTATTTTAAAAAATTCCCCACATCTGTTAACAAGTAGTTTTAATAGTTGATGGTAGAGCCTATGGTAAATCAAAACCTTACATATTAAAGTAATCGCCCTAAAGCATATCATGAAGACATTCCTATAGTGCTGTTCACGACATTTATCTAAAGGCTCGAAATCTTTAATATAATAATAACGAACTATCTTTATAGATAGACGAGTCTTTTTTCTACAGCATTTGAAAACTAGCTGTGTGTTGAACTATCTTTCTATGGTAATGTCAAATGTCATTTGTTAAAGATGCTTATTAACATATTTGAGAAAACTTGGATATTGGAATTGTATTTTTCCAAAATAGAATAGCAAGAAGCTGCACTGTTGTATGAACTTGCTGGAGTATAGCCTTTGGAAATATTTTAAGTATTTAGAACCGCTATAAAATTAATAAATATGTATGCTGATCCAAAAGCGTTGGAACGATTTTGAATTTAAATCTCATACTGTCTGTACGTACGTAGATGTATAAACACATTTTGAAAGCGTTTTTCGTTCAGGTGCGTTTATTTTCTTTATACCGCATTACACAAATTGTATTTTTTCAACGACGTTTAATTTTGACTTGCAAACCTTTTAAAGCTTGAACTACTTCACATCAGAGTAACTAACCATGATAACGGTAAAAAGAGCTATTTTGTTGGCTTGATAACCACATTAGTGTTGGGGTCACGCCACGAGTATTATATCAGACCAAGGACTATCAGTATGCCAGCATATGGCGCTATTAGCAATGCACTCAGGCTCATGCCATTCCATGATATGATACGCGTTAAACGTACTTATGAAATGTCGCTGTTTTTGATAGGACAGATAATTTAGAAATATGGCGTTTAGATGTTGCTGGAAATCATCTGGCGGTGGTATTAGATTTATTTTTGCGACAGATCCAAATCGAAAGAAATCACCAGGCTATAATGCTTACAGCAGACTATTGTTTATGGAAATAATGTACATGTACTTTAAGAGGAATCGCATTATCAATACAATCTGTATTTGTATCAATAAAAGGATGTTGAATTTCTGTCTCCCTCCTGGAATGTGTAACTTTTCCAGCTTAACGATATCCATGAACATGATGTAAATGTGAGAGCATTTTAATGTTAAAATCTTGGAGAAACGCACTTAAAAGATAATCCAGTGTTCCGATGGAGAAACGTTTCATTTTGAGAAGTTTTTCATTCATTGCTTATTTTTTTATGAAAAGATAGTCGCACTTGGTATTTATGATGTGCTTCTTTAGTGGAAGTAAAATCCACTTACTCGAGAAATGGACCCTACAAGTGCGATTATGACTTTATGACCAACGCCTTCTTACAAATGACCATACGACCTATGGTAGCACAAAACATTGAAAAAAGCGTTGTGCAAATATGAGAATAACTTTGAGCCCATTGGTTAATTGATTTTTGTTTAACGCTTTTTCAACAGTATTTCGGTCATATATAGGTGGTCAGCGAACCTTTACAAACTCAATGTCTTTCCTCACCAAAAGCTGTACATATTATTATTCTTTCCGAACTGCTGACTGCTTTAATATAAATATAATTGATAAGTCGTGGGAGATAAATGAATCGCGTCGTGTCGACTACACCAAACGTCGGCAAAGGACTTGACCTAGCCGGGACTCAAACCCACGATCTCTGTATTCCATGTCGAAAACGTTTCCTGTCCCATTACCGAACAATGACGACATTTAAACCAGGTTGTAGCAGACGACTCTGAAAAGCATTGTGGGAAAAGGAGAAATTGATCGTTAAGGACAATTTCTCCTTTTCCCGTAATGTTTTCTGTCCTATCATAAGATTATTTTCAATTTCATCACATTGTGAAATGTCGTCTGCAAACTTTTTCAATTTGGGAGAGTCGAAAATTTGGCGTTTGGTAATGGGCTATGGAAGTATTAATGTTCCGCGCCTCTTCTTTGGGTATCCAAAAAATGGTCACACGGTGACCTACTTGTTCCATTGCAATTGTCCTATATCATATCTCCACCTTTACAACCGAACTATGCTTACACAAATAAGCTTTGGTACTTTTACCAAACAACTCATGGATTTCGACACGCCTGCTGCCGAATTTTTAAACTTTGTTTTTTGATGGGGGAAAAGGAAGATGTGGTTCGTTTGAGTAGTTTCTTCTTTATCCCCAGCAACAGCATTAACGCAATTAAGATCTCGCAATTTAGGGACTCGCCTTCCAATTGTTATTTGATATCAATTGTCGTCTGTAATCCTTTTGAATTTGGGAGAATAGCAAGATCCAGTGCCTTTTGGTTAAGCGTCGTTCCGTCCAGATTTGAGAGATTTACAGCCTCGAAGTTATGACGGCGTGTTATCGTTACGCTACCACTCGACGTGTCCTCGTTTTAGTCGCAACGCGGGAAAACGTAGTCCTAATGATCCAGACGTAGATATTTCATTCACAAACATACATTTACAGCTTGGATCATCCGAATTAGGGAATGTGGCTTGTCGCTTAACGCTTTTCTATGATAATCCCAATGTTTGTTTGACAGGCGACATTGAGGCTAAATATCAAAGCGAATGTGGATAGCTATAACAAAATTGGATACAGATTAGTAATTTATCGGTAGATATTTTAAGTAACAATAAAAACGAATCAATTGCCCCGAAATGTGCTATTTTACTTTTGTTGCACTTATTTTTTACTGTCGTCTGCTGTTTCGATGAGGAAAACAGATGTAAAAAAGGCGTCTGTCATATGTAACAGCGTAACCCTCGTTAACATCGGAAATGCATACGATATCATTACAATGAGCAATATCTTCTTTACTTACAATGACATACAGTATGTGAAAATCATCACTGATGCACAAACACAGTACATGCCTTAACTCCACCCATAATAGACTTAAAGAAGCTGCTTGTTCACTGATGTAATGAAATCTGGATTCCAAAACTTAGTTTCTTTAAAACTGCACAATAGCTTTATTGTTGCATGATATGCAGCGAAGAATAACTTTTGAAAGTGAATCTATTTCGTACCTATGTTTCAAGCGTCTAAATACAGTGAATAACTATGTATTAAAATCCAAAAGCGTTGCAAGTTCAACGGGTTTGAGATGTACCGCAAATAGACTGTGAAAACTTAGATGTATTGACGCTTTTTCGAATCAGTTATGCTTTCCATAACTTCTTTAATTGTATATGATACAACAATACAAATATATACATGAATTGTTTCAACGACATTTTATTTGGCGTTTCAAGTTTTGTCATTTGTGAACAAGCACCTCTAAATAATGAGATAAATTAATTTACTCCTTTTCGTTTCTATTTTCAGATTTTTGTCTATTCGTCTGGCGCCCAATCTCTAGTGACCAATGGTCAAGCCAGTAATCCGACGGGTCGGGCTCTGGCCGGCTCCTGTGGACTTCTACTGGCCATATATGTCGGTCTAAAAGCAGCGGGTATGGCGACATACTAGAATATACTCACAATAATCCTTTGTAATACTGAATATTTTTTTATGATTTGCAGGGAGTTTAAACAAAGACCCGTAAACTTATCGAACAATATTTACAACTAACAAACTAACAGAAAAAGAATTTAAAAAAATGTTTACTACAAACTAAGAATGTTCTCGCATAGAAAATCATTAATAATATTTTTTTTGTTAAACAAAATGAGATACATAATGCGTCAATAGCTATTCAGTTTTATAGCGATGCTTGGTTCATAATTGATGGAGGTAAAACACAAGCTTAGCTGGCCAAAAGGGCTGGTCAAGCCGGGAAGAACCATTGAATCTTTCGTAAATCAGCGACGATTGCATCTTATACACATATCAACAAACTCCTACCATAATTTGAGACCACAGAGAGAGAGTCCATGTGATTTAAAGTTCTTTACTCAAACTACTAGGCCATTGAGACCCCGAATATATCGATAAGACAGTATTTGACAGTCATTGGATTGAGAACCATTTTTGTTAAGGAAAGAATACCCTTAATCAGCCTTTTCGAAACTAATTCTTTCGACGGATTACTTCGGTCGTACTCGGTATGCATCTATCGTGTCCGGAACGATTCGGTTTTAAACCGAATAGTTCCGGCATCGACCGATGTAAACCGAGAACGACCGAAGTAATCCGACGAAAGAAAGAGATTCAGAATTGCGGACTAATGGGTGTTTTACCTTAGATACTGTAGAGAAAATAACAAGAACATGGAAAGGTGTGTCACACTCCAAGATATTTATCTCAGTGTAACCAAATGCCCAACCAAGTCAGGCATCGTTTGTTATCTTTTTTTAGGGGGAAGCGCAAATCCGAACGTGTCCATCATGTTCTGCCTGACCGGGAAGGTGAAGTGGAAAAAGTTACCAGTCTACATAGTCGGGGAGATGATCGGGGCTTTTCTGGCCGCAGCTGTGACATACGGAGTATACAAAGGTCAGAAGTTGATACATGGTGCAGCACTTGTAAATGTACCACTATTTTTGTTCGATTCAAATAACTATTGCGCACTCGCATCTGAAAATAAATTTATTTTCACTTTGAGTAAAATATTCAAAAAAGCTGTGTGATTTCTTTAATTCGGACTTAATGACGACCAAACCGCATGAGATGTTTAAAGGGTAACCTTACAGATTGAGGTTTCCATCTTTTTAGAAAATAAAATGCCTTCTACGAAGGTAATGATATCACAGATCGAATAAGTTACAGAAAACTAGATTATTTATGCAACGTTTCAACTTTTTTTTACAATTGTGTAGTAGAGATATAACATATTGACATTTCAGAAATATTTAACTGTTTAAACGGTTTATTTTGAAAACAATTATATTTTATTTTCGTTTCTGTGAAATAATCCAAATGGGTAAGAGTGTCTTGGACACAGATTATGAAATGGGTTGACACTCTAATCGCATTTAGCTTATGTCAATACAATGTTCATACATACCACACAAATAGTCCTGCAATATACAATAAAAACAAACTTTGAGAGCATTGCAGGATTGTTACATATACAGGAAACACATCAGTGTTTTACCAGGCCATCATTTCCTAGCAAAACTATGCAACGTAAGTCCAAACTCAAAATTGTTAAATGTTAATTACGACTCAGAGGTACTTCGTAAAAGATGCGAGACAATATAACATGCCATTTTCGCCATTTCGCAAGATATGTTGACGTCACTTACGTGCATTTATAATACGTGACGTTCCTCTTCTCCCCCAGATATGTTGACGTCATACGACGGCGGTAATAGATCGGTTTACGGCGACACGGCGTCTGCCCAGCTGTTTACGTCTCTACCAGACGGCGCTGTTATCAGCAAACTTACGGGATTCTTCGATGTGGTAAGCGCATTTCCACTAAAATCTGGAACAAACGTTCATTCAACGAACAAACCACCAGCTTCTTCTAACGTGTCTACAACCGAAGCACTAAACGGAATTCAGAGATGGTAAACACGTACTAAATCGTTAGAACATGTTGGACGCAGACAGTCTTAATGAAATAACGTTCAGCATGGACGCTGTTATGAAATATTCAGTCTCTAGATACGTATACAAAATAGCTTTGTTTAATTTTTTCTAAAGGAAATACCAAACAGAGATTTGTATGGAATTTACTATATAAATACCACTACTTCTAAAATGTTGGCAGAAGCCTGTAACAAGATATACTATTTTGAAAACATAACATTTGTAAACACCAATAAATTTTGAAACTTGTCGGAGAAAACAATAATTGTCTCCAGTTTTATCTCTTTCACAATCGGTGCTTTTGGCAGTATCACAAACAACGTATTAATCATGCTTCATTTATGTTGTCTGCGTTCGGTTTCGTTTTTAACCACTGACTTATACCCATAAAATGAAAAAGACTTATAAGATTTCAAACTCCTTCTCATTTGTCAATGCTCCATTTTAGTTTATATAAGTGTTATTATAACAAAGGGGAAGTACCCACAGTCGTTCTTTTGTTTATTTTACTATGCATAACATTCTGGTGTTACTCGAAGCTTGCTTTTCTTTGTTATTAACAAAAGGGTTAATTTGTTCATTTACAGTCCCTTCCACAAAAAGATTTAATCTTAGTTCCTATTTCTCAATTATTGTTATAAGTTGATTTACTATCCATACGCAAAAGGAACCAGGACAAGATCATCTTGATTTCATTTCTATCGGACTCTTTCTTAGACCACCCCATATTTTCACTTGCCGAAATGAAGAGGTCGGTGCAATTAATTGTCATCTTTCGTTCATCCTTTAGAGCAAGTTGAGTAATTCGGAAACCTAATCAAAATAAAGGTTTTACATTATTGCTAACACCTTTTGAAATATCAAAAACAGCCAATGAGGAATTCTCATGTATGTAATGGACCAATGTTTAGCACAAAATATTGAACCTTAAAATTTCAAGAACTACTTATAAGCCTACTGTACAACGACTTCCGGAGGTGATCTAAAAGTCATGTCACACCCTCCTTTCAGGTAGTGGGAACCGCTCTTCTGACCGGAAGTATCGCCGCCATTGCAGATCCGGAGAACACCAGCCCACATCCGGGTATTGTACCGATAGCGAACGCGTTTATGTTGTTCGGAATATTGATGGGGTTCGGCGTCAACACGGGGGCGGCCATTAATATAGCCATCGACTTCTCAGGCAGGTTGTTCGCTTGTATTGTCTATGGATCTGACGTGTTCAGGTGAGATAATTTGTTTGTTTTTTTTTTCGTTTTTTGGGGGGGCTTAACATCGCCTCAACAGTAATTAAGTAATTCTGCGATGGCTGGCTCATTAAAGATGGAAATGGACGTATGGTCTTACTGCTCATAAGGTTGGAACACATAAAACGATGTCGTTTCAATAATCAATCAATACATCAGCATTTTGTCGCATCATTTATGTTGCCTTCAATCGGACATAATCAGTTGAATGAACAGTATTTATCAGTTAAAAGGTATCTTTATGGGTTAAGGTCTTATCATTGAGAACAAGCCTTCACTAACTTTTACTTAAATTATTCATCACGACCTTGATGGTTCTCTGTTTATTACTTCAATGATTGCTTTGGACAGTTCTAGCACATGCATACAAAACGTTATACTATGACATCAGACTGAACATGTTCTTAATGGGTTCTGTTGATTTATCATTGAGGAAGAATCCATCACTCCTTTCATAAATAATAACTCGTTTTGGTTCTTGTACCTTCTACTTCATTAATTGTGTTGATCTGTTCTAATCCCTTATTTTTCTTCTAAAATGGACTTTTGGGTTGATAAAGCGTACACTGCACATTGGTTACATTGGTCACTTTATTAACATTTGTCATGAGTTATCTCCCTTTCATTACAGCTACTGGAACTACTGGTTCTGGGTGCCGCTGGTAGGGGGCGTCACTGGGTCCATCCTGGGCCCGTTCGCGTACCACTTGTTGGTTGGGAATCATCTTAAAGTCAGGGACCGTGACGAGTTTACGCGGGAAAACAGGAGCGGTGTCGAACCGAGGGCATTCACATTGTCAAGGGAGTCAATAAAGAGTGACGTCACGGATATCACGACATACTAGCCGCTTACAGTCTACTAGCGGTTGGGTTAATTGATCGATTATTCTACAAATTCTACAAATAAGCGTTATCCTTCAGTTCATTCAAAGATGAAAACATGTGACACTAAAGAATCATTTACATGTGCTATGGGAAATTATGAGACATTGTTAGATATAAGAAATGTTCTTTTCTTGATAGCATGTATGCTTTGGCCTTTAAAAACACAAAGTGATTTACGTAGCTTCGATACTGTGATTGCCATTTGTTTCACTTGCGATTCACAGATGATTCACATCCGTATTGATGTCTAATTAGGCGTACGAATTTAAAAAATCTATATTCGGAAATATGTCAATATATTTGTCTCTGGTACCGCATGGACGGATGCCTACAATAAGAGACAGTCGTAAAGCAATCTTCATTACATCATAGAAAACCCCAATACTTCCATGTTAAATGCGCCTATATAAGTTCTTTCTTTAATGTCAAGTATGCTTTATAGTCAAACCATATAAAAGTTGCTTTGAAACATATTTTGCTTGACAAATCAAACGATGTTTTCGCAACGATCTGATGTCGCCAAGGATTAGTAAGGGAAACAATATTGATATAAGCACACCAACAAGCACGCTCTCACCCTTCCAACTCTTTACAAAACTTGACCTCATCCTCCTAACTCTCACACCAACATTCACATCCAAATTCACAACACATTCACACCCACATTCACACACACGATCTCTCTCTCCCACACCGAAATGCGCTACTCAACATGCCTAAATTCACACCCACACCCTCCATTCCACGCAATCTCACCCACCAAGATATGTCACTTACATGACACATGTTTGAATGTTATCATTTTTTCCTAATCTTCCTTCTTTATTTCTAAAACGATAATGGTAAATGTGATTAGTCTAGAAAGAAGACATGATTTTTCAATGGCATTATATGTATGCATGTATATTACCGGTTTTATTTGTCTTTTGTTTAAATGTTATTATTTCTATAACATAAGCAATATTCAAATAAAAATCAACAGCATCTAGTAAATCAGATATCAATGCTTCTAGTACCCCCAGTATTATTTCTAGGCGACTCGTTGCTTTCTCACACTAACCTTTGGTGAATGGTGGTTCCCGTTCCCAGGCACGTATCTTCACCCTTACAGTAGTACCTGCTTAAACAAAAAAGCCAAAAAAAACATGTTAACACCATACATGTTTGTCTTTCTGTCTGCCTCTGTAGCTTTTAAGTAGTATATAGTAGTATATAGTCATGATATATCCATAGACAGCTGAAACTATTGATTACGTGTGTATATTTGATATGCATAGACGGTGTTAATAAAAAATGTTTTCACATGTTTCTGAGAAAAATCAGAAACTGATAATGATGATGTTGTAAGGGGGCACAAATCGGTTTTATCCTGTGACATCAAAGGTATTGTTTAAGTCGGTGTGCATGGAAGCCGCATGACATCAAACTACTCACAGTGATCTCCCCTTATTGGATTGATTACTGCCACCACAAATGTCACAAGACCATCTGATTAGACACGAAAATGGCGTGACATTCCAAAAATTTCTTTCATTTGTGCTTTTTCTGTAAAGAAAAAGAACTTTTCTTTTAATTTATCTGGTAAAAAATCAACACAATAAGTCATTATTACCAAATGACACATATGCATATCCGATAAAAACTTGGAGAAAAAAATCCATCTGAATGAAATTCTTGTGGGGGCAGTGATCGATGCAGCGTAGCAAAGGGAGGTACTGTGAGTAGTTTGACTTACATTGTGTGTCTTTTGTTCATGTACACCCTCGGCACAGACAGCAATGGACACAAATAATGGGCCTTGTAATATTCCCTTGAGTATGACGGCGACCATTGCCTAATATGCAAGGGTTGTTCTGCTGTTATTTTGCTGCTGTTTGACAACGGTTTGAAAAAAAGAGCAGCAAGACAATGGATTATTTTTGTCTTTCCGCCTGTCTCCCTTTACAATATGGTATAGGAATAGATCTTCCCTTTTACTCTGTCTCTCTGTTTTTCCGTTCCCATTGTCTGTATATCTGTCTCTGTCGTTTTACTCTATTTGCCTGTCTGTAAGCCTGTTTTATTTCTATTATTTCTCAGTCAGCGTTTTTCTTCGAACGCAAATGCCTTTCATAATTTTTATTCTACTGTACATGTATACATATATTAAAGTTAGGCAAATATAGCAACATTGTCTGTTATTGTTTAAACTTCCAAAACGCATTTTATCTTCCTTTAAAATGACAGGTAAAATCAATCTTAATGTACTTCAAACCCTATAATATCAGCACCAAATTACGTTATTCGGTAGCATGATCTGTATCATGTATCTCACCAATAACAAAGTCTGGTATATAATGGTTTGGATTCCACCACCGCGACAAAAAGAATCAAGCCGTTGCAAAAGTACCTATTGCACAGTAATATATGATAGAAATATCCGGGAAAAGGATAAACATTTTAATACTTTTTTGTTTGTTACGTAAAAACTGACAATCGACCAAACACTTATTTTTACAATTAAAGGGTGGTGATTTTAGCTTGGAATTCCCTCAGTTTACATGTCATTATCTACAGACCGTACAATTTAAGATGCCGCATGGTATCATACAGTTGGACAGAGATAAGGCCCCAAGAGCTCTCCGTTAATTTGAAGGTCAACGACGGATTAGATAGTGAACATGACACAATCCGTTTCACATGAGTTTTAACATTGCTGTACGTTATACAGAGAAACTTAGAGCATTCAGAAGAAGTGTTTAATTTGTGAGTGAATTTGTTTTGAGGGGCTAAATGATTTGTTTAGAGCGAGAGCCTTCGGGGTAGTGCTGAAATTTCGAAAGGAGACGATATTTTCCAGCTGGGGTTTGGTTATACAATGTGTTGCATCTTGCTATGCGTTAATTGATCCTAAATTGGTTTGAAAACACTCAGTTATTTTATCTCTATTGTCCCATGTCACGCTAATGAAGCTATGAGGCAAAGTAACATTTGCCTTTGAACATCTTTTTGTAAACCATTCTAGTTACAAACATAATATATAATTGGCGTATCACCAAAGACATTTCGTTTGCTGTTGAACAATCACACAACGCAATGACAAACTTTAGACTCAACAAGCCGTTCGTTGTACGTGTAGTGGTTGCAGTATGTGTCATACTCACTATATTTGTTTCAATGCGATTATTCTCATCAACAAACTTTTACCGCTGCGTATCCAAGGAATCCACAGTG
The DNA here is from genome assembly GCA_947846245.1 of Cerastoderma edule. Lineage (NCBI taxonomy): Eukaryota > Metazoa > Mollusca > Bivalvia > Cardiida > Cardiidae > Cerastoderma > Cerastoderma edule. The sequence goes on from OX401411.1 coordinate 29,068,595, forward strand.
TACACCAAGGAGATGGACAACGTCAAGTCGCGTTATAACAAACTTTGGGAGGAGTATAGAACGAAAACGGGTTTCCATGGTGAGGGGAGCGCCTTGGCGGCAAACTCTCGACCAGATGTGGTTATGGAGAGGTTGAAACTGGAGCGGGATTTGCTGTCAACACAGTTGAATGAGATGTGGGAGATGGTGGGCAGAATGCAGTGTGAGGTAGTATTGCTCTCGTTTAGATACAACCATTGCTTCGGTTTCGTTTTTTTTGCCCTGTGAAACATCATAATAAAGCAACTTATGTCTCCTAAACATATATGGTTTCTCGTTTGCAGTGCTGTTTCTTTTATATTTAAATGCGCCATTTTCATCTAATGAATGGATATCTTCTCAATACTGTATGGAGTTTTTTCTAATGAATTTAAGATGCTTTATACATATCACTGGTATTGTTTATCTGCTTTTGTAGTTTCCTGTCTCTTAAAGCTCTAGAATATGCAGTTGAACATAGTAGTTTTACTCTTATAGAAATTATAAATGGATAAAGTAGGGTTTAGTGAACTGACCAAGCAAAAAAGCGTTTGGAATTCTTCAAAACGCGATTTGACCAAAATACCAAGAATTTTCTGCAAATTTTGCCAATTCCTTTGTTGAATCTTCCCTTGATATAAGTGTGATACCAATGTGGAATCCGCTTTCTGGAACGACTACCTTTTGTATCCATGCATGTGTCTGGTTTCATGAGCAACACGACTGTTTTATGTAATAAGATGATACATTTCCAAAGCCTAGTCTTGTCCTCGTGTCCGTGTTCACGATCAAACCAAAATCGCTCGTTAACAGTCCTTTAATTCTTGCAGTACTTGAAGTGTTTTCTGAAGGGGTCTTATAAAAATAGAATCAGCAATTACTTATTGAGTCTGCACATTTAGTAGGCCTATTGCGCAGCACATCACGCTAAAGAAACCCAATGATTCCTTGTTGGTAGACCACAATCCGTTTGGATGTATTTCAGAGTACGAAATCCTATTGTAAAAAATCATCTAACAGTCGAACCATTCGGTTACCTAAGTAACTTAATGAAATACCTAACTGTATGCTCACGAGCGTAGAAGAAACGATACAAGTGCCTTCCATTAAACTCCGAATGACATGGAATCATTACATATACCTTACAAAACTCCTAACAGTGATCTCCCTTTAGGAAATGGATGTAGCGAATCTGTTATGAGCTTGGTATCCTACCACAAGCTCGACTTCTTCCCATCGTGGCCTAGTCGTTAAGGCGTCCGCCTCGGGACGGGGAGACCGAAGGTACGAGCCCCACAAAAGGCGTTTGCGCGAAGAATGTTCCTCGAGGGACTTGTTCCGAAATTGCCGGTTCATGAGCCGCGAGCTAATCAAGTTAATGGTTATCGACTTATATCCGCTTGGCGTCTGGCATAGTGATAACATTTGGGAGGTACTTGGTATAATAAGTGAAAAGCGTCACATAAGCCAAACTGGCTGGTCCTTTCATTGTGGGTGACACTTTACTAAACAAAAACCTTTTTACTTGTATATTTACAGCTATCCGGTGACGTAACAAGCGGAGACGGTGGATGGTGCAAAAAGGCCAGCGCTGAAGATAGCGGTTATCACGTGACAGACATGGGTCTCGTTCGCGCTCTTTCGTCACTCCTCAAATCCAAGTCGGTCGGAAGCTTTGGTGACGGCCCAGGCGCTTACAAACGCGAAATTCTAAAAATAGGACAGGTGCTCACGTATGATGCCTACGACGGCGCTCCGTTTAGTTCCGTAACTAGTTCCGGTCGAGTTCGCTTCCTAGATCTGACGTTACCTCAGTACAAAATCCCCGTGTATGACTTTATTCTGTCACTAGAGGTCGCTGAACATATTCCTCGTGAGTACGAGAGCATATACCTTGATAATCTGGGCCGACACGCTCGGATGGGCATCATACTCAGTTGGGCAACACCCGGTCAAGGCGGGCTAAGTCACGTGAACAGCAGACCTTTCGATTACGTCATCGCTCGAATGAAGGAACTCGGGTTCGTTCTGCATAAATTGTCGTCGAAGCGCCTTCAAGATGCGTGTACAGAGGACTGGTTGAAGAGGAATGTAAATGTTTATGTCCGTGGCAACTATAGTACAGTTTCTGCTAGAAATAATCCTTTGTTAGAGTGGTTTTCATGAACGTGGTATTTGCATGAACAGTGAAGTGATGTGACGTCACACACCTGGATTGAAAGTACTTCCGAGTCGTAAACAGTTTGATTATTCGAGTTTGACCCTAATATGATCATATTTTGCAATGCAATTGCTGCCTTGCTGCAGATTTAAACCTAACCTTCATAACCGAAACGAATGGGTGTATACATGTATGGTGACAAAGGCATTTCCTTGTTGTGGTGAGCTATTTAACGAGGCGATGGATTCTGACTTTTGTCAGTGATTTTGGCTTAGGAGTCTTTTGGACTTCCTTTTACATGGTGACCCTAGAACACCTAATATTGTTTAGAAATCCACTTTTACCCTATTCAGTGCTTAAAACCAGAATTATTATATATCAAAACAGCTGCCAAGTGTGGTTGAATATAGAATTTCTGATGCGATTGCCAGGCACAACTGAATTGTTTATGATTAAGATATAGACCGACAGGTCGGACTTGGTAGGTAGGACGTTTATTAGGCGGTTGAACGTTTTTGTTAACAGGGACTGTCATGTAGTATCAGAAAGGATGGCTACATTCAAGAGACATTGCTCCAACGTGCAAAGTGTACCGGGTGTCCAAACTCTTAATTTCGCTATGAACAATGTGTTTTTGTATGAATCATGACTATCAAACTTACACTGTAAGAACTTCGATCATATTATAGTTTGACATACAATCAAAAGTAGCTATTGAAAGCATAGTTAATTCAGAAAGCGCCAATTTATCTAAGTATGTGAAGTTTATATGCGGTTGACCTCAAAAGAGATATCACGCCTTTTGGATTAGCATACATGTTAATTCACCCTTTAAAGAATTACAAACGATCTTATTTGGCTTCTAATGAGTATTCTTCAGTATGCATCATATAACAGTACAGATGTAGTTTAGTTTTATGGAATTGTTTTTTAAATTCCAAATGTTCTCACATCTGTGAACAATCACCTTTAAAGGCACATAAAAGGAGATTAATGATATGTAAAACTATATTAATTGATAACATTTTGGTCAGATGAAAATAGTTATCACCAAAAAACCCCATCAGCACAACTTAAATGTGAAAGCCAACAAGAATTAACCCAGATTAACCAGTTTAATTGTGTGATTCTTCATCCCTAACCTTGACAGTTGATACACAAACGTTTCAACCGACCAATCAGAATTCGTTATTTTGAATATGTAAACAAACAGGTTGTTGATAAACATGATTGAATTGGAGACTACAATAATTCAAGCATAAAATAATTTATGTTAAAGGAGTCTATTCAATATGGTCTCAATGCATTCGTAAATTAATTGTCAGTACTTTTATGAAAATAATAAAAGAACTCCATATATTTGTTTAGTAATTTATTTCTACTTATCTCCTTTGATGTGCCTTTAACTAAAGAAGAAAATAATTCATCTAAAGAAAAACAGGAAAGAAGTGATTTAGACTACATTGTACATTTCTCAGATCTCATCATTAGACTACTTTTAATCGCAATACAGCGGTTCATTAACACGTGTGTGACAGGCGCATTCGACTTACTTCGAATGTAACACATTTGAGTATTGTATCTCATTTTTGATTTCGAAATATAAAATGATATGAACGATTTACAAAATAAGAGTTTAGACATAATAGTAGGGTATTTCGAAGATCCGGAGTTTCTAATTATACAAATATCATCCATGTCTGATGATTTAATGATACTTTCTTAAGTCAGGCTACTTATGCTTTCCAGAGAATGAGATTCCAATCAATGTCATATTCAAAACAAAATAAATATCATAAATGTGTGTCTTTAGTAGTTAATTAAGGCAGAACCTGTGTAATGGTGCGAACCATTTCGAATGTACATTCGTTAACGATGTTTGTAGAGGTATCCGAAGGGTATATTTAGACACTTCTACAAACAACGTCCGCCATTGTTCGTCAAAAATGTTGCGGAACCATTAAAAGGGTATCAACTAAACAATGTTTTCAGTTATATCACAGTCCTACCAACATGTATATCGTGTTCTAAACATATATTTGTTTAAATTCGGAACTTGCTTTTCCAGCTACAATGCTTTCTTCACTACCAAGTCAGAGAGCCGTTTCCGGGTTGTCATTATTGCAATTGATCTTCTTTCTTTTCGTTTATCTTCTCTTCTTTTCTTTTCTTTGGTACAACATACAATAATACATGATTAAAGTTCGTCAGTTATTCCCTAATTAATTTTCCTTTCACTCACATTCCCATCCCCATTTTGTTTCCAAAACGGAAATACGTTGAGCCCATACCACTAAAATCTCACCAGGGTTTTCGACTGGTCCAAGGAGAAAGCCAATACCAGAAGACAATCATTAATAGTGACAACCTGCATGCTCGCTATTCTTCTTAGGAGACTCAGCTCTAATAAAGAATCGTTTTTTTTCACGGTTTAACCATTTACCAAACTTTTTCAATTTTCGACTATCTCAAATTGAAAGAGTTTGCAGACGACATTTGAAATTTGATGAAATTGGCAAATAATCTTCTGATAGGACAGAAAACATTGAGGGAAAAGGAGAAATTGCTCGTCAAGAGCAATTTCTCCTTTTCCCACATTGTCTTCTAGAGTCGTCTGCAACAGACTGGTCAAATGTCGTTATTGTTTGGTAATGGGTTAAGTATCACGTCCGTTGACCTTGTGACGACTGTACTCGGACCATGACGTTGCCAAGACTCAAACCCGTCTCCTGTCTGTCGGTCTGTGGAGGGAGCTGAAATCATTGAAAATACGTATTCACCATTTGAAAAACTACCATGTTCTTGAAAATGATATACAGGTGACAATTGATAAACATTCATTCGTAGTTTGAAACAAAATCAGAACACGTATTCGAATAAAAATAGACAAATGTATTCCAAAAAACGTGTAACCTGATATATACAGTAACTCTGATGATCCAAGCTGTAACAATGTTACAGTAGAATGAAATATCTACATCTGGATCATTCGGACTAGATGTACGGCCTAATTTCCAAAGCATATGTATCGAGGTACAAACACGCAAACATGACAACTATCATTGTCCGGCCATTTGCTTACCCGGACAATCAAAATGAACGCACAACGACACCGTAGCTGTTCAGTAACATACCTTCACACATCCAATATATGCGCCAAATGGCACCAAGCTGTTTTCATTACAAAGAAACTCTTCCGGGGAATCATGCCCCAGTATCCCAAAACTCTGGCGTATCCTCAAAAAGGGTCCAAATATAAAATTATAATAACACCCCTTATACGGTGGATACCACCTGTAGACCAATAAGACCTTTAACAGAATAAAAAACATGGAAACATTTCTATTTGCCTTCGATATTATCCATCTAGTGTCCTAATTAACGATACAAATACTTATGTCTACTGATATTTTAAACTAGGACCAATATTTAATTTCCGAATAGTGCCTCGTGTGCTTAAACTCTCCTCTGATAATATGACATTTTGTGACCATGGTTCAAATTGAAAGCAACAACAAGTGCCAGTTGTGGTGTATGAGAAGTAACATATTCATCACATTCATTACCGTCAATAATTCGGTAGACTCCGCAGTGATAATATATGCTACGTTTTTTCTTTAGTCTTCCGGTTATACGTGCGTACGTGGTTATTTAAGAAGTAACGGATTCCAAGACCTTTTGGGGCCTAATTTCTTTGCAAACGGAATCTCAAGAAAAAATCCAGAAATTCTTCCGGGTGAATTGAGAGAAAAAAAGAGTTTTGATCAACTCAATAAGACCAATAAATAAACAAACCTTGATAATTATAATCCTTTCACTGGGCACATCCTCCGTCATGACGAGATAATTGCCGTCAGGGGTCACTGCTAGCGCCATGGGCGCACTAAACTTGACATCGTCGTTTGCGATCACGCTTTCCTTTTCCCCGTCAGGTGATAGACGGTACACCATGTTCGAATCGTATTGAGCCATATAGATGCCACCATCTTGATCCACACATATACCGCTAGGCCGCCCGTCCGGGTCGTATTTAAATAGGGTATTCCCCTCTGGCGATATGCAAATGAGCATACTACATCCGGGGTCTGAGATCAGAATCTTACCGGAAGTCAGGCAAGAAATGGCGGCCGGATTTCTAAACAGTTTTTGTCCGTTCGTTTCGTTTTGAATTGAGCGTAGAATATTTCCCTGCGGGTCGATTACGTCAACTGAAGAGGATCCCAACTCGCAACAGCCGACGATAAACTTAAGTTCGTCAATCGCTTGGATACACTCATACTTTTTCGACGTCTTTGAAACGGAAGACACGCTGATGGCGCCCTCTAACGAACAAAAGGTGATCTGTAGTATTTCCGGTTCTGTGACGACAACGTCATTGGAATTCGGAATGGTACAGATTCCGGATGGGTCCGCAAGACTGATTGAATTCACAAACTCACCTCCGAACGTGAAGCGTTTAAGCGTCCTGTTTTCGTTATCACAGACAAGTATGTCGTTGGCAGCAAATGTGACCCCAGTGAATAAGTTCGACATTTCCCCGGGTCGTTGTGCGTTGAAACATTTTACCCTGACGGATCTGTTCACCTTCGAGGCGGAATGGACCGGGAAATCGGAAACCTGTGTGGGTACAGGTACACGGAAAATTTCTGCCATTGTCGTTGTTAATAGATGGCGCTTCGTCAACTGAGTTCTGAAATTTGTATTTATTTATCTATCTACATGGGGAATTTATATCGCGTCAACATTATTTTAGTTACGTTCCGATGTCCAACTCATAATGATGGAAGCAGACCACATATCTAACTGCCCATAATAGGCGTGGTCGAGTCGGGTTGAACCATCGGTATTCCGGAAGTTAAAAGGGAGACTACCCCTCATGAAAATCCATTTCCGGAAGTTGTACCCAAACAGAGAGCACGTGGGCATGTGATTTCAAGCGCTGTACTTAGGCCGCTAGACGACAGAGGCCCCTATGAAATTTGTACAAATACCAGATGACCACAAAGCAGTGGTACCAAAGAAAGAAAACATGTCAAATGTCGATTTGCAAAGTATTGCACTGGTTATGAAGAGGAACTTGAATGACTTTCAGACACAATTCTGAAAGGGGAGAAGGTATACGCTGAAAAGCAATACCGTATGCCTGCAATCCTGCTGACAAAAAAACCCCAGAAGAACAAAAGACTTGGTGCATTATTCTAATACGATCGGACTTCTAAAGCAAGACGTCACAAAAGAACAATAGAAAAGATAAGAATGACAAACAAGATCGTCTTCTCTCGTAATATATAAGATATTTTGCTAATTGCTGTAACAACTTGATTTCGTTCAACAACCTGTAACGCATATGAACCCTTTATTTGTTTCAAGTTATTAACGACAATCATACAAATACTTATAATGAAAAAAGACCATTTGGAGAATTGATAATCAGTTGGTTATAAAACGTTTACATGAAGAAAGGCTGGCTTTTAATCGCAATATGACGACAATGTGTGCTTTGTTTGTATGTGTGTGTGTGTGTGTGAGGGAGGGAGGAGGAGTGAGGGAGGGAGGGAGGAGGGAGGAGGAGGGAGGAGGAGGGAGGGAGGGAGGGAGGGAGGGAGGAGGGAGGAGGGAGGAGGAGGAGGAGGGAGGGAGGAGGGAGGAGGGAGGAGGGAGGAGGAGAAAGGAAGGAAGGAAGGAAGGAAGGAAGGAAGGAAGGAAGGAAGGAAGGAAGGAAGGAAGGAAGGAAGGAAGGAAGGAAGGAAGGAAGGAAGGAAGGAAGGAAGGAAGGAAGGAAGGAAGGAAGGAAGAAGGAAGGAAGGAAGGAAGGAAGGAAGGAAGGAAGGAAGGAAGGAAGGAAGGAAGGAAGGAAGGAAGGAAGGAAGGAAGGAAGGAAGGAAGGAAGGAAGAATGAAGGAAGGAAGGAATGAAGGAAGGAAGGAAGGAAGGAAGGAAGGAAGGAAGGAAGGAAGGAAGGAAGGAAGGAAGGAAGGAAGGAAGGAAGGAAGGAAGGAAGGAAGGAAGGAAGGAAGGAAGGAAGGAAGGAAGGAAGGAAGGAAGGAAGGAAGGAAGGAAGGAAGGAAGGAAGGAAGGAAGGAAGGAAGGAAGGAAGGAAGGAAGGAAGGAAGGAAGGAAGGAAGGAAGGAAGGAAGGAAGGAAGGAAGGAAGGAAGGAAGGAAGGAAGGAAGGAAGGAAGGAAGGGAAGAAGAAGGAAGGAAGGAAGGAAGGAAGGAAGGAAGGAAGGAAGGAAGGAAGGAAGGAAGGAAGGAAGGAAGGAAGGAAGGAAGGAACAATGCGAACAACAGCTTCAAGAAGAACAAGAACAAGAAGAAATACTCACCTTTTAGTTTCCTCGTATTTCTTTCATTATTTATCTATAAATACGCGACAAACTATAAAATAAATCGAACGTTAATGGGTTCGATCATGTTTATTTCTTACACTAACTAGTATGTATAGACATTGCTATTCCACGGGCATGGATATGTCTATTTACACAGGCGATCTAACGAGTGGAAATCGATAAATATTGAAAACGAAATCGACGGGCTTTTGTAATTTATTCGTGAGTTAGTAAAGCGATACATATTGGGCTGGGTTCGATTCTTATCTCGATGGTGTAAAATTACAATTGCTTGTTTGGCGGTGTGTTTGATTGACGTTTAACGACGTTTTTAACATTTTTCTCAATCACGCCGTGGTAGTAATTCGCAATTCATGCTCGATGGATCCAGACTTAGACTGGCTTTTCTTTTTCTATCAGAATTCTGCATTCTAGTCGTTATGCTATCCTATTACTTCCTGTCATCTCTAAACTCTTTGAAAAGCTAATGATGAAACGATTTGAAGACAAATTGTTTAGCAACAAACTAAATGGCTTACAATATGGATTTCAAAAGTGTAAGAGCTGCAAAATGGTGTCCTTCATGGTACAAGAGGCTAGAGACTATTGTGTAGAACGCGGAAGTCCCTTACACGTGTGTTACATGGACGCTAAATCTGCATTCGATCTTGTGTGGACTCGGGGTCTTATCTATAAACTCCATCATCTAGGCGTCACTGGTAAAATGCTAAGACTCATATGGAACTCCTTCTTAGACTGCTCAAGCCAAGTACTTCAAAATGGTTACCTTTCCGCTTGCTTCGGGATCGAACAAGGCACCCGGCAAGGTTCAATATGTGCACCGTTCTACTATACTGTCTACATCAATGCTCTACTTGACTCTCTTCAGGCCTCTCCATTTGGCCTGAGCATCAACGATATCAACCTGTCCGCGCCAACGCAAGCTGATGACATTGTGCTTCTTTCCCTGTCGAGAAACGGTCTAAACGAACTGCTCAAAATATGCCATAGTTACGCTCGTAAATGGCGCTATGTGTACAATCCAGATAAATGTGCCGCGTCTTTTTTAAACCGTAAAAATAAACAGCACAGCGTACCGAAATCTGCGTTGTACGGATCGTCAGTGATCTCAGAAACAGACTCTTACGAACATTTAGGTATTGTTCAATCATCATCTGGAAAACAACCATATGACGTGAGTAGAACGCAACAATTAATTCGAGGTACTTTTATGTCTATCATGAATTTAGTAACCGGAAGTGTTGGTCAAAACCCGTGTACAGCAATCAAATTATATAATACGTGCGTTCTTCCGCGCGCCCTATTCGGTTGCGAGTTATGGAATGACATTACGGATTTCAACCATAGAAAACTAGAGATCGCTCATCACTTTTGCTTAAAAAGAGCTCAAGGGTTACCCCATCTTACGCGATCGGACATGGTCTTAGGTCTCGCTGGAGTAACCTCATTGCAAGCTTATATCGATCTCCAGAAATTACTGTTCTTTGGCACATTGTGTCGGTCTCCTAGTAGTTATCTATGCAATAAGGTGTTTCTACTCAGACTTTATCAATACGAGTCTCGCAATAAAGACCACTTCGGTTTCATCCCTGACATAGTAAGGATATTAGAGAAGTATAGCCTGACAAGGGCTTTGGCGGACTTCAAAATTTCAGGAGTATTCCCACATAAAACCGCGTGGAAGAGGCTCTGTAAAAGCACCATTATTGATCAAGAAGAGAGAGCCTGGACTGAACGAGTGAACAATTCAGATGATTTTATAGTTTTCCGGAACTGCCATTTACAGCTCTGCGAATCGAGCATTTGGAAAGTGGCTAGAAAACTCCCTTGGTCGCTGTCCCTGATGAAAATGATAGCAAACATTTGCTGTAAACAGCTTCCAGCTCAACCGGAAATGTGTCCTCGATGCCAGTATTTGTGCAAATGGGAGGTAGAACATTTGGTATATGAGTGCCCATGTGTTCAGAGAGACCATCATTGGAATATGCTCTATATTGAACTTAACTCATTAAGCGACAATCTTGGCGACCTACTAATGTGTCTTCCAAGGCTCGAACTCATAAGCTATATGCTTGGAAAAATCGATAATACGTTAATGGACAATGTAACTGTTGAACAATACCCATCATTTTTAATCACATGTGCCCAGTTTTTGAAACGTATATATGCCTAACATGATCAAATTCAATTTTCATGCAAGGGATCTCACCCGTTATAGTGTGCAATGGTTAGTACAAGTCTTGACCAAATGCTGTTGAATTCAATATCGCTTGGTTGAGGCATGCGCTGTCCTGTTAGATAGAGAACACATCTGCTCTTAAGTTTATCCTGTACATATCGGTTTGTCGAGGCAGATCTGATCAAGGAATTGTTGATATCAACATTGCTTTGTTTATCTCTGCATCGATCTGCCGATATAGTACTGATTTACACCCATTTCCCACTGTTGTAGCTTCCGTTTCGTTTTCGGGGAAGCTGTAACATGCACTGTCACCATCTGGGAAAATCTTGTGTAACATCAACTATCTACAGCGAGCCAACCCTCGGGCTTTGCTTTCAACCGTGATCATATTAGCACTTCGTCATCTCTTGAGGTGCTGACCACTACGGTCGGGTGAATGCGTTGTGTCGGAGTTTTGAAGTTGCTCAAAGAGCGCGATTTCTCCCTTTGACTCAGGGCATTCGGCTAACTAATACTGTTCGCCATCTGGTCATACTTATTCGGGAGAACAGAGGTTGAGGGCAAATCTGCTCGGGTTGAAAACTCAACTAATGTACATATTGTTTATCTATTCATCTTTAATTATTCTCATTGTATTTGCTTTCCTTTTTCGTTAATATTGTAATACTTGTATGTAAATCTCCAGAAAATGGAGGCAATAAAGTTATATATATAGTTGTGGCCATTACAAACTACAAAAGGTCTTTACAAAGTTTAAGAGGCCGTAGAAAGTTTAAGAGGGTGTTACAAAGTTTAATAGTCCGTTACAAAGTTTAAGAGGCCGCTGCAAACTTTAGAACAAAAGAGCATTACAAACTTGAAACAAAAACATTACAAACTTTAAGAGGCCATTACAAATTTTATGAAGCCATTACAAACTTTAAGAGTTTATGATAAACTTTAAGAGGCCAATTACAACCTGTAAAGGGCATTACAAACTTTAAGAGGCCATCACAAATATTAAGAGGTTATTATAAACTTTTTGAGGCCATTACAAACTTTAAGTGGCCATTGCAAACTTTATGAAGGAATTACAAACTTTAATCAAATACCTTATAGAATGTATGTCTATGCATAAATCTATCAACCTCCTTTGCAGAGTTATCGTTCGTACCTCACAGATAGATATGGGAGCTTAGCGGGATCTTGATATACTCAGGCAGAGATTAAAGATCCATAGATTGTTTGACTCGAAGTAGGCCCTACCGTTTATGTTAATTTTGAATAAAAGACTTTGCATTTTTTCTTCATTTTTAAGTGATGACAAAAATAGGGGTACCCCTTCATATCCGCTGTTTCTACGAGTATGAGTTGCACATTGGCAAACTTAACTCATCGAGTTATAAAATGAAAATACTATGACAAAATATGGAAGCCACCATAATGCTTCTTTTAAGAGTACTTTCGTTAAACATCATTTTTAAATGGAAATGACAAATGCAATATCTATACGGTTATCTTATTTGATAAGGGAAAACAAAATATATCACAACCTATCAATTAACTAAATTACGTACTGACCAAAAATAATGGTTTAAAAGATGTTCAACATTCTATATACATTAAATTACTCAACATGGACGTTCATAGGAAATGGGTTATTCGATGTTATATGTGTCTCTGGCAAAACCTAACAGACTGCTTTACGATTCGTAAGTCAATTTGAGGGGGAAAACAATAGAAAAAAAGTGATCATTGAATGAAAGCAAGTATTTTTCGTTCATATTTTGCACTCGGGTTGTATATGAACTTCAAAGTATTAACGTATAAACTTAAAGTTATTACTACATCGTGATTATATTGACAACAATTGATATGGCGACCATATACTTTATGTGGAAACGAATGAAAGCATAATGCTTAGGCTTGCTTGATTGGTTGATGTAAATGTGGATACTACTTCAATGTTCCTAGACTGAGGTCCTGGGGCCCGTTTTACTAAACAACTTACGGAAAATGTTTGCGTAAGTCATAATTGATTAACATGGATTATATCTTCAATGAAAGTACAATATTGCAATGTGACACGTCATTGGAAGCGTCTCGGAGAGACGATTCCAATTATGTGTTACTTTGCAATATTGCTTTGCCAAGTATTGAAATAAAAGGACTTGTTGTTTTAGACTTACGCAAATCTTAAGGGTAAACTGTTTAGTAAAATGGGCCCCTGGCCCATGCGTATACCCCACATAAGGAATGCGGGGTAAACGCATGGGCCAGGGTACCGTTTTACTAAACAACTTCAGGAAAGTATTTGCGTACGTCAAAACTGATAAACATGGATAGTATCTTAAATGAAAGTACATAATTGTAATGTGACACACCAAGACGCTTCTAATGATGTGTTACTTTGCACTATTGCTTAGCCCAATCTTGAAATAAGAGGAAATGTTGTTTTAGACTTACGCAAATTCTTAGCACTGATTGTTTATTAAATACCCCAGGCTGTAACGTTCCTTTGGAACACTGAAGTTTACTACAATGTAACACGGGCATGAAAGGGGTAAAGCAAATACTTTATCATAATGTATCGAACCGAGCGAATGAGCCTCTCAAAGGCACAAACACGTCCGATCAGTGAAAAACACTCCCATACACCGAGGAGTTGTGTTGTCTATATATATTTACCAGCATGTTCTCCTACCAACAAGGTATTAGGTTCCCTAATTTGCAATAACGTTCAACGAATGTTACAATATAAATAACGTTTTTATTTTGTCTCTGTTCAATAAACATTGCTTCCTTTCCCACAATATTTTGTAAGTCATTATTCCAATACAAGAACAGACACAACTAGCCAATCTCCCTTGCAGAGTTATCGTCCGTCCATCACTCACAGATAAATGTTTGGGTGTAACGGGAACTGATTTACTCGGGTAGGGATTGACAACACGTTTCTACATGAAATTTCGTAATAAGTATAGTATATATATCAAAAGCACATTTTCGTTTAGCTTGCTATTATACACATGGGCCAGAACCCCAGGCTAATTTTGGTTGGCCTTCTGCAAAAAAGTTTGAACACACTTATAAAAAATATAAAAAATAAAACGTATTAACTTCCCAACTTTATTTTTGGAAGTTGTTTTCTTTTAATTGCAATTAAATATATTTCTTCTATTCTTTCCAAGGAATTATGATCTTATTGCAGGCAAAAAAAATCGATTTGAGTTGAACAAATAGAACATTGAAAATCCACTCTACCGATTAAGTACAGCTGCATTCCAAACCAAATCGGAATATGCGAAATAGTAAACAAATTAAAATAATTTGATTCTCTTTTAACAAGTTCGTTTTGGGCTACGGATTTCTTGGTGAGATTTTGATTGTATAAATCTACATACAGGGATTCCTGTTTTGCGATATATCGGGATATGAAGCGTTGTTTGAGAAAGCATTCGTATTTAATCATGTGTTTTCGTGCCAATTAAAGACCCAATTAGCTGAAATCGTTTCCTTATTATTGAATTGATTTTAAAAATCATTTAAGTTCTATCATTCCTACCTTTGTCGGAGTTAAACCTAACTTGATAGCTTAATTACAAAATACCACGGAATTACGCCTCATTGATCATGCAATCGGTACATACGACATTACTGATGGGAATCATTTAAAAATATTTCATACACAGGTAAAAAGTGTATGATGATCCATCAACCCTTGTCCCATCCCTATCTGCAACAACCATTTCTTTGATGTTAGCAAGCCATCAAAGAAGAATTGTAGAGTATGCAGGGGGTCGCCAAATGCGAATATTATTTCATTCTGGCGAAAGATTTCCCAATTTGGTGAATTTGCTTGGCGCATGTTTTTTATTCAACTTTACCATATTTCCACCTGTCTGGACACTACAGACAGTTATATATTTTGACACACTTAACAGTGTCTCCGAAAACCCCCAAATTAATCCGCTAATTGTTATCCCCGTGTCAAACAATGCCTGAGGCGTGTATTAATCTGGCCTTTATTATGTGTAAACAACTTGACACACTTGATTGGTAGACTCGATGCGGTTGTTCCACGAAAACCGATTACTATTTACCGCATTCCGTCCAGTGTTTTATGATGCATGGTAGAATGCGAGAATTTAAAGAGGGTTAATTTGTAAAGTATTTTGATATTGACAGTTCGCTTCCTTCGCTGATGCAACGGTTCTATTCAAATTGCAATCCTCTATTATTAATCATTCAAATCATCAGACCGGAGTCTTGACGAGAGTTAAAACAAACAGACCTAAGATCATGTTTACATTCCATTTATCTATCGGACATTTCTGAAATAAATAACAAAACTGAGAATTCAGAAATGTATAGTCTTCAATATGATTTGATGTTATCTGAGATAAAAGATTCATTTTGATTTGTCACTCAAAGCGTAGCCTTTAGTTATACCATCTTTGGTTTAAATTTGTTCGGAAGGGGATTTTTTTTTTTTAACATGATATTTTTATTGGCATTACACATTACATATTTATGACATTACAATTTTAATACAAATGGTGAAACATAACAAACAGAAATAATTAACCAAGAGGATTTAACACATTATGTACACCTATAACATGAAAAGTGTTTAAAATAAAGGAATTTTAATTAGAGTCATTTGCTCAGAATTTGGTTCCTACTTCTTTGATTTGGCTCCTATTTTTGTCATTTGGCGTATGTGCTGGCGCAGACTTTTTTCCAGCCAGGGTGAGCCCTGGTATGGAATTGTAGTTGATCGTCCTATCATTTGGAAGAATCGGTTAAGAATTGCAGAAGAAATTCAGTCATTCATGGGTCAAGTATGTATTTTGTCAGTTGGGAGTTGGTTACATTTTTGTATTGTACAGTCATATTTTATGGGCAGCTTACAATGTTGATTATTTTTGTTCTTTTGATATGTATGGATAGTGTTTACTTTTTTTCACTTTTTTTTTTACAAGAACAATTGGAATAGGTAACTGGTTAATGTTGTAGGGTAAGTGTGATGGAGGGGGGCATAAAAGTGTTTTTACTTGACTATGATTATTCCTTATTTTGGAGGACTGTTAACTTTATATAGTTATATAGTATTGTGAATGAAAAATAATGATCTTCTGTGTCATATCCAGAAAATGGAAGTTGTTTACATTGTTAGTCGTGGGGTCAGGAAAACCCTGTAACTGTGATTCCATTTGCGGTATGTAGTGCAGTATTTTTTTTATTATAAGGACTTTTTGTGCATTGTACAAAAGGGCCCATTAAAGGCAACTTCCAAATTGGAAATTTCTTTTAAATCATGCAGTTTTCCCAAAATTTCAAAGTCACACCAGCTTTTTGGTTTCCAATTCTGAAATTTCATCGATACAATTTCCCAAAATCAGAAGGCCTTGTTTATTTCCAATTTTCTCCAATAAAGCTCTGATTATACAAATGTTTACCCACACTATCTGATCAAAACAGCTACAATCCACAGGACTACTTAGAAATATTTATTTCTGCAGAGATCTGAGATCAGTGTTCTTACATCTGTTTTAGAAATTCTGTGCAGGTGATGCAATGTACGCATACATTACTGCATGCTACTTTCAAATGAGGAAGTAGTATATGGTTGTGACTAGATGAATTAAAGATGTCAATTTATGTTAATTGAGCTGTTAGATAAGCATATTTTACATAAAATTTGTCTTACCCTTCTAGATCCATTTGGATTAACTTTTCTTATCTACCAAACTGATGCATGAACTTTCTCAATGTGATATTTCATGGTTATGGAGCTATATGATTTCTTGTTTCAGACAATATCCATACTAGATGTAAGCCATTGCATAACAGATCGCAGGAGAAATCATGGAACCTGGAGGTAAGATTTTTTCAAGTATAGTCATTTTCGACCAAAAGATAATTAATGACAAAAACTGAACAGAACATTTTAGAACAATTTTATCACTTGCCCAGAGATTCTTTGTCATTTTGATTTGGGTTACATTACAACCAGTTGAATTTTCTTCCTCTTTTCTGGCTTGGCCAATGTAATTTCAAGCTTTTGATAAAATCAGTGCAACATGATCAATATGTCGCCCACTCCTGACCAGTTATGATCATGTGGGAAAGAATTCAATGAATAGAAAACAAGCTAGCCATATACGAAACGAAACCAAATGCTGACCCCATAACGATCTACAATTAAAAGGATGGATAAAGCGCAATAAAATTCAACACCCATACATAAAATTTAAAGTACTCGGACATCATTCAATAGAAATTTATTTGTAAACTGTGGATATGGCGTATTATATTCAGCTATGCTCCAAACATATATTCACAAAAATAAAATAACCGAAATCGCTCTATATGAACTTGCTAAAGATGATAGTGTAAGTTTCAAATGTTAGAAGCGTGTTAACTAACACGGATTTTCCTATGTGTGGGAAAATCTGTGTTCGGTAAACTGTAAACCATTTATACAAATTATTTTTTTTAAACAACGTTTAGTAGATGCATTTATCCAGCACATATTTTCTACTATTAGAAGCCCTTCTTCGTTACAATTATATAGTAACATAAAGGAAAATTTTGAATATGAATCATACCTGGATTATTTACCAGTAGAATTGAGATCGTACATTTTTAAGATAAAAACATCTTCGCATTCTTTGAGTATTCAAAAATGTCGATATAGTCTTCAACGAATACCGAGAAATGAACGGTAAGTAATTATTTAAAATGTATGTAATTGTATTTTTTATTATCGACCTGTATTATATTGTATGTTTATTTTGTTTGTATTGTAAAAATGACTATACACATGTGGTGGTCAAATAAAAGATATCTATCTATCTATCTATAAATGTAGATAATGATGGAAAACCCCCATGGTATCACTGACTGGATGATACATCCACTGCATGGTTATTAGTTACCCATCTATGCTGTTGGTCTTTCTGTGTAAGTTCTACATAGCAAACCGTATGTTATTCCGGCTAGCTCTTTGTAAACACTTCAGTGCAAGAACGTGGATGTTTGCTTTCAGAGTGTATTCTGAGTATCAAGGGCCAGGTGTCCATAGCTTGACATATATGCGAGCTTTATCTAGGTCATGTAGCCTTGTCACCGGATTTGTATAAAATAAAAAATACACCCAAAGTAAGCTAGTATTTAATTGTTTTCTCTGCTGAAATGTTAAATAAATGTGTATTCCTGTATGATCATATCCTTATAGGGAGACAACAGTCAACTTCCCCAAAACCAAGAACCAACATAGCCCATCATGGGACCACAAAGCACGGAGACAGAAAACCCATGGCTTCCTCAGCGGCCTCGCAGGTCAGCCAGTCCCTGACCATACTATCCTCCATCCTCAGGGCCCCACATCCGAGCCTCTCCAAGGAGCAGCAGAGGTTCAGTGCGCCCGTCGCCATGGCAACCCAGCCGTTGATCCGAACCCGGGGTCACTCTCCGATACGGGTGATAACCAACATGTCCGATGCCCAGGGACAGAGGGGCCACTCCCCATCCAGGACCCCCGTCACTCTGCCCCCCAAGAAGAGCATATCACCCACCAGGACAATCTACATCGAGAGAAAGTCTCCCTCGCCTGCCAACCAGAGAGATTCCCCAAACAGAACTGTCTCGCCAGCCTCATCCATGTCACAAGGTCAAGGTCGCACTGCGACAGGGTCGTTGATATCGCATCTCCCGTACCTCGCCCAAACACTGAACCAATCGCAGCCCCAACAGCAAACTTCGGCAATACACGACAGCCTCTTCCAACAGTACAAGACACAGTTCAAAACGCAGCAGGAACACAGACGCCCTTCCGGACAAAATATCCCGCAGGGTGTTATGATTGCTGGTCGAGATGGGATCAATCAATCATCCGGGCAACCGCAGCCCGCACATCAAAGCTTTCAGAGGAACACTTCTCCGTCGCAACAGGTGTCAACTATTCGTAGAACTCCATCTCCGGCTCACATGGCGATGAGATCGGAGTTACAGGGTTTCGAAGCAGAGATGAAGGATCCTGAGAACAAGACGAAAGCTGTTAATCTGGTGAAAACATCTGGGCAGCTGCATAAACAAGAGGTATGTTTGTTTATATCCTCGTTAATGTATTGCAATCATCTGGAAGTCAATATGTATCCTGGGAGTAAGTGGGATCATAATTGAATATGATAGGATAGAAATTATTGTTTGGAAAAGGGGACTCATTTTAAGAGCATAATTATTTATGCCCATGATTATTTCAAAAGAAGAATATTTTTTTCACCTACTTTTTATTATTGCTGTGAATCGTATTGTTCATTTTTATTGTTTAAATAACAGTCATGTAGGCACTGATAAAAGAATAATGGTGCACTCTTAAACTGAGACCTATGTCAAAGTGGAACAGTAATGGGTGAGCTTCATATAACAATGACATCTTAAGAACATACAACGCTGTTTCAAGGTTAGAAGAGTAAAGTTAACCAAGTGCCATAGGCGTTGCATAGCAGAATTGACATGGCTGTCTGATAAAGATGTGATTTCTATTTCAATTCCTTCTTAAATATAACGGAATACGATAATGTCAAGCAAGTTACAAAAAATTTGTAGGGGCTAAAGTCCGCCCTCTACATTATGGAGAGGGGACAAAAGTCTGTCCTATACAAAAAAGGGGGCAAATATCCGGAGTGCCAAATGTGCAGGGGGGATAGACAAATGTCTGTATACCATACATTGCTGTTGTGTTTATTTTAGATTCCACTGTCCGACTCCGAGTACAGATACGGGGACCTACTACAGAGCATCAACAAGTCCCACGAGACGGTACAGTCCCAGTTATTACAGAGTGGGATCTCTCCAATCACTCCATCTGATCACATCCCACGCAAGATCTGGGTGCAAGACCCAAACTCTTCACAAGCCCACGTGGTCCAATCTCTACAGTCTTACACGGTTTCGCATCCTGGGGAATCTGTAAACGCCAAATCATTCGGAATGGCGTCATCCGGGAGTGGGTTTGTTCCAGTGACGTCTGTCCCTGCTCCCTCGTTGATAACCTTACCACCAGGGTTCATGGAGGGAATCCTCCCTACTTCCCAGGGTGGTCAGAGACAAACGAGCCCGAGATCGCAGGCCTCACCGAGACAGTCAGCTTCTCCAAAAGCCAGGCATCCTGTGCATATGGTTCAAACATCATCGCATGATCACCAAAAACTTGTATCTCATTTCCGGACTTCATCTGGAGTTGGGTCTATTCCCGTCAGTAATGAGGGAATCAAAGCCTACTCGAGAGATATTGGAAGTTTGTCCTCGCAGATCTCCACAACTCAGCCTGGACCTCCCAATATCACCATATCCTCCTCGTCGGCTATTTTTGCTGATGCTAAGCCAATCAAAAGGCAGAGATACATGAGGAACCCATTTACATTTCCGGCCACGCCCCCTGCTTCATTGACCATTGAGAGGCCTCTAGTGGGAGGCGTTTTGAATTTCAACCAATCGAAACCCTCGGAGCCTGAGGTGAAGGTCGAGGAGAAGACTAGGCATGTGAGTGGTGGAGAAATGCCACATTTGTTTCCCGTTTCTCCCGTCAGAAAAGATAAGAAGACAACTATCAAGACAGAGGAGGCGGAGGAGGAACTCGTTACAATTGTAAGTACAATAGTGCCAGCCTCTTGGTGCAAACGAAATTAGAAATTTGAGTTTAACTCCATTTTCAACAGTGTTTTAATTCAGATATTTATATTGATCTCATAACCAATTCCAAATTGAAAATATATAATTTTATTCATCTAAAATAAAATTGCATAAATTTGTCTCACAACCAGTATGAAAATGTGAATACTGATGGTGACTATTTATCTCACAAATCCCAGATTTGATCTACCTCAAATTTCAGTCTTAGATTGTGAACATAAATGTCACAATCAATCCCACATTGTAATGTATATCTCAAATTTTTGTACATTTTATTTATCTCACATTTCAGTCCAAATTTATGAAAATTTATCTTACAACCAGGCTAAGATTGTGAATATTGTTCTTATTTTTTATATATTTATCTCACACTCCAGCCCAAGCCCTACAACATGAGGTTTCAGACTCTGTCCAACTTCCCCAACAACTCTGCATACAGACCAACATACAGGGCCACATCTGTAGCCATCCAAAAAGCAAAGTAAGTTACATACTTACACTCATTACTTTACACTAGGGATGGGAACGAATATTCGAATAGCGGGTCGAATATTCGAATAGCAAAATAGTATTCGAATATTCAATTTTAATGAACCCATATTACTGTATGTTTACCATAAATTTTATTCAAAAATGATGTTGTTTTATTTTCATTTTCTTCCTCTAAACCGATCCCAAATATCGAAGAACGTGCCTAGCTCCCAGATGCAGTTACGATGTTTCTACAACGTATGTCACACAGTAAAACACCTGTGACAAATTACCACATCTTTTGACAGTTTGCAAAACGATTAATTCCTTAGTGTGAAAATAGTCGATTTTAAGCCGCTAAATCTAACACCTTAATGATCTGCACTTGCTCCTTATTATCCAAAACAAGTCAATCACGCTAATTGACAATTGTCAGTGTCAACCAATCACGTAACTTGTTTGTCGTGAAATTAAACAATTACTCTTTCAATAACCAATCGTAATCATGATTGCATATGCACGAAGACTAATCAAATAATGTGTTAGAAAGTATATTTTTCTCCAGAATAATTTGTCAAACTTATTTTCATTCTAAGTTCTACATCTATTCCATAAACATCACAATGTCTCCATCACGTGTCTGGAATTACTTTACTCGTTCTGCCGAACATCAACAACTATTTAAGTTTCTGATGGACCAACTCTGTAAGAAACTGGAAAAGTTGTCTGTTGATGAAAAACGAAATAATGGTTATTACTGCTTTGATATTGCATGCACGTACATGTATACAGATATCGGCTATACACAAAAGGTTTGAAAAGAGGACTAGTGTACTAGTATTCGGACATGCAGACATTCGGACTTCAAAACGAATTCTAAAATCGAATATTCGAATATATTCGAATAGTTCTAGTCGAATATTCGAATAGTGATTTCACTATTCGTTCCCATCCCTACTTTACACAGATCTCTGATGTAGACCAAGGTCTAAAGTTTCATGAGATTGTCTTTATGAAATAATAAAGTATATTAGATAGAATTGATATAATGAAAGTTTGTAGGTGAAATTCATTATGAAGTTATAAAGTTGGTAGACGACAAAAGGAGAATTTCAAGAAATTTCTTTTATTATTATAGTTCATGTTTTAGTTGCCAGCAGCATTTGTGTAAAGTAGTATGCAGGATAGGTTGTTGAGTGTTTATAGAGTGAGACAGTCACTGTGGTAATGGTTGATGCTACGGAAGTTTTTTTTGCATTTTTGTTTAGTACATTGTACTACAATCTTAATAACTGATATCTTGTATATAAGAACTCAAACTATGATGATCACTAGGTTAGTGTGATCATACAGTCGAGCCTTGATTGTCCGGTAGTCGTTTATCCGAATTATTCGCCATCCGGACAGAATTTGTAGGGAACGGTCCTTACCTTCATTAATTCCACTGTTTAATCCGGAAAATTCACGTTCCGGCTCTGGACAATAAAAGTCGGGAATCAAACCTAACTTCTAATAGTATATGCGTATGACTAATCCGGAAACCAGCATGATGATTATAATTTTGCGGTTCCCTATGTTTATTGACAATACGGTAATCCGACATTCACACCTTTGGCAAATTCGCATGTATGCTTGATCATAAAATGTCATCAAGTGTAGCGTAATGAAAGGTGTTGATTGTTTGTAAATCGGTCATTTTGTAAGTTAGCTGGTCTAACCTTATTGTAATCATCGTCGCATGCAGAAAGTCGAGTTTGTAAAAGGTAATAACTCGCTGCAGTGACAGCAATCAGGAGACAATGTCAGGCAATCATTTTCAACTATTACGCGTTTTTTACTTCATAGTAATTGTTATGAAAAAGGTAAGCATTTCACTGAAAACTCGCCGATTGTTTATTCCGGATAATTCATTTGTACGGACATTACTCCTGGGAACGAAAGTGTCCGGGTAAACGAGGCTCGACTGAATGTCAAGTTCCATTTTAATAGGAAACAAAAATGTTTTGTATCAGTATTAACTTTAAGCGCCCTCAGAAGAAATCCTTTTATAATATTTTCATACACCTTTCAGAATCGGCTGCATCACAAACTCGGCAAAGTCCTTGGACCTGCTTAGACAGAATCTTCAGAAGTTCATCAACAAAGAGATAAATGCCGTCATACAGTCATACTTGGATGTAAGTCTGGGTATTTAGTACTCTTTTTTTTATTCTTCCTTTTCAATTTGCAAACCTGATTGAATATTCTTACATTTGCCTTTAACTGTAGAGAGCTTTGAAAATCATGTGCACATTTTCTTTATATAAAATCTATGAATAAAAGAAATGACAAATGAAGTATATGCTCAAGCTCTTTAGGTACAATGTATTTTATTGAAGTGATAAAGGTGTTGTTTTGTGGGGTTTTTTGTCCTGAAAAGGATTGAATTACAAGAAATTAATTGTGCTCTCATCAGATTTCAGATCAATATGACAATATGTTTCTTCCTTACAATGCAAGGTCTGACTTTAAAATAAAATGTTGATATTGCATGATAGATGTAAAAGCAAATCTCTAGTTAAAATTGATATCATGCATGTTGACATGTTTGTTTGTTAATCAAACTCTATTTGATAGATACATGTTTTTAATTTTTTAAAATGTATATGTTTATGCTCTTACCCACATGTTCCAAATAGATACATAGCTTGCATGTTTCTTGTCTTTATAGAAATTCTTCAAAGTTGGGATAGAAAACATCAAGTTGAATAATGGAGAACAGAGTGTGACAGAGGATAGTGTGCATGCGGTGTGTCGACAAATGTTAGAGGAGGTGAGAATTTATTGAATATAGTTGGGCAGAGGTCTAGATAAAGAAGCATGTTTAGGGTCTTCTTCATACAATATTTCTAAAGCCATTAAAGCTTGGTCCTGTATAGGCCCAGTGGTTAAGGTGTTAGACATGTGATACAGGATTCTTGGGTTCAATCCTCACAAGCAACACTGGGATTTTTTGTTGGGGTGTCCTTGAATGGGGTGTCCACTGCAGAACACTGTCTAGTACCAGTGAATCTATAATCTACTGTTGGCAAGGCATTACACCCCAAACAAACAAGACTAAAGGTATTTAACAAATCCTATTTTGTTGGTACTCGTTAGAACAATATAGGGTTTAGAGAAGTTAGAATAAGATAGCTAGGGGATTACATCCCTTATCACGCCTTCTGGTAAATCTTAGTATTAACAATGGTTCTGGGGTTTAATTGAATATTTCTCGGAATAAATGTGCCAATTAGAAGTTGATATTTTCTGTACTTTTGAACCAAGACAAAATCAGGGAGTTGATCCAAGATTAAAGAAAGTTCTTCATAAACACAAAGCACTTAGCATAGTATTGCAGGAATCCCTGAAAGTATCTAGATATATTTTACAAAAAGCTAATAGATTATTCATGGGTAGGTTTCGTACTTTACCGAGATTCTCTAGCTCATTGTACAGTGAGTTTGACTTGGAGTTGGAGTCCTGAGTTAAAATCTTGATTGACTGATTGATCATGATTTTCTTTTATGTTATTTGGTAAACATGACATTGAAATAAACCTTGAAATTTAACACTGCAGGCAAAGAAGATGTACTACTCAGACATTGGTCGTATCAGCGTGTCGCCCGCTAGAGAAATATCGGACAACATTTCCGAGACAGGAAGCAGTGGAAGACGAGTGAGTAGATATGTGGGCCCTGTTACTTTTTTGTTTCCTTTGTACTTTCAAAGTCGCTCAAATCCAATTTTTTCACCCATTGTGAATTTAAGGTGACAAAAATGTCATGAAAGAAACGAAAATATTTATTATTGTTTATAAGGAAACCATTCTGTTACTCCTTGTTAAAATAAAGACAACAGAAATGTCATGAAAAAAAACCCGAAAATATTTTCTTACTGTTTACAAGGAAACCCTAGGTACTTTTGTGTTTGTGGTCTACTGATAAGAAACAAATATGCTTCCAGAACTGATCTGTTGTCATTCTTTTTGTCATTGTAATATCGAGGGTTCAATGCAATACTATAGCAAGTGCTTCATGTTTATGAAGCTTTTGCTATAGCCTTGCATTGAATCCTCAATATGTCCTTTGGCAAGGCACCTTCCCCTTGATCAGATTCTGGTTTGCATAGCTTTGTGAAGGTTATGATTCAAACTTAAAGGTTTTCATGATGTATCAGTGGCCTCTGTGGTCTAGTGGTTAGAACTTGATATCACATGGACCCTCTCTCAGTGGGTTCACATGGACCCTCTCTCAGTGGGTTCACATGGACCCTCTCTCAGTGGGTTCACATGGACCCTCTCTCAGTGGGTTCACATGGACCCTCTCTCAGTGGGTTCACATGGACCCTCTCTCAGTGGGTTCACATGGACCCTCTCTCAGTGGGTTCACATGGACCCTCTCTCAGTGGGTTCACATGGACCCTCTCTCAGTGGGTCCACATGGACCCTCTCTCAGTGGGTTCACATGGACACTCTCTCAGTGGGTCCACATGGACCCTCTCTCAGTGGGTTCACATGGACACTCTCTCAGTGGGTTCACATGGACCCTCTCTCAGTGGGTTCACATGGACCCTCTCTCAGTGGGTTCACATGGACCCTCTCTCAGTGGGTTCACATGGACCCTCTCTCAGTGGGTTCACATGGACCCTCTCTCAGTGGGTTCACATGGACCCTCTCTCAGTGGGTTCAGGATTTTCATGAGAGGTAGTCTCCTGATTGACTTATGAAGTGCCGATGGTTCTACCCTGCTTGACCAGCCCTTATGGGAAGTTGAGTATGGGATGTTCCTCTATCATTATGAGCCAGGCATTGTTACATAACTGAAATAGTGTTGACATAATGTAAAACCCATATACAGTGTGTAATATTTTTTGTTGTAGTCTGCCCTTGGTAGAAGAAGGCACCCATCAGACACAGATTCTGAAGCAAGCACTCAAGTGAAAAAGGTTTGTATCTATAAATAGTAAAATAACATTCCTTCATATTTATTCATATATGTTTTAATACACTGATAGCAGACAACCCCAACAAAAAATACTTTTGACAGAGGTGTTAATTGCTCAAGAGAAGCACTTCTTCCTTTAGTCACAATGGTTTCAAACCAATATCCTTGAGAAAAGGTTAAGTTAGGTTTCATACTTTATCAATGACGTCAGCTGTTGTTTTGAATTTGGGCAAAATACCAATCTCTGGGAAAAGAGCCAACCATCTTTGTTAATAGATGTTGGTATCAAGCCATTATTTGTCTTATACACCAGGATGCTGTCTTCTTTTACTTTAGTGGCTTAATACAAGATTCACCGCATTTCTTCTACTAGTTCTTCTAACTACAGAACAAGATATTTCTTCTTTACTTTTTCAGAAAAAAGGAAGACCATATTCAAATGTGGCTGGGTAAGTAAAGACTTGTCTTATGATCCTCCTCTCTGATACCATCATATCAGTGGTACATATCAGTGGTACATATCAGTGGTACATATCAGTGGTACATATCAGTGGTACATATCAGTGGTACATATCAGTGGTACATATCAGTGGTAAAATTGTCATTATTATTTTTATCATCATCTGGTTTATATTCAAGATAGGCCTGTCAGTACATGTAGAGCATGAACTTTAAAAGCATTGATTTAGCCTTGCATTGTACAATGTTATTGAGCATCAACTGGTTTATATTAAGCAAGTTAGTAATTTTTACCCTTAATGAGGGTTGTTTCTGTTTGCCTGTCAAAGTCAGACCTTTCTGTCTGTTATGAGTGAAGGTTTCCATTCCATAACTTGCAATCTTGTGGATTAAATACAGTGATGTCTCGTTAATCTGAACATGTCCGTTCCCAACAAATTGTCCGGATTACCGTATCATCCGGACTAATGAAGCAGAGCATGTTCTTATACACATTAAGTCATAAACGGTCTGTATGCATGCATATACTTATAACCCTTTAGCAAACGCCAAATTGTCGACTATCCCAAATTTAAAGAGTTTCTAGACGACATTTCAAAGTGATGAAATTAAAAAATAATCTTCTGATATGGCAGAAAATATTGTGGGAAAAGGAGAAATTGCTCGTCACGAGCAATTTCTCCTTTACAATGTTTTCAAAAGTCGTCTGCACCAAACTGGTTAAATAATCCCGTTCCCTTAGAATTTCGTTCAGATTGCGAGACATCCGGATAATCGTGGTCCGGATAGAAGAGGCTTCTCTGTATATATATTTTTTCATATATTAAGCCCTCTATCGACAGTTTACCACTTGAATTACTGAAGTCTCAAGTACATGTACATTGGTTTTGGTCAAAATGGAAAATTATGTGTCTTGCAAAATGAGAAGAAACTTCAAGATGGTCGAAATGTTAAAAATTGTTTGTTCTTCTTGTCATTAGAAAGCAATGAAATTGAACAAAGTTGCATTGTCAACTCAAGACCAAATGAAACTATTCTTTCTGTGAATGAATCTGTTGAACAAGCAAAAAAATAGAATAACTCAAAAATTTATCAAATAAAGGATGGACCTTATCAGTCGACAGAAAGACTAATTTTGGTAATGAGATTTTTAACGTGTCTAAACGGTTAACTTTGTTTTGTAGAAGATCAACTCCATCCAAGTTGCTGAGTTCAAAACGTGAGGGACCTAAGGTAAGTTTTTTGGTATTAACATAGGAAGTATCAGTGTTATTTTGTTTTAAGTCCTTAAATCTAATCTGCAATTGTAATAGATGCCTAATTCCATGAGACAATTGAAACCCTTTTGCAAATTTCTGGCAGCCCGCTTACTAATGAAAACTCCCTAGTGAGGTTTTTCATTGACACAGAGATATCTTTTTAAATCAAAGAAATTTTACCATAACACAATAGCAACTCGAAGAAAATTCATTTTTCTTCATAACAAATTGCTAAGAATCACTTTGACTAAAGAATAAATTGGTCTTCAGGAACAATTATCCTTTTGTCACCAATGATTTATTTAGACTTCTGCGACACACATGTACAAGTGAGATTTTATGATGAAATATGCGTTTAAGAAAATGCTGCTTTTTGTTAGAAAATAAATTGTTTATTTTTTATTATTGTTTTTTACAGTTTGATCCTGAGAGATTAACAGAGGAGACACTGTTTGTAATGGGATCAAGGGCAAACAAGTGAGGAACTAGTAGTTAAACATTACAAACTATTGTCTTAGACAATCATAAATAATTTGGGCTGAATACTAATTTCAACATTATACCATAAGTATCATGGTGATCAGTAAAATTAATCGTATTTAATGAATATGCTGCAGGTGCCCTTTTGAAATTATTGTAGTGAAAGAAATAATTGTTATCCACCTTTGTCCGCTTTGTTTAATTGGACCTTAACATCACATCAACAGTATTTCGGTTACATCGTGAAACCAAACTCAAAATGGATAGAGGAGGACCCCAAGATTTACTGCCTTCATCTGGATAACCCAGGGGTCCTATGATGTTCAAGATTTCTTTTCTAAACTAAACCACCTGGCCATGGATGTTGGCAATTATTTGTTTATTCTTCTTAAAGTTTGATGTTCAAAAATATAAAAAAAATCCCCTGATTTGTCTTATTAATATGTTATTTGTAATTATTTGATAAGACAATGTATGGTTGAACACTCTGATAATTGTAACTATTTTTCAAGTAAAAGATTCCAAACATCATTAAAGCTTTTCAGATATTTCATCCTTTTCTACCTATCATAGTGTCATTACTTTGTTTTCTCCACATTTCAGGGCCATGGGATTTGGTGCAACTAGGGGCCGGCTGTACATGAAACATCCGGACCTATTTAAGGTAAGAGAGGATTAACCCTTTGGCTGGATCTTTAAGAAAAGGTTAGCTGGACGCAAATGCTTTACCTTATACATCATGATGAATTGTCTAATTTCAATGATATGGCCATTTTCCTTTACTTACCTCTATTCTCTTGAATGAAGTTTGTTTCTTTGTAAATATTTGGCTTAACACTCTGTCAACAGTATTTCAGTTATTTTACAGCTTCCTGGATCTCCCTATTACTAGGCAGGGCTCTGCAATGTCTTGCCAAAGGACACTATCACACAAAAAATGCTCAGCCCATGGTGAGGATTGAACCCAGGACCACTGTGCCACAAGTCGTTGTTCTTTACCACTGGGCCACCTCTTATGTTGCTACTGTTAATGTGAATTAATGTTATATTATTTTATATCTTTACTTATGTATCTGATCAGTTCAGGTGTGAGTGAATCAAGTATTGTATTGTTACTTTACTTATATGTATCTGATAAGTTCAGCTGTGAGCTGATCAAGTATTGTATTGTTACTTTACTTATATGTATCTGATCAGTTCAGGTGTGAGTGAATCAAGTATTGTATTGTTACCTTACTATATGTATCTGATAAGTTCAACTGTGAGCTGATCAAGTATTGTATTGTTACTTTACTTTTATGTATCTGATCAGCTCAGGCGTGAGCGAATCAAGTATTGTATTGTTACTTTAGTTATACATGAATGTCTGATCAGCTCAGGTGTGAGCTAATCAAAGATATTGAATAGATGTTACATTTCCTTTCAGTATGGCGGAGACCAAGATGATAAAACATGGCTGTACGAGAATCAACACATGCCGGCCACTGGTGGCAAGTCGTATATTCTCATACTTCCTGATGTTAAAGAATTGGCAGCTAGCGATGAATACAAGTTAGTGCTTTGTTATTATATTGTTTTGATTTATGTTTATGGTCCAAAAAGTTCCATAACTTATCTTTCGATAACTGTATTGACTTTCCACAAATTGAAGGAGGTGGGTGATTTATTCAAGCATTCTTGGTATACGTCAATACGTCACGAGCAATTACTCCTTTCCCCGCAATGTTTTCTAAAGTCGTCTGCAATAAAGTGGTTAAATGTCGTTGTTGTTTGGGAAAGGGTTAATGCAAATAGTTCATGCCTTGACAGATGGATACCAAAAACAACCAAAGTAGTCCGGCCAAAGAATGGTATTCAAAATGGCAGATGATATTGACTCTGTCTTAAAAGTTACTGCCCTGAAACAATGAAAAATTGATATTTAGTACATCTTTCAATTTTTACCAAATTTTAGGAACATGTTTTGTGCAATGATATCTAGGTTCAAGATCATCTCCAGCACTATTGCCAAGGAACTTAAGAGATATGTCCCTTGCATGATGAAAAAAACCCACTTTTCATCCATAAGAAGCAGGTGGATGACTCAAATTACTTAACCCATTACCAATCAATTAGGGCATTTGATCAGTTTGTTGCAGATAACTCTGGTAAACATTTTGGGAAAAGGCGAAACTGCTCTTAACGAGCAATTTCCCCTTTTCCCACAATGTTTTCTGCCCTATCAGAAGATAATTTTTTCAATTTCATTACATTTTGAAATGTCGTCTGCATACTCTTTCAATTTGGGACAGTTGAAAATTTAACATCTGGTAAAGGGTTAAAAAAAACTAATTCTAGTCATTACATCTTTTCTCCATAACTTACAGGGATGTGTCTGGTATCAATGTAGAAATTCTGAAAGGGTTCAGCGTCCCGAAGTGGATGATCGAGAAAATGAAGATTCAGATGCTTGCCATGAGAACAGATCTTCCGAAACAGGCTAAATATAGAAGTCGCTCGGCCACGCCAATAGATGTCAATTTTCAACAGGAGGTCAGTTTATTTCTTTTTTTAGTTCTGTATTTTTGTCTCATTTGATTTGTTTGTAGTGTTAATCGCCGTATTGACAATTGTTCAGTTATGTTACTACTTTCCTGGATCCACCAGTACTAGGCTAGGGCTCTGAAGTGACTTACCTAAGGTCATTCCCACAAAACCAGAGGTATCGTTGGGGCTCAAACCTGGGAACACCATGTTCTAAGTAGTGCCACCTTAACCACAGGGCCACGCAGGACCACTTTTTCATTTGAACTGTCTCTTTTGAAAACCCATTTTTTCTCCGTTGATAGATATTTGCAGCTGAGTGCTTTAATGGCAATAATCATAGTTGATTATTGTACATTGTGGGAACTGTTCCTTTTTTATCTGCAGCATAGGTATTTTAAAGGTTTGTAAGAAAATATGTGACTTGGCAAGTTTGTAAGATCATATGTGACTTGTAAAGTTTGTAAGAACATATGTGACTTGGCAAGTTTGTAAGAACATATGTGACTTGGAAAGTTTGTAAGAACATATGTGACTTGGAAAGTTTGTAAGAACATATGTGACTTGGAAAGTTTATAAGAACATATGTGACTTGGAAAGTTTGTAAGAACATATGTGACTTGGAAAGCTTTAAGAACATATGTGACTTGGCAAGTTTGTAAGAACATATGTGATTTGGAAAGTTTGTAAGAACATATGTGATTTGGCAAGTTTGTAAGAACATATGTGACTTGGAAAGTTTGTAAGAACATATTTGACTTGGAAAGTTTGTAAGAACATATGTGACTTGGAAAGTTTGTAAGAACATATGTGACTTGGCAAGTTTGTAAGAACATATGTGACTTGGCAAGTTTGTAAGAACATATGTTACTTGGCAAGTTTGTAAGAACATATGTGACTTGGCAAGTTTGTAAGAACATATGTGACTTGGCAAGTTTGTAAGAACATATGTGACTTGGCAAGTTTGTAAGAACATATGTGACTTGGCAAGTTTGTAAGAACATATTTGGCTTGGCAAGTTTGTAAGAACATATATGACTTCAAAAATTTGTAAGAACATATGTGACTTGGAAAGTTTTTAAGAACAGTTAAAGTTAAGATGAGTTAAAGGTAAACTTAACATATTTTCTGCATTTTTTTACCATTTTACTATTTTGTATAAATGTACGTCTTTGTTTGCGTATGTGTTTGTGTATATGAATCATCATTGGAATCTTTCAATGAGACATATCCCACCTTATTACTTTCGATTATTGTGACTGAATGTATGTGTGAGCGTGTGTGGGTGTGTTTAAGTGTGTGTTAAAACCGAGAGTGACATTAAACAAGCTTCAAGCTTCCTTTACAATTGATGTAACAAACAACAATTGATATATTTGTCAACCATTTGCTGTGAATGATTCAGAGGATCTTTTTTTCTTGAATTCAGAAGAGGTATAGGCCTGTTAGTTTGTTAGTTTTAGAAAATTATATAGCTAAAATTGTTAAATTAGGAAGCCAAAAAGCTGGTATGATTTTAATTCTTAGAAAAACTGCATGATTCTTAATTTTCCAATTGGGAATGCACCTTATTTAAATCCCCGAATGTAACATGAAAAAGGCCTGCTTCGGTTGATATGAAATGTTCTTCTTTCTTCTTAATTTCATTATGCAAAGGGAATAGTCTTGACATAAATAAATCACTTTTTAGCTCACCTGAGCTCTGCTCAGGGTGAGCTTTTAGGATACTTGAATGTCCGTCGTCTGTCGTGCGTGCGTGTGTCGTCAACAATTTCAGCGTTTACACTCTAGAAGCCACATTTTTGGCCCATTCTTCCTGATACTTGCTCAGGATGTTTACCTTGATGATATATCGATCGAGTTTGATCATGGGTGGGGTGAGGTCAAAAAGTAGGTCACTAGGTCAAATCTTAGTAAAATCTTGTTTACACTCTAGAAGCCACATTTTTGGCCCATTCTTCCTGAAACTTGCTCAGGATGTTTACCTTGATGATATCTCGATCGAGTTCGATCATGGGTGGGGTGGGGTCAAAAAGTAGGTCACTAGGTCAAATCTTAGTAAAATCTTGTTTACACTCTAGAAGCCACATTTTTGGCCCATTCTTCCTGATACTTGCTCAGGATGTTAACCTTGATGATATCTCGATCGAATTCGATCATGGGTGGGGTGGGGTCAAAAAGTAGGTCACTAGGTCAAATCTTAGTAAAATCTTGTTTACACTCTAGAAGCCACATTTTCGGCCCATTCTTCCTGATACTTGCTCAGGATGTTTACCTTGATGATATCTCGATCGAGTTCGATCATGGGTGGGGTGGGGTCAAAAAATAGGTCACTAGGTCAAATCTTAGTGAAATCTTGTTTACACTCTAGAAGCCACATTTTTGGCCCATTCTTCCTGAAACTTGCTCAGGATGTTAACCTTGATACTATCTCGATCGAGTTCGATCATGGGTGGGGTGGGGTCAAAAAGTAGATCATTAGGTCAAATCTTAGTAGAATCTTGTTTACACTTTAGAAGCCACATTTTTGGCCCATTCTTCCTGATACTTGCTCAGGATGTTTACCTTGATGATATGTCGATCGAGTTCGATCATGGGTGGGGTAGGTCAAAAAGTAGGTCGCTAGGTCAAATCTTAGTAAAATCTTGTTTACACTCTAGAAGCCACATTTTTGGCCCATTCTTCTTGATACTTGCTCAGGATGTTAACCTTGATGATATCTCGATCGAGTTCGATCATGGGTGGGTTGGGGTCAAAAGGTAGGTCACTAGGTCAAATCTTATTAAATTTCAGCGTTTACACTCTAGAAGCCACATTTTTGGCCCATTCTTCCTGATACTTGCTCAGGATGTTAACCTTGATGATATCTCGATCGAGTTCGATCATGGGTGGGGTGGGGTCAAAAAGTAGGTCACTAGGTCAAATCTTAGTAAAATCTTGTTTACACTCTAGAAGCCACATTTTTGGCCCATTCTTCCTGATACTTGCTCAGGATGTTTACCTTGATGATATCTCGATCGAGTTTGATCATGGGTGGGGTCAAAAAGTAGGTCACTAGGTCAAATCTTAGTAAAATCTTGTTTACACTCTAGAAGCCACATTTTAAGCCCATTCTTCCTGAAACTTGCTCAGGATGTTGACCTTGATTATATCTCGATCGAGTTCGATCATGGGTGGGATGGGGTCAAAAAGTAGGTCACTAGGTCAAATCTTAGTAAAATCTTGTTTACACTCTAGAAGCCACATTTTTGGCCCATTCTTCCTGATACTTGCTCAGGATGTTTACCTTGATGATATCTCGATCGAGTTCGATCATGGGTGGGGTGGGGTCAAAAAGTAGGTCACTAGGTCAAATCTTAGTGAAATCTTGTTTACACTCTAGAAGCCACATTTTTGGCCCATTCTTCCTGAAACTTGCTCAGGATGTTAACCTTGATGATATCTCGATCGAGTTCGATCATGGGTGGGGTGGGGTCAAAAAGTAGATCACTAGGTCAAATCTTAGTAGAATCTTGTTTACACTTTAGAAGCCACATTTTTGGCCCATTCTTCCTGATACTTGCTCAGGATGTTTACCTTGATGATATCTCGATCGAGTTCGATCATGGGTGGGGTGGGGTCAAAAAGTAGGTCACTAGGTCAAATCTTAGTAAAATCTTGTTTACACTCTAGAAGCCACATTTTTGGCCCATTCTTCTTGATACTTGCTCAGGATGTTTACCTTGATGATATCTCGATCGAGTTCGATCATGGGTGGGATGGGGTCAAAAGGTAGGTCACTAGGTCAAATCTTATTAAATTTCAGCGTTTACACTCTAGAAGCCACATTTTTGGCCCATTCTTCCTGATACTTGCTCAGGATGTTTACCTTGATGATATCTCGATCGAGTTGATCATGGGTGGGCTGGGGTCAAAAAGTAGGTCACTAGGTCAAATCTTAGTAAAATCTTGTTTACACTCTAGAAGCCACATTTTTGGCCCATTCTTCCTGATACTTGCTCAGGATGTTTACCTTGATGATATCTTGATCGAGTTCGATCATGGGTGGGATGGGGTCAAAAAGTAGGTCACTAGGTCAAATCTTAGTAAAATCTTGTTTACACTCTAGAAGCCACATTTTAAGCCCATTCTTCCTGAAACTTGCTCAGGATGTTGACCTTGATTATATCTCGATCGAGTTCGATCATGGGTGGGATGGGGTCAAAAAGTAGGTCACTAGGTCAAATCTCAGTAAAATCTTGTTTACACTCTAGAAGCCACATTTTTGGCCCATTCTTCCTGATACTTGCTCAGGATGTTAACCTTGATGATATCTCGATCAAGTTCGATCATGGTTGGGGTGTGGTCAAAAAGTAGGTCAGTAGGTCAAATCTTAGTAAAATCTTGTTTACACTCTAGAAGCCACATTTTGGCCCATTCTTGCCCAGGATGTTTACCTTGATGATATCTCGATCGAGTTCGATCATGGGTGGGGTGGGGTCAAAAAATAGGTCACTAGGTCAAATCTTAGTAAAATCTTGTTTACACTCTAGAAGCCACATTTTCTGCCTAATCTTGATCAAACTTGCTCAGGATAATAACCTTGATGATATCTCAATAGAGTTTGATCATGGTTGGTGCGGGGTCAAAAAGTGGGTCACTAGGTCAAATCTCTGAAAAACCTTGTTTACAGTCTAAAAGCCACATTTTCTGCGCACAAATCTTTGAAAAATCTTGTTTACACTCTAGAAGTCACATTTTCTGACCTTGATCTGATCTTGATAAAACTTGCTCAGACTGTTAACCTTGATAGTATCTTGATCAAGTTCAAACATGGGTAGTGTGGGGTCAAAAAGTAGGTCACTAGGTCAAATCATAGAAAAATCTTGTTTACATTCTAGAAGCCACATTTTCTGCCCAATCTTGATATAACTTGCTCAAAACCTTGATGATATCTCTATCTCGATAGAGTTTGATCATGGGTGGTGCGGGGTCAAAAAGTAGGTCACTAGGTCAAATCTTTGAAAAATCTTGTTTACACTCTAGAAGTCACATTTTCTGCCCAATCTTGATAAAACTTGCTCAGACTGTTAACCTTGATGGTATCTTGATTAAGTTCGATCATGGGTAGTGTTGGGTCAAAAAGTAGGTCACTAGGTCAAATCTTAGAAAAATCTTGTTTACACTCTGGGAGCCACATTTAAGGCCCATTATTCTTTATCAAACTTACTCAGGATGATTACCATGACGATATCTCGATCAATTGTGATCATGGGTGGGCTGGGGTAAAAAGTAGGTCACTAGGTCAAATCTTTGAAAAATCTTGTTTACACTCTAGAAGTCACATTTTCTGCCCAATCTTGATAAAACTTGCTCAGACTGTTAACCTTGATGGTATGTTGATTAAGTTCGATCATGGGTAGTGTTGGGTCAAAAAGTAGGTCACTAGGTCAAATCTTAGAAAAAATCTTGTTTACATTCTGGGAGCCACATTTCAGGCCCATTCTTTATCAAACTTACTCAGGATGATAACCATAACGATATCTCGATCGAGTGTGATCATGGGTGGACTGGGGTAACAAGTAGGTCACTTGTTCACACTCTATAAGCCACATTTTTGACCCAATCTTGATCAAACTTGGTTAGAATGATAACCTTGATGATATTTCAATAGAGTTCGATCATGTGTGGTGTGGGGTCAAAAAGTAGGTCACTAGAGAAATATTACCTTGATGATATCTTGACCGAATTTGATCATGGGTGGGGTAGGGTAAAAAAGTTCACTAGGTCCACTCTTTGAAAATCTGGTTTACACATTAGAAGCCACATGTCAGGATGTTTGCCTTGATAATATATTGATCAACTTCGATCATGGTTAGGTGGAGTCAAAAAGTAGGTCAGTTCTGCTTCAAAATGGCATATTATGTTTTCTTGATGATATGTGGGTCGAATTAGATCATAGAAGATGGGATGGGTTTAGAAAAATGGTCACTATGTCACATCATAAATTACTGTTGTTTACAATATTATGGTAAAAAATTCGACCCAATCTGTCTGGAACTCGCTTTCTCTTACCCTTCAAAGTTTCTTAGAGTATTTGCGTAAGTTTGATAAATCTTGTTTACATTCTAAAGGCAACACTGTTTGTACAATGTATATCTAAGAGGTCTACAGCTTAATTTTTTAAGACATCCAGAGTGCTGATCAAACTTGCTCAAAATGTTAACCTTGATAATATCTTGATAACTTTGATCATGGGTGGAATAGAATCAAAAAGTAGTTCACAAAATCAAATCTTAGAAAACCCCCGTTTACACTCTGAAAGCTACATTTTCAGCCCAATTTGATCAACTTGCTCAAAATGATCAACCTGTTATATCTCAACCAAGTCAGTTTATGAGTAACTTGGGGTCAAAAGTAGATCACTCAAATTTAGACAAATCTTGTCCATTACTCATGTGTAACATTGTTGTAACCAACACTTTACAAGTGTCAGGTGAGCGATCCAGGACCCTCAGGGTCCTCTTCTTTGTTTTGTTACTGGTCTAAGTTGAAAGCAGACAACTATTATAGAATTTGATATATCATTTTCTTTGTGGTGTTTGTTGGGTACCATTGTTGCAATAGGTGAAATTGTTTATTTCTGTTGTAAGTTATGTCTTCTGCTGTAGATACATCAAAGTAAGTAGATATAAAGTAACAAATAAAAAATTGTTTTGTTCACTTTTTGTCATTCTTTATAACAGGTTGAAGAAGAGGTACCGAAAGATCTCCCATTTTCAAATTTTACGAGTCCGAAGGGGAAACCAGAAATGATGCAGGTGAGAGAAAAATGGTCACTTTTCTCATAGCTTAAACATAGTAAGATTTTAAATGCTCCAAACCGAAAGCTTCAGCTGATGAAAAATTATAATGCCAAAAAAGTATATAAAAGAAAAGGGAAAGATTTTGTTTTCAAAGACAGCAGAGTTAACCTTTCACCTTCTTTTTTGTGCTTCTTCTACCAATTAATATTTTTTAATCATAAGAAAAAAACAACACACAAACAATTAACTATAGCTTTGTTTTCATCTAATTTAATTAATTCTGCTATTTTCTTTATTTTACCAATTATGTTTGATAAGACTGTAAAAGATAAATGCTAGTGCTCCAGACATATTTTCTATTCTACAAGCAAAATGTCATCCTATGATATCATATTTTTATTTTAAATAAGATAGATTTTAGCATTCAAAGGTGGGTTGTAATGTTATTACAGTGGCACTGAGGTTACATGTGCAAGATTTCATTTTCTAGTTTTGTTTGCAGGAGATAAATACAGAATATTATTTTGTAGTTTCTTTTCGGGAGCTTGTATTTGCTTTGAGTTTTGTGAGAAAAATTATTGTTCTTATTGTTAAATAGGTATATGTAAACAAATAAAGGAATATCAATGAAGTGTCTTTTCTGGGGCAAGTATATGATTTGAGTTCTGTTGACCTAAGAAGTTTCAGTTTTCGTGTTTCAAGTCATATTTTGACTTTGTTATTATTTTTTTCAGTTCTAACAGGTGGGAACCTTCTTAAAATCAAAAAAAAAATCTGACCAAAATTGTAATAATATTCATATGACAAATTTGTCTGGTGGTGAAAATAATGATTTTGTGTCCAAATTGGCTCACATCTGTGAACAAGTAGCTGTTAACACAACCATTTCACATTACCTCTTTACAGGCATCCCCTGCTGAAGACCTAGACTTTCTAAAAACGGCAGCAGGTGAAGTGGACGACCCATCAACTGGGTTATCTCCCTTTAACATGACAGGCGGGTTCGATGACGCTACATCACAGTCGGACCTCGACACCATCGAAGATGAAACCTCGATAGAACCCTCATTTGGTATTGATAAATAACACAGAACAAAACCTGGACATTTTTAGAGGGACTTAGTCAGAGATTTGTGCTCTGGGAGAAGTAAACGTGAAAAATTTGTTATAAGCAATTATTGTCACCAAACCAAAGACCATTTTCAGTTTCTTTACTATTTAAGTTTCTGAAACCCTTTGATTTTGTTACATAATGCAAAGTGAGCCTTTGCGCCTGTCAGCGCTTCTATGGGAAAGCTGGGTTTAAACGGACACAGACATTCCTTCTCGTACACCTTGCTAACATCATCTGACAAGAACATTTAACATTTCCGATGACAAATGTGACCATGATATCTAAAACTAGCACCTCTTATACTAATTATAGCTCATTATTTAAGAAATAAACCCGTTTCAACAGTTTTCAATATCTGCAGTATAACAGTTTACTGATCTTCTGGTATATCTTTTCTGTACAGGGTCAGAAGGCTTTGAATAATTTAGTCTTACGTTACTTTAAAAATCTATTTTGTTATTTTATTGGTAAAAGACAATTTATTAAAAAAAAACTAAAAATCAGAATTTGTGATATAGTCTTTTTTAAGATAGTCTGCACATTTAGAATTGATATCATGAACGGCTAGATCACAGTCTATGATATCAGAACATTGTTTTGAAAGAACAATTTGTAATGGTTTAAAACTTATAGTGCTGAAACAGACTTCATGCTTATGCAAACAGGTTAGATCCATGTCAGCCGCCAAGTAAATTGGCGGCTTGCCTGTTATCTAACTTGTTTGCTACATTGAGTATGGAAAGCAGGCGACATAAGAATCTGATTTTAGAAAATTACCCTGCATTCTAAGGGTTAAACAACATATTTTTTAACTTCCAACAATGCTGTCTTTTCCTACCAGAGAGTCTTCTGATTTTGTCTTAGTTTTGATAGATGGTCCTGCATGGCCCAGTGGTGAAGTTGGCAGTCTAACAACTCTGGTTTTCCTGGGAGTGAACCCTATGGTATCTCTGGTTCCATGCAATTGTCCTTTTGTGAGACATTTCAGAGACCTAGTTCAGTACTGGTTAATCCAGGAAAACCAAAACATAACTGAGAAACTGTTGACACAGTGTTTAACTGTTGACACAGTGTTTAACTGTTGACACAGTGTTTAACTGTTGACACAGTGTTTAACTGTTGACACAGTGTTTAATCCCATATTAACAATAATATTGTTTTTAAAGATTGTTTAAGTCTTGGTTTTTATAGAACAAACTAACATGTATATGAGATAGAGTATTTGAGTTGAAAATATTGTGAGGTAAGGAGGCCATGTTCAATTTGATCAACAATATGGAAAAAAAATCATTGAATAAAACTATTATCTTTTAAGTTGTTTTAAGAATTCATAATTTACTGTGATATTTGTATAAAATATATATTGATTTTTTTTTATGAACCCATTAATTTGATTTGAGCTCATATACTTTGAGATTCATTCATGATTTTTGTCTATTGAATTGAAATGCCAGTTCTCATTTTGTCACAATGTTTTTCAAAAATCCTCTGCTTTTAAAGGTGCATATTCACAGAAGAGAACATTTTTAAGTCAAAAT
The DNA here is from genome assembly GCA_947846245.1 of Cerastoderma edule. Classification (NCBI taxonomy): domain Eukaryota; kingdom Metazoa; phylum Mollusca; class Bivalvia; order Cardiida; family Cardiidae; genus Cerastoderma; species Cerastoderma edule. The sequence continues at coordinate 29,108,579 of OX401411.1, forward strand.
AAAATATTGTTGAAACAATTCCGTTATTGTATTGTTGATTGATATACTTTTAAAAGTGACAGATAGCTATTGAAAGCATAAATAATTCAGGAAACATCAATTTGTCTAAGTGTGTACAGTTTATATACGGTAGATCTTAAAAGTGATGCCATGCTTTAGGATGAAAATACATGTCAATTTACTCTATATACACTTAAGAATTAAAAGTGGTCTGATTTTGGCTCCAATGACTAGTCTTCAGTACATATATAAAATTGTCACAACGGTTTTATCCAATATTGTCAAGAAAATTATTGTTTATTTCTTGCTAAACTTCCAAGTCCTCACATTTGTAAATGTGCACCTTTAAATGTGTAGAATGGGGATATTTGATAATTTTCCCTACAATGTTAGCTGAAATGAACAAATATGTTTTCAGTAGACAAAAAGAAAACATTTTTGTTTTTAAATGTTTTTGGTAGAAATCATTTTGACAAAAGGATGTATTGCTCCTCAGGAGCAATTTTTCTTTTTGTCACAATGTGTTTTTGCTGCAAGAAATAATGCAAATGCTTTAGAGGATTGTGGCTGCTTCAAAGCTATTGACATAAATTCATTGGAATTTGGGATAAGGTTTTATTGATTTTTTTTTAAACATAGGTTTTTATTTGTAATGTTTTCTTTTCTTTTATGAACTATCAAGATTCTTCACTTAAATGATGAATATTCTATTAAAGGTCTATTGGTGTTTTTGTTATGTGATGTCAAAACGTTTTGTATCTGTTTTCATTAGAGAAATTTATTGTAAGATTGTAAATAAATTTTTATGTGCACATACACAGTGTTAGTTTTGAATTAGAGAAGCGGGTTCCGCCTTGTGATCGTTCATGATTCCACATTTGGCGCGAGTACTGGTTACATATCCAGGAAGCAGAATCGAGAGTAATTAATCTAAGATGTAAAATCTTGCTTCAAAAACAATGTAAAATAAATAAATTTAAACTAATTGGAGGTTGTCACAGGTTCCTTCATTGCTATCATGAATATGATTGTGGGGTGTCATAAGGCTAGACACTTTTTTTCAACCATTGAAGGTTCAAATCCTGAGAGGGATAGGGACTTTCATGAGAGGCAGTCTCCCGACTGACTTACGGAATGCCGATGGTTCTACCCGCCTCGACCAGCCCTTGTGGGCAGTTGAGTATAGGGTCTTCCTCCATCATTAAGAGTCGGGCATGGCTACATAACTGAAATAATGTTGATGTGATGTAAAACCCATATAAAAAAAAAAAAAGAATCGAGAGTAATTAATCTAAGATGTAAAATCTTGCTTCAAAAACAATGTAAAATAAATAAATTTAAACTAATTGGAGGTTGTCACAGGTTCCTTCATTGCTATCATGAATATGATTGTGGGGTGTCATAAGGCTAGACACTTTTTTTCAACCATTGAAGTAGATTTTTGACCATTGAAGTAGATTTTTGGCCATTGAAGTAGATTTTTGGCCATTGAAGTAGATTTTTGACCATTGAAGTAGATTTTTGACCATTGAAGTAGATTTTTGACTTGAAGTAGATTTTTGACCATTGAAGTAGATTTTTGACCATTGAAGTAGGTTAACCCAAAACAGCATGAACAGATGAACTGTGATCCTCATATAACTAACAAATTGAAACAATACACTTTACTACTGTCCTGTGTGACTCAGTGGTTAAGGTGGTGGACTCAAAACATGGGGGTCCCGGGTTCGAGGCCCCACCGAGACCACTGGTTTCGTGGGAGTGGTCTTTGGCAAGGCACTTCAGAGCCCTAGCCTAGTACTGGTGCATCCAGGAAAGCCGTTTCAGAACTGAAAAATGTAGGAACGGCCCTGACGAAAACCTGTGTCGGGTAATGACTAATCTAATCTAATCTATATGGTTTTAACCCTTAGAATGATGGGTAATACCCTTAAAATAGATTTTTGTTTGGTCTACTTTCTAAAACCTTAAATATCTGCTTAATTTTGACTAGAAAAGATATTCAGAGTAGCAAACAGGGTAGATTACAGGCCAGCCGCCAATTTACTTGGTTGCTGGCCTCCAGCCGCCAATTTGCTTTAGGGCTGGCCTGGATCTTACCTGCTTGCATAAGCATGAAGTTGGTTCCAGCACTATAAGGGTACTTTTATGATTCCTTCATACCTCACATTATGTATTGCCCCTGTAGTAAAAGTCTAAAGAAACCACCATGTTTACTTTTGTCACAATGGTCTCTTTTCGATTTCATAATTTGAATGTTCATCTCTCATGGTACTTTTTGCCGTCTGCTGTTAATTTGAATTAGGACCAGCCATAAACTCCCATAGTTGGGAATGAAGGGTAATGACTAGATAGAGGCTGCTGATCTGATAGAAAATACAAACAGAAACTTTCTGCATGTATTTCCACCTGTATTGGTGTCGTAACAGAATTTTACATTACCCCCTACATGGTTTTTGAAGGCTAATGCATATTACAAGTTTGACAGAATATAATTGATTATCCAGTATATCTCATGGAAGTGTTTCTTTCCATCCTTGATGTTTTCATTGCTGGTTGATTGCATCAATGAAGATAATTGACCTGTTGAAAAATCCCAGCAACTTCATCAGAGTGTGCTTCAAGTGTCCTCCTCCCCGCACAGAATCACAGAGAGGATTTAAATCTCCATATCAGTTTCAAATCGTTTGGGGGTATTGCAGATATCATAACATGTTCACAGAGGAATATATGGGCCACGTCATGGGAAAAGGGGCACTCGGACACGTGGCGGCTGGTCTGGGGTTACACTGTTTGCCATCTAAGAGGACATCAAGTTCTACCTTTAAATAAATACAAATGATAACTGTCGTGACTAGATGCTGGAATAATAGCGCTAAGAAAGAGCTGAGTCAGCGGTTTTTATTTATGTCCGAGTGCCCCTTTTCGCCTGACGCGGCCCATATGTAAACATCATGCAACAAAGCTTTTGAGTCCAAATTCTCTCAGCATGTTCATTCTTCATGTCCAGGGTGATATGTGATCCTGTACAATTCACTATAATTAAGTTGTTTTTTTGTACGACGCAAAAAACAAAGCTTCAGTTTCAAATATTAGATCTAAAATTGCCACAATTATCTTAATAGGTTCTGTTGGCTCTCGGGAATCATAACTGAATCAATGAGCCGACTGCATGCAGCCTTGCCCCCATAAATGAAGTACCATACTTAGACTTGTATGGCTTAATCTTAAAGACAAGCAATAGTCAAGCATATTGAAAGGAAATGCCTTGTGTATATGATTATCGGAGGTTTTCTTTCCATTGATTACGGCATTATAAATATTCATTCTGATGAGATTTATCGACTTGTCAACTGTTTAGTATGAAAAAATACATCGTTACGTACGAACTTTCTATTTTTTGAGAGAAAAAATATTTGTCAACCTTGTTTTAAAATCCATGCTTGCTTTCCAAGTAATTAACTCATTTACCCTTTAAGTGCTTGAACCACCTTCATGCTGATACAAACAGGTTAGATCTAGGCCAACTGCCAAGTATATTGGCGGCTGACCTGTGATCTAACCTGTTTGCTACTCTGCATATCTTTTCTCATCAAAATTCAGCAGATATTTAAGGTTTTTTTAAAGCAGACGACACAATAATCTTTTTTTAGAAATTACCCAGCATTCTAAGGATTAACTTGTTGAGACAAACCATTTCTAGATAATATGGAAACTAAAAAAAAACCACTTAATGAATGCGTGGCTTTATGAACTAAACATATTGCCCGATGGTCAAGAGTTGATAGACAAAACAAACTCAATATATACTTTTTCTACTATTCACTTTAATGTTCACCGTATTGTACAATGGCTTTCATAATTTCATTACAATAGATATAATGATACACCATATGTTAAAACAATATAGAAAAAGACACAAAATACATATATACGAAACTAAAAATTCACATTACAAATACCTTATTTACCCTTACAAACGAAAGGAGCAAAAAGTCACTTACTTCTCGAGCCCTAATCCGTTTTATAAAAATTTGAGAAAAGATTTTCAAACGAAAACATACTCTCAGAGCAGATCTGATAACTACGACAGATAATAAAAATTTCATATAATAAAGGAATCTTGGCTATCATATTTTGGAGATCAATTACCCCTTACATTTCTTTTACTCATTCAAATGCATTGGGCTTCACCCATTTCCCCCGTGTGACGATTTGTGATCTGTCCAAAGTGAAAGTAACAGCAGAAGACAAAATTAGCGGGAAACAAAAAACCATTTTCTTGATGATCTGAGTTGTTATATTGTTATGGTAAATCCCATGTTGTAATAGTTTAAAATAAAAAGGAAACCCCTTTTCCGGTTTAACCCTTTCCAAAACAACAAATTTTTCAACTATTCCAAATTGAACGAGTTTGCAGACGACATTTCAAGATGATGAAACTGAAGAATAATCTTTTGATAGGGCAGAAAACTTTGTGGGAAAAGGTATAATTGCTCGTTACGAGGAATCTCCTTTTCTCACTATGTTTTCTTAAGTCGTCTGGAACAAGGTGGTCAAATGACGTTATTGTTTGGGAAAGAGTTAAGCTGACCACCATAATATTTACCAATAACCCAATTCAAATGTTAGAATTTTCAACCAACAATATTGTACACATGTATGACACAAAAAATACTTTTTTTTCTAAATGTTTTCCAATTAAACAGGCTAATTTCTGCAAATCATTTCTGTATTCTTTTTACAGCTTGTTACAAGCTACAATTTTGAGACCTAGCTACAAATAAAACCTAGCCATTTGAAACAAAAAAAAATCATTACAAGATAAGGATGTTCCTTTATCATCACACTCTACTTAATTTGATCAAGGATATAAAACAATTGGCAATTCAAGAACGTTCTGCTATAAGCAAGAACTATTTTCATCCTGACACACCAACTCTATAAAGTTGTTGGTTTGGGGTTTAACCCTTTACGAAACAATAACGACATTTGACGACTTTGTAGCAGACAACTATAGAAAACATTGTGGGAAAAGGAGAAATTGCTTGTAACGAGCAATTTTTCCTTTTCCCACAAGATTTTCTGCTGTTTATAAAGAAAATTGTTCAATTTAATCACATTTTGAAATGTCGTCTGCAAACTCTTTCAATTTGGGACAGTCGAAAATTTGTTGTTTGGGAAAGGGTTAAAGCCATTTTAAATTCTAGTAAGCCATATCATGGCATTTAGTACACCTATTCATGCTACTGAAAAGTATTGTTTCCAAGCCGCTGACGACTTTCCAAATAAAAAACAACATTATTGATCATTGTGGAGAATCAAATGAATTACATGTATGTCACATGCCTTAATTATACGTAGTAAAATATACATGTACCTCTCAAGATGGGTCTCAAACTTAGGTCAGACAGGCTACAGACTGAGCCTGTTTGGTAATGAGCGTGTCGAAGAAAAAGGATTTTCCATTTAATCTTTTTAAAACTTCATGTATGTATGTATAAGAAAAAGGGCTTTATGAGCAGAACTTCACACTGTAAACTTGAGAGACACATGGAATAGATGGAATAGATGAGTCAGATGCAAAGCACCAAAAAATTACTTTCACCAGAATACAAAATTAATATGATTATTTTATTCTCTATGTCCTTATATGGCATGAGATTGTCAAGGAGAAAACCAATTCATTTCAAGAGAATAGCCACTCTTCCTAATGTATTGAAAATCTCTTTCCATCTCTGTATCCATTATTTATATTGTTTGATGCCATTATATCATTTTTCAGATATAAAACAACATTTCCAGAATCAAGGTCAGTAATATATTTTTTACCTGAAGCTGACAACTCATATTTGTCATTAATGTGGATTTGTGGATTTTAACATTGCGTTTACATGATGTCAGTAATGATGCACTGCCCTAACTCAATGATGGAGGAAGACACTAAACTAAACTGCCCATAAAGGCTAATCAAGCCAAGTAGAAACATTAAAGTTTTGTAAGTCATAAGGTTTTCCAATTATAAAACAATCTGAGTGCTTTACAGACTGGCACAGATCATGAGCTTTTTATTTTTATTATTTAAAGTTAAGTTCTTGACCAACACAAAGTCTGTCCCTTTAAGAAAAGATTGCAACACATTCCATTTCCAATAAGGAAAGGATTTCATAACAATGGTTAAGTTTGACAAAAGTGTCCAACTCAGAACCTCATATCAAAATTGGACTTGCCACTGACTCAAATAGTTGAGTAATAGTCAAAATAGGTTATGTTGTTGTGAATGTTTCATTGTTAATCAAAATGTATCTTTTTTTTTTTTTTATATGGGTTTTACATCACATCAACATTATTTCAGTTATGTAGCAATGCCCGACTCTTAATGATGGAGGAAGACCCCATACTCAACTGCCCATAAGGGCTGGTCAAGGTGGGTAGAACCATCGGCATTCCGTAAGTCAGTCCAAAATGTATCTAAATGGGCTTCTAAAAAAAGGAAAAAGTTTAGAAACATGCCCCCCCAACCAATGAAGCACATTGATGAATCCATTTAAAGTTGCCTGTTCATAAATCAGAAAATTTGAAAGCCAAAATAAAAAGATGCTGAAAAAATCAAGTTTTTCGCATTGCATTCGCATTTCCCATTAGCAAACTAAATTTGGCCAAGAAATACTGAATAAGTGAAATCAGTATAAAAAAATTAAAACAGAACACATGGAAACAAATGGTTCAGAGCAAAACCCTAATGAGCCCTTTAGGAAGAATGAAGGTCTCATGGTGTTGTTGCTATTAACCATTGACTTACAAAATAGGGAAAGATGAGTACATGTACATAAGTCACAACATGGAATGATTTCATCAAGCTTTCCCCTTTTCCCACTTGCAATGTCACTACCCCTCGATCTCTGGGAACAATTCATTTAAAGTTTCAGCCAATCAACACACAGTCTGATTTCTGCACTGTTGTTTTATTTTTTGGCAAATATCACTGTTCGACCGTCTTCCTTTTATTCCAGATCCATCTTTCATAGTTTTTATTTCTAAACACTTCTCCACGAAATATGGCAATATTGTACACAATATATCCATAGATTCTGGGATTTCAGCCCTGTTCCTACACTTCCAAATCTTTTGGCAGCTGATTCGTGATGAATGGTTCGCTCCACATCCGTCGCAAGTCACCCTGTTAAACAAACAATAATTCTTGTTAAAGATATTTTGAACCAAGTTGCAATTCTCCATATGAAAATGGATAAACAAAAGTCCATGCATGATTCATCAAATCCCCTTTCAAGGTTTTTCGATAGCTAAGAACTAAGCAGTACTGAATCAATTATCAAATCAAACTTTTCATGTTTGTTATTCACAGAACACAATCTACAATCTGTGAGGTACCTGGTACTCACTTTTATTTCAATTCTGTAAACTTCTTACAATTCTTTTAATGCACATGGTGTTTGGTTTCTCTTCAGTTACAGAACACCTCAATATGTGTGCAAACTACCACAAGATGGGTGACCATTGCTTGTTTCAGCATCTTATGAACCCAGAGGTTTGGAAGGCTAGGAGTTGAGCAATCAAACCCTTCATTCACTCTATTCATATATAATTCAAATAAAAGTATTATATCCCGTCAACATTATATCCTTTATGTTGTGATGCCTGACTCTTACGAAGGAAAAAGACCCAAATTTCAACTGCCTGTAAGGTCAAGTCAAGTCGAATCATCAACATTCCATTAGTTAATCGGAGACAACCTCTCATGAAAATCAAAATACCATTCCCATTAAACTGAACCCATGAAGAGAGTGGCCATGTGATTTTAACTTCAGCACTCTATCCACTAGGTCACAGAGGCTCCCTAAAGCACCATGTGTCTGAATATTATAGGGGAGCAACCTCCACTCAACCCTACTGTTTCAACTCTGTAGTGGAACAAATAGTTTTAGTTCAACTACAAAGTAGGCTATTTTGTCAGGCAAAAACCGTAATTATTACATGTGTTTAGACAACAACTAGTTTTCCTCCACTAACCTTGAGATATGCCATGGTGAGAAGGGGCAGCAAGGTAAAGGGGACAAGATACAACAAAGCGGGCTGGGCAGCTTTGAACACCTCAGATGATATGGTGGCCGTTAGTAAACCTGTAATATATAGAAAATATTTTTGAACCGGATTTTTGGCCCAGTGAATAAATGAATGAAGGAATGGTTTTTTAAGGTGCAGTGATTAAAGTGGGGGCTTTGAGTTGCAGGTTTGAGTCCCACTGGTACCTGGGTGGGATTGTCCTTTGGCAAGATACTTCACAGCCCTAGCAAAGGATTGGTGAGTACAGGAAAGCAGTAACATAACCGAACAATTGTTGAATTGGTGTTAAACCCAGATCAAACAAGAAATGTTTATTGATTATTCGATTGTTGCAGTTAAATGCAGTTTTAAACAATATGTCAATCATAAATATGTTTGTAAAAACAAATTATAAACAAATGATCAATTAAAAGGTGAGTATCAGCAGACAGCTTTCAAAGTTATTGCGACAATAGGAGAAACTGCTTGTATAAAATACGGGTAAATAATGTTCGGAAAAAGAAGATAACGACCCTTTTCCAAATTCTTTAAACTATCTAGCTGTTAGTCACCAAACTATTGAAGTGATCTAACTTCCTATGTATAATGTAAGCCTGCTTTTAATTAATCAATAAACTATTGTAAGAAAATGAGTAATTGTTTTTTCACAAATTTACTTACCGAGAAAGTAGCCTATGAGAGAGCAATGGAAGTAAGTAATTCTCTGTATGTAGGTTGGAGGTGGCGGGATGCCTTGATCAACTGTCAGAAGCTGTAGTCGTTTGTAAGCATCATACCGTAATACAAAACACAGCAAGAGACCTGGCATTACCTAGAAATGAAATATGGTAACACATAAATAAAATGATTGAACAGGGTGTTTACCCTTAGAATGCTGGATAATAATCTACAAATAGGTTTTGTGTCATCTGCTTTCCAAAACATTAAATATCTGCTTAATTTTGATAAGGAAACATGCTCAGAGTAGCAGATAGGTTAGATCACACACCGGCCGTCAATTTACTTGGTGGCTGGCATGGATCTAACCTGTTTGCATAAACATGAAGTCAGTTCCAGGGGCCCGTTTTACTAAACAACTTACGGAAAATATTTGCTTAATTCATAATTGATAAACATTGATAGTAAGTTTAATGAAAGTACAATGTTGCAATGTGGCACTTCATTGGAAGCGTCTCGGAGAGACGATTCCAATGATGTGTCACTTTGCAATATTGCTTCGTCCAATATTGAAATAAGAGGAATTGTTGTTTTAGACTTACGCAAATCTTAAGCGTAAACTGTTTAGTAAAACGGTACCCAGCACTATAAGGGGCATCATTTGATGCGCATAATGATTATGTAGTAAAAAGGCAAGATGAATTGTTTTAAAGTAGAATAAAACACATCAATAAACAAGGCATAACCTAGATGAACCTAGAAATGAAATATGGAAATACCTGAAGATGTAGAAATATAACAATTTTCCCACACTAACCAAATTGTGTTTATTGGGTTTTTGTATTGTATAAACAAAAATGACAATTAATGTTTCCTCTGTCACAATTCTTTTTTCTTTCTATCTTATTCTACAGAGAAATTTTTCATGCTCCATTATTTCTAGTCTGTTAATGATTCTAATTCAGACATCTCATGAAATTCCATATGAGAGATTCGGTTATATCAATTTAAAAGGTCCATCATCAATTTATAAGTAATAACGGGAAACAGGCTCATCATGCATCGAGGATGATCCCTGATTTAACTTCTGATAATAGGCCGTTCAGACAGGTAAAACCATGCACATTCAGTAAGTTACCCAGGAATCTGTCTCTCATGAAATTAAAACCTTTTGTTATTTGAACCCACACAGAGAGGGACCTGACACCACCTTAGTTGATTCAGAAATGAATAAAAAGACAAAGAAACTTACAATATCCCCCAGACCCAGCATTGAAAAGTGACTAGAATTCTGCATACTGAAAAACAGAGAGAATATATTTATGAATTTGTTATATAGGTTTTACATCACATCAACATTATTTCAGTTATGTTTTGAAGTTTAACTCATAAAGATGGTGGAAGACCACAAACTTAACTACCCATAAGAGCTGGTCAAGCCGAGTATCACCAAGACAGTCAGGAGACTACCTCTCATGAAAAACCAAATGCTGTCACCGGGATTTGAACCAAAGTGGAGAGGGGCCGTATGATTTTAAGTTCTGTACTCTATCCAATAGGCCAAGAAGACTCTACCTAATTGAACCTTTTTTTTTCTTTTACTGTTTTGTTTGTATTTTCATTATTGTACAGGGCTCACTCTTGAGCATTATTGTATATGTTCCCTGGATAACCTAACCAGTAGTAGGATGAGAAATATGTCTTGTCAAACGATACTAAACAGTAAAATAATTGGTTTGCCCTCAGATATCAAATCCAAGTGTGCCAGTCTCTAGTTCCCAACACTAATCATGTCGGCACAGTAGATCCTTTTTGACCCATTTCTTCCTACATAAACATTAAGCCATTAGTTGCAGAGGACTGGAGATACCGTTAAGACAAAAGATTTGTCACAATGGTATCAGACGTTGGGGAATGTAACCAGTGAAATCTTCTAATGCTTTCATTTTAGGCAAAAATGACATAATATTATGGGAGAAAAGGTTATTTAGTCAGCAAACTACACTTTGTGAATCTGGGAAAAACAGATTGAAAAAACATTAAAACGAAGATCTTCATTGAAAATGATTTTAATAAAAACGAATATCTTATAATGGGCATAACAGTAGACAAAACTCAAAATCATTGCGAAAATCAGAGTACATGTTCACAAAGTGCAAATGTTGTCGTCAAAATCTTTTCAATGATTGTTATTTATCATGCAACTCTGTCAAAAATAATTCTGTTCAGTTTTTGCTTAGTGTCTCGTTGGTAATTGGTTTTGAAGTCCTTTGATGTAATTTACTCCTAACATAAGAAATGGCAAAGAAAACTGTAAAATTGGTTACCTTGGAAAGACAAGTTTGCCTGGTAATGAAAGCTTTGGGGCTTCTCGTACTAATCCCGTCAGATGGAACTTTTTAGCAAGCATTCCCACCTGAAAACATAAGCATCCATCAAACTTCGATAATAAACAAGGAGATTAATCCAATTCCATATATTGTTAATACCTTTCTTTTGATGCCCATGTTTTAAATATGAAAATACTCTTTTTATATGGACCAAATTACATTTAATTATATGGGGATCAACAACATTAAGATTATTTCAGTTATGTTGCAATGCCCGACTCTTTATGAAATACCCTATGCTAAACTGCCCACAAGGGCTGATCAAGCCAGGAAGAACTATGTACATTCCCTAAGTCAGTCGGGATAGGGCCAAATTACAGCTCTGAAATTAAGTCCTTTTTTGTGTGGATGATGCTTTATGCAGTTTTCAAAGATCTTTCTGTTATATCTTATCCTTTTTCCACTATCACTTGATCTTTATTTTTACTCCCCTTTGGTGACCTGGAAGCGAGAAATCCAGCTATAAAACTATCCACATTACCAGAATGTCATGGAGGGAAGCTTTCTATTTGTTGGATTACATACAGTTTAAAACTGAGTCAGCAATTTTTTCAATTATGTTACAGCTTTACTGGATTACCAGTACAAGGCCACAGACCCCAGAGTTCTATGACCATGCCCTTAAACCACTAGGCCTTTATTTCCTTTTTAAATTTGGGTCGTTGGTATGACCCAACATGGGCATGACACCAGTAAATTTCAACACAGTGGTTTTTAGTTTTATTCAATTTACAGAGTTCTATTCCAGTGTTACTTACAGGGTTGTCTGCTGGCCGCGTTGCCACCTTCACCATCACATTAGCGCTGAATATATATGATGAGAAGAACACCTGAAAAATAAGAATTATAAACACTTATAATTCTTCCCAAAGAGAATATCAGAGGACACTATAAAAACCTAAAACAAAAACAAAACAAAAATCCTTTTTCCAATACTTCTGCAAAGCATTCATCAAGAAATAACACTTCAACCTCAACTTTATTTCTTTTTACATTCAAGCACTACCATCAAAACCATTAAAGAAATTCTTTTTCAATATTTCAAGACATTATTGAGCAAAAAAACAACCTCAACTTTACATCATTTCACATTCACGTAATACTTCCTTTCAATTCTTCTGCAGAAAGTAACTACAGTCCACCCTCGATGGTCCAGTTGTCATTAATCTGGATTATTCGCCATCCGGACAGAATCTGTAGGGAACAGTCCTTACCTTCATTAATTCAACTGTTTAATCCGGAAAATCCGCGTTCCGGCTCTGGACAATGAACGTCGGGAACCAAGCCTAACTTCTAATAGTATATGCATACGACTGATCCGGAAATCAGCATATTGATTTTTTTTTTTTTTGCAGTTACCTTCGTTAATTGACAATAAGGACATCCAACATTCACACCTTTGGCAAATTTACATGTATACTTGATCATCAAATATCACCAAGTGTAATGTAATGAAAGGTGTTGATTGTTTGTAAATCGGTCATTGAGTCAGTTAACTGGTCAAACCTAATTGTAATTATCGTCGCGTGCAGTAAGTCGAGTTTGTAAAAGGTGTTAAAGTGTCCGGATAAATGAGGCTCGACTGCATGCTAAATAAAACAAACTTTCAGAAATTTGTCAATTCCCCTCCACCAAATGAAGCGATAAAGTGACCCAATTTTTTGTCATGACCTTGGAACTTACCCAGAATACATCATAGACCAGCAAACCGACCAATAGGAGAGTGGACACCTTGAGACTCGGTAGTCTGACCAGAGCGATAAACGCCACACAGAGACCCATACCCAGGGCTGGAAAATACAGAAAAACAAAATGGTGTTAGTGTCTCTTGTATAGGTTTATAACAAAAAATTAAGGATTCGCCTAAATTAGATTATACAAACACTTCTCAATTAAATGTCACTTTTTTATTGTCGTATTTTGTTTAATTTTAGATGTTCAAGTTATTTTTGAAATGTAGAAAAAGTAAATCACTGAAATTTTCATTTTAATTTTAGAATATGCAATTTACGCCTCAAACGCAATGTATATGTAGTTACGGATGAATTTCATTTTGTGCTTGTGTGTCCAGAATATGATGAGATAAAAAAAATTGTACTTTAAGAAAGAAATGAAAAAAACACATCAAACAAAACTACTTTTTAATAAAATCATGACCATCATTAGAAATCCATATATCAAAACACTTGTACTTTTTTTTTAAAGGAGGTATATTTACAAAGTACATCTTTATTAATCGAACATATTTACATTTTATAATGAGTGAATGATAGTATAAATCTAACGTTGGCAAAGAAAGATAATCATAATAAGATTACATGCAATAACAAGAGCTGTCCATAAGACAGCATGCACGACTATTTGATAATGTTGGAGAGGGGTATAGGTCAGTGAAATATTATTTGTTTCTAAATTATGAGGGTGCATCCAATGAGTCCTTACAATAGTTGTTGAGAAACTAACATGCACACAAAACTTTTAATCGAGATCTTCTAAGTACAAAAGGCCGGTTTTTTTTTTACTTCAATTTAATACAAGAGATTTGAAACTTGGCCTTAAATTATTACCCTTAACACATGTGTGAATTATCAACCCATAGCATACAGTGGTTGATGAGATACAAACTTGCATGTAAAAACTTAACCAAGATTTTTTAAGTACCAAAAGCTGCACAATTTGCTTAAATTCAAAATAAGACATATGAAACTTGATCAGATACCTTAAAGCATGACCCTGAACAAATGTGTGAGGTATCAACCCATTCCATACAGTAGTTAATGAGATACAAACTTGCATGTAAAAACTTAACAAAGGTGTGACGCCGACAGCAACGCCGACGCCCGGTTGAGTAGTATAGCTCTCCTTATTCTTCGAATAGTCAAGCTAAAAAGGATGGCAACAAGTTGGTATAAAATTAGTTTGTTGTAAACTCCAATATCTTTGATAAAAAGTATTCCTGACAGCCTCAAAAAGCTACTGAAAGAGTATCAAAATAATAACATTTAGAACAAAATTCTAAGAACACAAATTTTATAACAGATATTTACCATCCATCAGGAGCCAATGGCCAGTAAGTACCCACACGCACACCAAAAGGAAGGAAAGGAAAAACGAGAGCAACTCTGCAGCTGTGAATCTTCCACACAGTCCAAAGGACATTCTGAAAAACAACAACAACAGATGTTTATAAACCCTTTTCCTTTCTTGTCAGAACACTTCTATAGCAGTAGTTTCAATCACTCTTATCGCTTAACCAATTAACAAACAATAACGACATTTGACCAGTTTGTTGCAGACGACTCTGGAAAACATTGTGGGAAAAGGAAAATTACTCTTAACAAGCAATTTCTCCTTTTCCCACAATGTCTTCTGCCCTATCAGAAAATTAATCAATTTCATCATGTTTTGAAATGTTGTCTGCAAAATATTTCAAATTGGGACAATAAAATATTGCGTTCAGTAAATCACAGTTAACATGATACAGTGTTGTTGGAAGAGCTGGGACGGGTAGCAATTTACTACCCGCTTACTCGAAAGGTAATTACCAGCAGTATCTGAGCCAATATTGTTCTTCATTAGATCCAGTAGTAAATTGGCGTCTTGCCTTGATCTGATCTGTTTGCATAAGCATGAACTCGGTTCCAGCACTATAAGGGTTACAGGGGGAAATTGCACAAGTTGAGCATGTTCTCCTAATGTCAAATATTTTCTTTGATATCTTGTGTAGAAGAGTGCAATGTACATATATGGAGGAAGGCATAATAGCCAGAAAAACAGCTGTTGCTAAGACTCTTTAGAAATCATGTCTTAACCCTTTACCAAATGCAAAATTTTCGACTGTCCCAAATTGAAAGAATTTGCAGACGACATTTCACAATGTGATGAAATTGGAAATTAATCTTCTGAAAGGGCATAAAACATTGTTGAAAAAGGAGAAATTGCTCATTAAGAGCAGTTTCTCCTTTTCCCACAATGTTTTCCAGAGTAGTCTGCAACAAATTGGTCAGATGTCGTTCTTGTTCGGTAATGGGTTAATGTGACCTGTCAACTTTTTTTTCTTTCTCATTACTTTGTTTACCTTTTTTCTGTTCTAAAATACCTTCATACCTTTATATATGTTTGTTTACTCTTGGAATGCTACGCTTATGCTTCATTAGATGTTGCATGTTTTTTAACTCAGTTTATTGCACTGGCAGAGAAGAAATAAACCATTTAGACAACGAGAAATTGGTTTAAAAAGGTATTTTATTTGTTTGTCATAATAGTTTCTATCTAATATGACACAATCAATGATTTCCTTCATGGGACGTAAATTTCATCTGCTGTTGCTTTCAATTTGGACTAATCACAAAATAATAGTTGGTGAAAAGAGTCTCGAAAAAAACCCACCAAAAAAACATTTCAATGCTCAGATTAAGTCATGACCGACAAAACTACAACCAATGATCAGAGTTGGCAAAAAATAACAATACCTTTAGAGTCGCCATTGAATTCCTTGTGACAAAAAAATCATTTGCTCAATGTTAGCCCATTTCCCTTTTCATTGTGCTTATTAAATGTAACCCAACAAAGGTCGCAAGGGTTGTAAACATCAACCCTTACTCCATGACTTTGTTATCCTTAAATATCTCACTTTACTGCATTTGCTGCAGAAAACTTCAGAAACTAATGCGACTTTAGGATAAATTGTTTCAAATGAGCAATTTATCATATCTATGACAATGGCTTTTACCAAAAAAATATTTCTTTGATTATTATCCTGCTATTTGTTTTGTGGTCTGCTTTCAATTTTGGATCAATCACAATTCTCCTCTATGAGATAAAAGAGTAAAGGTGAGGATTAAGCCCATGTAAAGGGCATTGACAGGTCAATGCTGCATAAGTCTGCATTCCAGATTAAACCAAATAAAAAAATCAACAGCTGTCAATCATTATGAAGCATCAAAAACAACATTGTTTATTACACGCTTAATAATTCATTGAGATAAAAGGAGAACTTTTGGCATATAGAATTATGTAACATCATTAGTTAAGAGACCCTCAGAAGACCTCTACATGATGACACATACTAAATACGACCTTTTGGATTTGCAGTTTAAGATAAAAAAAATTAAGAAGGAGTTCGATTTTTTATAAAGCCCTGTGACCTTGTCAATATTCAGAGCGATGACCTATCAATATAATTGTGTAGCTGAACCACTTACGAATCATATCTTGTAAAGTTAAATTTATATCCAGTAAATGATTTAGGCGAAGAGGTTATTTGAGGAATAATTAAGGGCTGGACTGACAGACTGACAGACCGCCAGAGGATGAAGTTGTGATATGGTATTGGATCGTAAATGGTCTCAAACACTCACTTTTGTCCATTGGAGCAAGGCCTCATCAGGTACTGGCACATGGGAAGAAGGAGGAAGGCAAACGCCACAGTGGCCAGGACTGAAATAAACAGATACATTCATCATTTAGGGCCTCATTTATTTATTTCTATGGTGTTCAACACTGTATCTATACACTATTTCAGTTACCGGGTATGTCATTTCTTTCCTGGATTCACCAGTAATAGGCAAGCTCTCTAAATCATCTTGGCAAAGGACACTTCCACAAACCTAGTGGGGGCTCAATCAAAGAACACATTCTACGTTCTAAGCTTGCCACCTAAACCACTAGGCCACCCAAGTATGAATTGCTCGTCAACAGCAATCGTCCCTTTATGGTCAATGGATTCTAATGAATAAATGCGGTTTTAGCCCATTACCAAACAATAAAGACATTTGACCACTTTGTTGCAGATGACTCTTGAAAACATTGAAGACCAATAAAGGGCAATTGCTTCTTTTCCAACAATCTTTTTTGTCCTAGCAGAAAATTGTTTTTCAATTTCATCACATTTTGAAAATTCATCTGCAAACTCTTTCAATTTGGGACATTCGAAAATTTGGCTTTTGATAAAGGGTTAATGTGCATCAACAGCTATTGTAACTCGTCACAGGTCTTATTTTCAAGTCTTCTGCAGTAGAGGCGGCAAATGAAAACAGCCTGTTATTACAGAACCTGTTGACCGACGTACCTGCCGTACATATGGCGAACACCATCTGCAGCGAGTCGAAGAACAGGAACATGATGAGGAGTGAGATGGAGGCGCCGATTGGCAGGAACGCGGCCTGGCACGTGTCGATTGTCTGCACATCTGTAAAAAGAGTGTTATGTGTCTTAGCCTGTAGAGCTGGAAATACAGTAAGGCATGGTATATTATGTTCAGGTACAATTGTAACAAATCACTACATCTTGTCCGTTATAGATTTTGGCAATATGGACAATTGTTTTCCCCACCCTAGGTATCAGATGGACGCAAACCCAGAACCCCAAGTTCAAGTTCACCAGCTTAACCTTTCGGTCATATAGGACCCATTCTCCTATATAGCAATTCATGAGACATCCAAACTGAAAAAAAACAGCTGATGAGGAGGAAAAAACCTAGAAACAGTAAATGGATTTCATTTATGACATTGGGCCGATTCCAATATTAACAGAAGGAGAAATGTTTCCATATAGGCACTTTCAAACAAAATGGTTTCATATATCTTCTGTAACAAGTCAGTTAAATGTAATTTATGAGGTAAATGGGGTAGACTTACTGTTCTCTGCATCAGCAGTTGTGTAGTTTTTGTCCTTTTCTTTATCTTTGTTTTCTTGTTCAATGTTCAGAGACCTGTAAAATGAATGGCACAATAATTAAATATTTTGTGAAACATCATAAACCCTTTACAAAACAAACAAATAAATTGTCAAGCAATCCTAGCTCAGTCTGTAGTATGTCTTAGTATAAAGGTTCTGAAATCTACACATTGCTTGGTCAATATTCTTTAAGATGTTTTACAAGTCAACTCAACAGGATTAATTCAGCTCTTACAACAGTAACTAATCAATTAAGTTCATGTGGGAAAGCAGTAAGGGGGTTGTTCAAGGAATTAACTCAAAGATTTGTGATCCGAAAGTAATAAATGTTAAAATT
The DNA here is from genome assembly GCA_947846245.1 of Cerastoderma edule. NCBI lineage: Eukaryota > Metazoa > Mollusca > Bivalvia > Cardiida > Cardiidae > Cerastoderma > Cerastoderma edule. Next base: position 29,126,726 of record OX401411.1, read on the forward strand.
TTGATATAATTTTTACAATCATTGTCACCAAACCAAAGACTTCTTTCCTTTTTTTACTTCTAAGATGGTGAAACTTCGCTAGATCAGAGGAATTACTCACATGAACAATGCCTTCCCTACAAGTGCATTTCAAATAGTTTTAGCTTCATCATAAATGCTAAACCTAAAGGAGCATACATGTAAATAGTTTTAGCTTCATCATAAATGCTAAACCTACAGGAGCATAAATAGTTTTAGCTTTATCATAAATGCTCAACCAAAACGAGCATTTCAAATAGTTTTAGCTTTATCATAAATGCTCAACCAAAAACAGCAAAAATAGTTTTAGCTTTATCACAAATTCTCAACCAAAAAGAGCAAAAATAGGTTTAGCTTTATCATAAATGCTAAACCTAAAAGAACATAAATATTTTTAACTCTTATCATAAATGCTCAACCTAAAAGAGCATGAAAAGTTTTAGCTTTATCATAAATGCTTATCGTACACAAGCATTAATAGTCACGAGAAAAATCAGAACATATAACAATGACAATAATGACAGCATATTTCTACAGTAGCACCAAACTTATTCCATTGACTGATCGAGCACTTACCTAAAACTTCCATAAACGATCAATAAAATAGAAATCACAAATGTCGACACCCTTGAAGAGTCCATTACAGATATGGGCCTGAAATGTGAAAGTACATAAAGGTTAACCCATTAACCCACTTGTATACTTATGACTAGCCAGACTAGTAAGTGACAAAACGCGACAATTTCATCATGATATTTTGAGAAACCATTTTGACATAAGATTAATTAACTCATTAGAAGCAACTAACAGTAGAATCTCTTGACTAAGTCGCTTTTAAGCTGAAGGAACCTCATTAAAATGTTAGACAAAGAGTTCAACAAATAGATTTCTGGAATATCAAGTCATAGAAGAAAAGAGCAATATTTCGATAGCCAACATCTACTTTGTCGTACAGAAGAGTTCAACTCCGAAGTTCAGGGTATAGATATTAAATTCTACTGTATATCTAAGGAACTTTGCAGAATATGCAGCAAAGCAAAGATTAGGGAAGTATGGTGTAGCAGTGAGGTAAGGGAGGCTTGGTTCACCAATTTATTAACTGTTATCAGATTGTACACATCTGCTCCAGATCAAACTTTATAATCAAAGTTGGAGAAGAAATCCTTCAAGTATGCTACTTCTAATATATCAAACCATAGCATATAGCATGAAAACTGCAGAAGGAAATCTTTATCATTATTTAAAGAGAATGGATAAAATGCTCATGGTTTTCCTCTCTCCATAATTAATGTCCTTTCTATAGGAGAACTCATCTCACAAACCTGTCCTCAAAAAGTGGTTTAAGAGGAAACATTGTGTTGTTATTTTAATTAGTAAATTTACTCAAATTTCAAATGTTCATTACTGTGACAAACAGGAAAGAAAGAATTCTAAGGAGAACAGGCAAATTGGTCATTTGAGCAAGTTCTCCTTTTCCTACAATAGAATGATTTGTTACAGGTGTTTGTTAGGCTCCAACTAAGGACCTCTGAGTTGTAAGTCCACCACCTTAACCACTGGGCCACAAAGGGCCCCTAACGTTAACGCCCCTTACAATAGAATGCAGAGCTGTCTGTAGAAATTCTGCTTTATAAACACTGACTTTCTTGAGTCCTGTGCAGTAGATAAGTCAAAATGAAGACTTCCAGGGTAACCATGTCAAGGTACCATTTAAACCTTAGAACGCTGGGTAATTTTCTTAAAGTAGATTATTGTGTCTTCAGCTTTCCCAAACCTTAAATATCTATCCAATTTTGTTGAGGAAAGATACCCAAAGTAGCAACAGGATAGATCACAGGCCAGCTGCCAATTTACTTGGCGGCTGGCCTGGATCTAATCTGTTTGTAGAAGCATGAAGTCGGTTCAAGCACTTTAAGGGTTAAAGTTGCCTGTCTGAATGGTTCTTCAAGTATGAGAGCTTTTAGGTGAAAACAATAAATGCATAAAACAGTATATTAACAAGACCTATTAATGTTATGTGAATAATAGCTTGTAGTTAATTTTCCCCACCAGTACATAATAATTGCCCAAGTAACATGCCTTCAGTAAAATACTTTGCAAACTTCTATGACAAAAAGGGAAATTGTTCAAAATCAGACAAGTTTTTCCTATTATCACAATGCTTTTAACCAAACATCACAAAAAAAGTTTTTACCTATTACTTTTTATTCATTTTAGTAAAGGTCTACAGATTCTGCTGTTGCTTTGGCTATTTTTAGACTTCTTTCAGATCCCAGTAAAAGGGTATGGAATACAGTAATTACAAGATTTAAACTACGATTCAAATGTACTTTTTAACCATTTTTTCCATATTATCCATTTTTCTTCAAATTGAGGCACCTGCTAGAGAAATCTTAAGAAACCTGTCTGGCAAAAAGATGGACTACCCCTAGCAAACGTTTCAGCATGCCATTCTCTTTTTTGTTAGAATGATTTTCTACAAAAGATTCCAGGTTATTCCATATTTAATAAGTTTCTAGGCAAAGGAATATTTGCGAACCCAACAACAGCAAATAAACAAGACAGTATATTCAAACTGTCACCTTTATATAACTAAAAAACTGTTGAAAATTTCAATACATTTCGAATAAAGAAAAATAAAGATAACTTACGAGAGATCAACAGCCTCTGCCAGCTGCTCTTCGGTGGCCATCTTGGCCTAGGTAAGTGGTACTTGTGTCACGGGCGTAGGAGTAGTTCTTCAACACAGATAGATGAACGATCCCATTAAAACACACTCACAAACATGTAAGAAATCTGGTTCTGTCAAAAATTGCACAAATTCCCCTTCACTGTCTTTATCACAGATTTTCCTCCCCTAGCTGCCCTCCTGTACTACTAGCAATCAGTATTGAGCTGCCACCTTGTTCCCCTTCAAGAATACTGATGTTAGTCAGCCAATTAGGTAGCAGGTTTTTTTTATAAAGTTTATTCCACAACTTATTCCCTTTTCAGGATCACTTGAGTTACCCAAACTGGTAGACCTTCCTGCATCAAAGTCTATTGCAAACTGGCCCTCTCTCTCTGAACGACTGATTAAAACATGGTGTCATCAAGTATGAATCTTTGAGCAGCGTTCACTGATGGTCGAGTTATTTTTTCTACTCATTCCAGGAATACTCACAAATGAGTAACAAATGAGTTAACTTGGTGTCATGAAGACAATTAAAGGATTAGATGACTGGTCTTCAATGTCTTGAAATTGTTCAGTGAGTTTTTCCAATTATGTCATCCTGAAATATAAAGAAAAAGAAGTGAGTATTTCTAATCTAATCTTTTTCACCAAACATACTGGCCTAAATGCACCTGCAAAAAAATCTCTAAACTAATGTGTAATTTCACCTTATATCACTTTGTCCTCTATCAAATACCATACAGAAATATTTTTGTCTTTTGGTTTAGAAGATTGTTAACTATCATTCCTTCGATTATCTTCATTTATATACTCCAATATAAAGTAACGGTTAAACAGATCATACCAACATCTAATCCCTTTTTACTTATTGAGCTAATCAAATATCTTTTACTAGTCTATACCTAAACTGACCTATCCAAGATTATGGGAAGATTTAAATACTTTTCTGGCGTATACATATTATAAAGAAATGGATCAAAACTGGAATCCTATCTTTTTGTGCATACAATGTGAGATAATCAAATAAGATCGGAAGATAAAATGATAAAATTAGACATGACTTCATCCACCATGTTTTTACATACGTAAGTCCAATACAAACATTAGGAATCTCTGAGCCAAATGTCGGCTAGATAGTTGGATTCTTTTTACCCTTAAAGTGCTCACTTCATGCTTATGCAAACAGGATAGATCCGGGCCAGCCGCTAATTTACTTAGCGGCTGGCCTGTGATCTAACCTCTTTGCTTCTTTGAGTATCTTTTCTCATCAAAAGTAAGCAGATATTTAAGCTTTTGGAAAGCAGACAACACACAATTTTTAAAAAATTACCCAGCATTCTAAGGGTTAAAATCTTTTAAACCCAGTACATCAAAAACTATTTGATAACCCTATATTATGGCAACTCAAAGATCGACTTTCTTTCATACAATAATGTTCAGCATTCACTTTTAAGATGGTCCATTTGCAAACTACAAGATCATGACTTGGATTTTTTGTGTATGGTGTTGAACGCCATATCAACATTTTTTCTATTATTTTAGAGTCTAACCAGTACTAGGCTAGGGCTCTGAAGCAACTTGTAAAGGTCAATCCCATGAAACCAGAGATGTCTGTGTGGCTTGAACCCGGGAACCCCTAATTCTAAGTCCACCAACATAACCAATTTGCCACGCAGGACACTCGGAAAATTTCTCCTGCTTTCCACATATGTATAATACAATAAAGCTTTTTTATATGGTATTTTTTATCATAAATGACATAGAATTTGAAGGCAACATCAGATGACAATTACAAAGTATGGAAGATAAGCTTTCTTTCTTGATATTCACTAGAAACCAAAGACAAAGTTTGCTCTTCCTTTCAGACACAAAGATGTTTACGAAGTCTACTGTTGTGAGACAAACTGAGTCAAATTCATTACAAAGTCAGGTGTACACCTAAAATATCATCCTCCTTTGTCACATTCGTCTTCTTATAGGTTAACGAAAAATTGCTTTATGGGAAAAATCTTAATATAGAATAGAGTCCTCTTTAATGTTACAAACGTCTTTATCTTCCTATCCGTTGATGACAAATTTACTGTTTAGGAAAGCTCAAAATAATCAATAAAACTGTTTGTCGTCAGATAGGAGGATGTATGTAACCCTTTTCCCCAATGTGAAAAGAAACCTTTAACCCCTAGCCAAAGTCTTTACCTTTGATATTGGGCTTTCTCTGTCAGCAATAACATACTAAAAGCTTCATATTTGTGAAGGACCTACTTAAATCATACATTGCACCCTTGAATAACTGAATTTCCTTACACAAATATTTCTACACTTGTGACACATGTCCTGTGAAAACTTATATTCCTAAAGGTAACTTCTTCAACTCTTATGTGAAACCTATATTGTTGGCAATCATTAGAATGGTCTTGATAAGACTATACTAATGACTACCTACAATGTAGGTTTAACCTTCTAAAAAGTATTCTTTCTTTATGAAAGATACCGTTACATCCCATTGTTAAGAACAATGCTTTACCTTTGCATATATATGATTGTAAAGTTGGTATAAGTCTTTGTAAAGAATACATTAACTTCTAAAGCATATGATTTACCAGTTTTCTCTGATAGATTGGCAATTAAGCACTAATTAAAATGATGGCAACACTAGTTAACCCTTTACCAAACACCGAATTTTCGACAGTCCCAAATTGAAAGAGATTGCAGACGACATTTCAAAATGTTATGAAAATGTAAAACAATCTTCTGATAGGGCAGAAAACATTTTGGGAAAAGGAGAAATTGCTCCTTACGAGCAATTTCTCCTTTTTGCATAATGTTTTCCAAAGTTGTCTGCAACAAAGTGATCAAATGTCGTTATTGTTTGGGAAAAGGTTAAAATGGCTACTACTCTAACTAAAATGGTTATCTATATAATCAAAACATTTCCTGCCATTGCAATATAATTTCGAACCATTTATCTGGAAATCTCTTGTGACAGCAATGAGAGATAGCATCAATATCCCCAAATGTGCAACACCTGCCTTTTGTTAATTAGCACTTGACGGGATAGAAAATACACCCACCTTTGCAATAAACAACATCTGGTAAGGCGATAAAATAGTATAATTATTCAACTATAGACAAATTCTCCTTTTGTCAAATTCATAAAGGCTTTAAGCGGTTCACTTTTCAATGATAATACTTCTCATAGGTTGTTTTTCATAAACTAAACAACTTGTGCTATGGACCAGTTCAAAAGCCTAGAATCATAATGTTTTATCCCACTTACACTATCATAATCACTTAAAGTCATACTAGTGTGCATTTACACTAAAAGTGTGTAAGTTGTAGAATTATTTACAATCAACTAAGAGTACTTTAGATTTACATTTACAGAGGAACTGAGACGGTAACACATTCACATGATGCTTTTATAAGGGTGTATAAACACAAGGTCAGCCGAGAAACGTTTGGAACCAAAGAAATTCTGAGAAATTCTCCATTTTGAATATTCGGGTTATTGGTGTTGAATAAATGACAGTTTTTTTTTATGAACATGTATATCACATGACTTTTCTATCCAGGTGACTGCAACTTGTTTATCCCAGGGATCAATTTTTAGATGTAACTTGAAAGTAAACATTGAAGTCAAATTGTGGGGAACACAATTTGTAAAAATAGCACTTTGAGACATAGGTAATAAATAGTGCAGGCGTTATATTGTTATGATCATGAGGTGTTTAGCTATGTTTAAACATATTCTTCCATAATTTATAACTCATGTTATTCAGTTTTGCAGTTTTTTTAAGCATTAGTACGCTTTTAACTTTTCTTGACAGAAAAATAACCATTAAACTCCTTCCTCCATTAAACCTCCCCATCTTCATGTATTCATTGAAATGCAAAATAATTTGGAGATTACTTAGACAAAGGGAGAAATTACTCCTAATGACTATTGAGCAATATATCCTTTTATCACAATGGTTTCCACATTGTATCATTATGGTATTTTTTTCTTTCTTTATACATATCTATTCTTGTCGGTTTCATTCAATTTAACCCTTTCCCAAACAATAAGGACATTTGACCAGTTTGTTGCAGATGACTTTAGAAAACATTGTGGGAAAAGGAGAAATTGCTCATAATGAGCAATTTTTCCTTATCCCACAATGTTTTCAGCCCTATCAGAAGATTATTTTCCAATTTCATCACATTTTGAAATGTCATCTGCAAGCTCTTTCAAATTGGGACAGTCGAAAATTTATTGTTTGGGAAAGGGTTATCTGGTCACAAATTCACATATGGTGAAAACAAGTAAGTGCGTCTGGTAAGAAATGTTTAGTATTTGATTAATAGTTCAATGACCACAAGATAAGTACTAGGTCACATACCAAGTGTTCAATTCAAGTCTAAAATAAGGCCTTAACAATCATGAGGGATTTGCTAGTCTTGCAATAAACTCACTCTTCATCCCTTCTGTTGCATAAATATCCTATTTCCCAAACCCATTTCATATTATAGGTTTTTGTGAACAATCTTAATGGAAAGAAGCAACAGATGTCAATAACCAATCATGATTTGTCCTTTAAATTCGAGCTTATCAAAAGTTCCTATATTGGGTAAAAGGGTAAAACTAACATATACAAGGTAACTAACCGCTCAACAACAATATATGATGTAAAAATGAAATTGTCTTAAAATGTCGCCTTTTTTAATAGTACGAAGACTAACCTCAAATATTTTGATATCAGACTAACTAATTTAATATATAATATATTAAAACTAATTTGATACAAAACAAGAAATATTGTGATTAGAAAATATAAAAGCAATCTGTAGGTGGAATAATTTCAACTATATGTGGAACATGGTGAAAACAAGCTCAACATGAGCATATTCTCCTTTAACAATTTTTTTCGTATTAATTTTCATGTGTTATCATCGAACAGTATTTCTGTTATGTTCTGATAACGGCTTATAATATTGGAGGAAGACCCTCAATCTTGATTGCTCATAAGGGCTAATCAAGCAAGGTAGAACCCACCTGTGTCCCTTAAGAATTTGAGTGTCGTTTGCTGGAAATCATCTAACATGCAGGGGGGGTAACTAAATGAAACTTACAAAGAAATATATCTAATCCAAAAGCCTTTTCTCTTGCTTTTTTTTCATCTACTGAAATTACGAATTCCTATATGGCGGAAATCAAAACCATATATTTAGCAAAACATCTGGTAACTTTGGCTGCATCAAATATTATTCTCACTGCACATTAACCCATTACCAAACAATGACGACATTTAACCACTTTGTTCCCGACGACTCTGGAAAACCTTGTAGGAAAAGGAGAAATTGTTCATAACAAGCAATTTCTCCTTTTCCTACAAGGTTTTCTGCTCTTTCTGAAGATTTTTTTTTTCAAATTTCATCACATTTCAAAATGTCGTCTGCAAACTCTTTCAATTTGGGATGGTCAAAAATTTGTTGTTTGGGAAAGGAATAATATAAGACACAGACAGCCCATGAAACACTACAGTAACCCTCTTGCAAGCTGTGATGGTATGTAGTTACATTGACCTATAACCAATGCCAATAACCAATAACACCTGACCAAAGAACTAGATAACAAACACCCTTCTTTTTTTATCGATGACCACAATTCTGTAACGTTTCTGGGCCTATAGAAATATGCATCAGTGGAATTGATTTGTATCTTTGTGTTAGACAGGATTTGGGTTCTTTTCTTATGGGTTTTAGATAGCATCAACAATATTTCAGTTATGTTACAATGCCCACTTTTATTGATGGAGTAAGACTACAGTGATGTCTCATTAATCCGAACACACCCGTTCCCAACAAAATGTCCGGATAACCGAAACATTCGGACTAATGAAGCAGAGCATGTTCTTATACACAGTAAGACATAAACAGTCTGTATGGACGTGTATACTTATAACCCTTTAGCAAACGCCAAATTGTCCACCGTACCAAATTGAAAGAGTTTGCAGACGACATTTTAAAACGTGATGAAATTAAAAATTAATCTTTTAATATGGCAGAAAACATTGTGGGAAAAGGAGAAATTGCTTATAAAGCCAGGTAGAACCACTGTAATTCTGAAAGTCAGTCTGGAGACTACCCCTCATGAAGTTCCAAAGGCCGTCACTTAGATCTGAACCCACTCCGAGAGAGGCTGTGCGATTTCAAGTTCTGTACTCCAACCACCACGCCAGAGCAACAGAGAATCCCCTCCAGGTTATTGCATTACATTAACACTTGATTTGCTGTACCTGGCTCTTCATTGATATAAATCCTTTTTTTTAATCCTTTAACTTTTACTTTTGGTCCCATATTGTGGTTCAGACTTGCATCAAAACCAGCCATGGGGGCTACCACAACCATCCACAAGCAAATGTATTTGTAGCAAACTATAAAGAATTTTTTTGAAACAAAACTAAGAATTCATTGCTTTTGAGAGAGGGTGGCCATTGGGGTCAAGGGTTGGTGGGAACTTGGCTACCTGTCGAGAAAGCTAAATCTACTGTACCTGGCTAAAATTGACCCCATATTGTGGTTAAGATTTACATCAATCATCGAGGTTAACAAAAAACAAGCCACTGTGTTTCTGACTAACAATAAATTATTGCAACAAACAAAGAACACATTGCTTTGAGTTTGTGTTTGTTAGGTAGCCTAATTCTTTACCAAACAATAACGACATTTGACCAGTTTGTTGCAGACGGCTCTGGAAAACATTGCGGGAAAAGGAGAAATTGCCCTATCAGAAGATTATGTTTCAATTTCATCACTTTTTGAAATGGCGTCTGAAAACTCTTGGCGTTTGATAGGTAGCTTAAAAAAATAAACCTGCTGCAAAGGCATAAGAAATCATTTGGATCAGAGATCACCTTTGCTACATTCAAAATAAAACACTTTCATTTTTACACAACAACTTTCCTCATGAGTGGGTTTTGTGACTAGTCAAAATTTAAAGCAACAGTTGGCATCAGTAAGCAAAGTGATATCCCCTTGGTAAAACTGCGTAAAAATCATTGCGATAAAAGGAAAAGTAGCTAAAATTGAACATAAAATGCAACTTTCCAATTTCTCGCAATGGTGTTTTTATGTATATCATCAAGCTTATTTTAGTTTTCCTACTTTATGATTGTCATCTGCTATTGGCGAAGTCAGGTCTCAAATGCAGGACCCCTGTAATCAAAGATAGCCAATCTTACTGCCTGAGCTAACGATGCCAGGCAATTTAACGCTTAGAATGCCGAGTAATTTTCTAAAAAAAGATTTTTGTGTTGTCTACTTTCCAAAACCTTAAATCTGGTTAATTTTATTGAAGAAAGATACTCAGAGTAGCAAACAGGTTAGATTACAGGCTAGTTGCCTATTTACTTGGCGGCTGGCCTGGATCTATCCTGTTTGCATAAGCATGAAGTCAGTTCCATCACTATAAGGTTTAAGAAGGAAACATCAATCTTAAAGATCTGAGATATTTTTCATGAGGACAGAAAATAAAAGTACCAAAAGAAAAATTGCTTATGCAACCTGTTTATGTTGGTTTCAATTAGGACCTTACATAAAATCAAATAAGCGGGAATGTGTTAATTCATCATGCATAAATATTGACCTTTTAAGACTGAAATCCATTATTTGCTTATGAAGGTTGTTACAGGTCTTAACCCTTAGAATGCTGGGTAATTTAGAAATAATAGATTTTTGCATCATCTGTTTTCCAAAACCTTAAATATCTGTGAAATTTTGATGAGGAAAGATACTCAGAGCAGCAAACAGATTAGATCACAGGCCAGCCGCCAATTTGGTGGCTGGCCTGTGATCTAATCTGTTTGCTATTCTGAGTATCTTTCCTCATCAAAATTTACTTGGCGGCTGGCCTGGATCCAACCTATTTGCATAAGCACAAAGTCAATACAGACCTGAAACAGAATCACAAGTATGCTTCTGCCTGGTAATTTGGGTATCACTTAATAAAGGAGAAAAGAAAATCTGCACATATAACTATATCAATCATAAATTGAGTCCGGAGATAAACTATAAGAACATTGGTTATGTTTGGCAAAGGATTAATCCGCTTACACTTATACAAGAATGATAACATAAAAAGATTTGACCTTTTCCATAAAGTGAATACATGTAACATTATTAAGTGGGAATCTTGTGTATTCACCTTATATGTTGTTTTATCCATGCCATGTAATTCACCATTTGTTTTCAAATTTGTTTTGTTTTACATCGATTGTGAAGGAAGCTAAAGCCTGTTCAAAACCACTTTCAAAGACTGCTTCCTGGACACTAAACCAGTAATCGCACTGGTTTGTGGGTTAGTCCCAAAAATGTTCACCTTGCTTTACTGAGATTCAAATCCTGGACCCTCGGTACAAATACCCGAAGCTCTACCGCTGCACCAATGTCGCCCACTAATGAAGAAATGGACAAAAAGGTGTTCTGTTAAAAATGTTTAAGAATTTGTCCATTTGACATAATGTGGTTGAAACACATTTCAAAAACTGAATTAAAGCATGATCAAAAAATTAAAATGCTCAATAAAGAAATTTCAAAATCATTGTAATGATTACCTTTATGTGACTGTTAAAAGTCACAACTGGCCTATATATTCCGTACAACACAACTGGTATTTTCTTTATGTGAGAGTAGCGATTATTGACCTAGATAAAATGTATACAAACAATCTATTGATCCAATGACCTCTTAACCCTTATAGGTTTGGACTTCAGGCATATGCAAACAGGTTAAATCCAGGCCAGCTGCCTAGTAAGTTAAAATCCAAATCTGTGAGAGTCCTTTTAAATGAGAAATTCTGCATTTCCATCAATAGCTCCTTATTAGGTCAACCCTTAACCAAACAATAACAACATTTAGCCACTTTGTTGAAGACGACTTAGGAAAACGTTAGAACATTGTGGGAAAAAGAGAAATTGCTCTAAACTAGCAATTTCTCCATTTCCCACATTGTTTTCTTCTTCTCTTTCAGATGATATCTTTCCAATTTCATCACATTTTGAAATGTCATCTGCAAACTCTTTCAATTTTGGACAGTCGAAAATTTGGCGTTTGGTAAAGGTTTATGGATTTGCTCCAAGTGGAGATGCATATAAATGAAGGAAAGGCTCAAATCTTTCAAACGTAGAAAATGAAACAAAAACAGACATACATTTGTTAGAAGCAACTACATTCATCACAAGCTTATTTTCAAAATATCTTTCAAAAATCACAATAATCTATTACAAATAGTCTTTTGCTTAATATGCATCTAAATAAACAAAAGACATTTGACATTTATTTGTTTTAACTTAAGTTTCAAATCTGACAGTACACTTTGTTATTGCAGAATAACTGACACTCTCATTTTCATTGACCTATTTCTTTTTTTACTTTGACCTAATTTTTTCTAATTGGTTATGAAGCCAATAACTATTTCCCCCCAACTTCCTAAAAAGTTTTTTCACCTATTGGTATAAAAAATGTATGTCACACCTACAGCAAGGCTTGCTTTCCTACTATTGGGAAGTAGCCTTTGCTTGCCAATTTGTTAACACCAAAAAGCCCTGTAAACTCTTTCCCAAATGACAAATTTTTTGTTCCAAATTGAACGAGTTTCAGACGACATTTCAAAATGTGATGAAATTGAAAAATAATCTTCAGATAGAGCAGAAACCCTTGTTGGAAAAGGAGAAATTTCTCTGAGCAAGCAATTTCTCCTTTTCCCACAATAATTTCCAGAGTTGTCTGCAACAAAGTGGTAAAGTGTCGTTATTGTTTGGTAATAGGTTAAGCCTTTACAAATTAATAAACTTAAGGAATCTATCTCAATTCTATTTCAGATAGACAACACAAGAAACTATATATTGCAATACATGTAGTAGGAAAAATTGCATGTATTAAATCTTTGTCTCATATAGAAATTTGAGAATTTTCCAAATTGAAAGCAACAGCAGACGCCAATTATACAGTATGATTTATTTATCTATACGGGGTTTTACATTGCATTAACAAAATATTTCAGTTTCAACTGTCTATTAAGGGCTGGTCTAGCTGGGTAGAACCAACGGCATCCTGTATGTCAGTCCACATTTGGCAGACAATCTCATCAAAATTCCGATACTGTTAACAGGATTTGAACCCACGCTTAGAGGGGCCATGTGATTTCAAGTTCTGTTCTCTTACCACTAGAACACTTAAGCCATTTATTAAGTATGAACAAGAAACAATTTCTGCATGATTGTAAGATATACACAGTAAACCCTTGGCAAGAAAGATGACTAATACAAGCTATTTCTTTTTTGTCACAGTGATTTCTTAATCATTTCTATGCATTGAAATTTTAAAGGTAATATTTGGTAGACGCCATTGTGACAAATGGAGAAGAAATTTCTTGCTACAAGCAATTTTCCTTTTGTCAATGGGGTCGTCTGAAGTAAGCGCAGTAAAACAGTCGATTTGAGGGCAAGGATTTCTACTTTTCTGCTAACCGGAAATCATATCAATTAGTCAATAAAGAGTGATTAAACAAGCATTCATCTAGTTCAGATCTTACTCCTTTTGATAACGTTGTACACACTTAACAGCTTTACAGCAGCTCAAGTTTCAAGCATAAAACAAACCTATTGTTTGCATTCATTGGTTTATAGCCCATGGGACAAAGCCTTGCATGTTTCTTTTATGCATACTGCTTTGGCCAACATGTTTTACTTTTAAAGCCAATAATTGGTTTCACAAGGATTTTTTCTTTGCTTTCATTAAGTTCTATCTTTACAGGAAAAACCTTTGATTTTTAAAGATACTCAGAGACTTGTGCTCTGGGAGTAATAAAGGTTATAAATATGATATCAACACCCATTGTCACTTAACAAAAGACTGTTCAAAATATCTTTACATCTTCGTTGCAAAATCCCTGCGATTTCATCAAATAAAGTAAAGTAAGCCTTTGTAACTATCAACACTTCTATGAGAAAGCCAGTTTATTAATAGACACTGGAATTTCTTATCGAATACCAATCAGAACTACTCGGGTATTTCCGTGAGCTGTGAAATACACCTCGGATATAAGTGTAGGGTTACAATTTTTCGGGTAAATCGGCATCCGGCAATTTACATATTTTCTAAGCGTGCACGTTAATGTAGTTCAATGTGTATGGAAGTGTTGGACATCCTTTTAAATCATTTCTTATCATTAATTCATACCAAATGGCGAAATTGTTGTTGTGACATGGTTAGTTGTTTCCTCAATCAAATTTAACGACTTTTTAGATTTCACATTTAAGATCTTTTTTTAAAAACGAAAGTAAAGTGACGTCATTCTCGCGGGAAACAATATGGCGTCATCCCTATTATTCAGATGTTTTCATTGGATAAACCCGATGTGTTCAGATTGATCAAATACCTTACTAACATCATGTGACAAGAGCGGTTAAACATTCCAAAGACCAACGTGACAATTGCATCTAAACATAGCACTTCTTATTCTAAGATTAGCTCATGATTATGAAATATCCAATTCAAACCTTTTGCAATATCAGATAATCTGCAATACAAATGATCTAATATTTCCTGTATGGCTAATAACAGGGTTGAGAAGCTGTCCATAGTCTAGTCATATGTTACTTTAGAAACTCATTTTGTAACTTTATCTTTAGAATAATATTCATTTCAAAATGTGAAATCCAAATCTGTGAGACAATCATTTTAAGTTCCATGTTTAGTGGGCGAAATTGGTGCAGTGGTAGAGCTTCTGCCTCTTGTACCGAGGGCTCTGGGCTCAATCCCTGTCAGGCAAGATTAAATTGATGGGACTAACTCATTAATTGACACAAGAACTGGTTTAGTTTCCAGGAAGAGGTTATCGAGAAAACCAAAATGCTTCAAGCTTCCAACATAATCGATGTAAAATAAATAAGTTTAGACTAAGTTCAATGATTCCTTCTAAAATTGCGTGGCATCATAAGCTCAGACTGTTGGATTTCTGACATTGATTACAGGGGTACTGCATTCAAGACCTGATATGACCAATATTCTTTCAAATGCTAAATAAAGTCGGTATAATCATATTCGTATGATCATATTCTATTTGGTATTACATGATCTTATTCTATTTGTCTTTTTTACCCCTTATCAAGTTTACATGCTTTGGCAAAAATAATATGCAGTTATTGTAAGGAAATACCATAAGCATGGATAGGTGTGTTGACTTCCGCAATAGGACTGATGTTGTGTTGAAAAGTGCTTAACACTCAGTTTTACCCATTTTTCATGTGTCCGTTGTTTTAACCCATTACCAAACAATAATGACGTTTGACCTGTTTGTTGCAGAAGACTTTGGAAAACATGGTGGGAAAAGGAGAAATCGCTCTTAACGAGCAATTTCTCCTTTTCCCACAAAGGTTTCTGCCATATCATTAGATTATTTTTCAGTTTTATCACATTTTGATATATTGTCTGCAAACTCAAGATTTCAATTTGGGACAGTCAAAAATCTGGCGTTTTGTTAAAGTTTAGAATTTTAAATACACACAAAGCAGATGTCGCAAAAATATAATGACTAATATTGTTGAGACCCCTCTTTACATGTTGCGTATTTCTTGTTTCCATAACAATAATTGTCACTTGACATCATACAAACATGTTGCACATGTTTCTATCTAGACCTTTACCAAACAATGTCTGAAGTTTAGTAGACTGCTGCAGGCTGAAGATGGCATATACAGGGTTTTCCTTAAAAGCATACTGGCGTTCAGAAAAACTGCAAAACTGAGTAATATGAGTTATAAATTATGATAGAATATGTTGAAACATAGCGGATAACCACAGTATCATGACAATATATCGCCGGCACTTTTTATTATCTATTTTCCAAAGTGCTATTTTCACAAATGAGGTGCCCACCAATTTAACTTAATTGTTTAAATTCGAGTAACACCTTATATAGCGAGGAGCACTCAGATTAACGAGTAGCAATCGCCTGGTTAGAAAAATCATGTGAAACATGTAAAAATGCTGTCATATATCCAATTTTAACAATGTGAACATTCAAAATGGAAAATTTCTTGGGTTTGATTGGTTCCCAAGGTTTCTCGGCTAACCTAGTTTTATCGCTAATTGTAAACAAACCGTATAGTATTCACTACTTTAATAGCACCATGTGGATGTGTTACAGTCTCCGTTCCCCTGTAATAGTGTAAATGAGCGCAAGTATGGCTTTTTAAAAGGATTGAAGTAGAAGGCTAGAAAACCCCTTTAGGAGGCAACAGTGTCAGGGGACCAGTACACCGAAATTGCACTTTACCTATTTTCAGGTATCAATAATATATCTTTTTAACCATTTGACAAATTTGAACCAGTCAGAAAAAAGATTTGAGGCGGTCAAATCTGCCTGCAGCCCCACTCATGGAAAACCCATATATTGTTAAACTAAATAAAGAAAATAATGCTCATTCTTGCAGTTTTAATGATAATTAATTGATCTCCTTTTCAGAATATCCCTTACTTTGTCTTTACTGTGTCATAAATTAACAAAATCATGGGGTTTTAGCAACTATAGGTAAAGGAGTGTAAGTGATTTCTATAATAGCTGCAGCGCATGTGCGACGCTATTAGAAAAATCCAGCGCTAATTTGGTCCTTTGAAACTTCAAAGTTTGAAACTTTAATGTTTGAAACTTAGATTGCCCCATCAGAAAATAAAAGGCAATCTTTACATCAAATTATTTTGACTGTTCTAGGGCTGGCCTGGACCATTGACCACCATTAAAGTTCAACTTCAATATATGATGCACTGCTTATTAACAGAACTGGGCGGCAGACAGGATGTTTTTTATGAACAAAATCCCTGCTGAGTGTATCTTTTGGGACCTTTTATTTCAGAAAAAGGATAACAATCTGTTACCAATTTGGTATTCCTGTTCTGAAAAGACATTGAAACTCTTTTTATATCATAGTGGCTTTAACCATATCATTTACTTTTTCTTAATCTCAACTTTGATCTATTACATATTGAGGGTTCAATGCAAGACTATAGTAAGTGCTTCACAAACATGAAGATTTTAGTATAAAAGTAATCTTGCATTGAACTCTCGAAGTATGGTGTCTGCAAAGCCTTTGTATTAGAAAACCTCTCAACATCCCATGTTGGCAAAAGTGTTAATCATACAAAAGATCTGTGTTACAACTGTCGGCCATTATCTATTCTACTCCCACTTATGGGACTTTGTGATTGGTCGAAATTGAGAGAAACAGCAGAGATGCCTTGAAAAGTTTGAATATTCATGTTCTCATTGAGCAATTCAAATTTCTCATTTTGTTTCAATGGTTCCTTACCAATAATTGGTAAGGAACCTTTGTGATATGATGAGAAATTACTCAGCTGAAGGTTGATTTAACCCCTCAACAAATGCAAAAGTTTCAACTGTTCCAAATTGAAAGAGTTTGCAGACGACATTTGAGAATGCAGTGAAATTGAAAAATAATCTTCTGATAGTGCAGAATACATTTGGGAAAAAGAGAAATTGCTCATCAAGAGCAATTTCTCCTTTTCCCGAAATGTATTCCAGAGTCGTCTGCAACAAACTGGTTAAAATTCTTTATTGTTTGGTTAAAACATGTATAAATATAGGAAAGCGTTGCATCAACATTTTCGTGTATAGCATAGGACAAAGACAGGACAGCATTCACCCTGTGTCCCCATATTGGCTTTTGAGACTAGTCTCAATTGAAAGCAACACCAGATGACACTTACACAGTTTGAAAAGTAACATCTACCTTGTGGTTTGGGGAAGAAATCATTGTGAGAAAATGATTTCAAGCTGGAGTTGTTGCTTAAGTCATGTGACAGACACATCAATGTGAGGTTTTATGGAGTAAGGTATTAACCCTTTACCAAACACCAAATATTTGAGTATCCAAAATTGAAAGAGTTTGCAGACAACAATTCAAAATGTGATGAAATTGGAAAATAAGCTTCTGATAGGGCAGAAAACATTGTGGTAAAATTAGAAATTGCTTGTTAAGAGCAATTTCTCCTTTTCCCACAATGTTTTCCAGAGTCATCTGCATCAAAGTGGTTAAACATCATTATTGTTCGTAAAATGGGTTAATACAGCTCTATATTCATGCCTATATGAGTTTTAAATCAAGTCAACATTATTTCAGTTATGTTGTGATGCAGACTCATAAAGAAGCAGGAAGAACACAAACTTAACTGCTTGATACAGTCAAACTTGTCTACAGCAGCCACTCTTAAACATAGAATACATATGACTGCATAGCAGCATTGAAGCTCAATACAGCAGGCAAAACATGAAGAGCTTTCTTCATGTTTTGCCTGCTGTATTCAGCTGTCAATTTCCCAAAAATCAGATCTGATGGCATTTTTGTTGGCTGCTTAAAGGTCATATTTTTCCGATGCACAAAATTTTCTTTAATTATGGTTTTTGAATTAGGTTATGGTTTCGTTATGACGGAGGTAATGATTTTTTTCTCATACAGAAGCGAAAAATGTTGTTTTTGACTACTTTTATTCACCTTTATCGATTTTTGTGAATGACTTATCTCCCTTGTTGTGACGTCATTTGTGCTTCAAAGTCATATGAACTATCAGTAAGAAGAATCTAGTTTTCAGTAACGACGGTGTTTTGAACAAATTTCGGACATTTTAAGTGTTGAATTGTGTTTTGGGAAACGTAAATTGGATATTGAATATGGTATTTTAACAGGTCTTCTGGTGTTATTCTGCTTTTGGTCGCAGGGATGCGAGTTTCTCCCGTTTTCCGACGAACATAAAAGCTGCAAAAAGTT
This sequence comes from Cerastoderma edule, assembly GCA_947846245.1. Lineage (NCBI taxonomy): Eukaryota > Metazoa > Mollusca > Bivalvia > Cardiida > Cardiidae > Cerastoderma > Cerastoderma edule. The sequence goes on from OX401411.1 coordinate 29,145,239, forward strand.
TCGATAAGTAAACTGGACCGTGTTTACTTTACAAATAAGCAAAAGATATATTCCCCAAACAAGAACAGTAGGCTGTGTTACTTTCACTTCGAAGACGGCAAGTTTACGCATTGTTAGGCGATTCCAGAGAATTGATCTTATTGATCTTTAAATGATCGGACTCAATTCAAAGTAATTTATACAGGTGAAGACGCTTCAAATTCATTCTACTTATTGAGTAACCGTTATATTTCCCTGAACTGATGTTTGTGATTAAAACAATTCCTGACTGTTAGTTTGGGGTGTTAGAGCCTCGTGTAGTCTTGCTAGATCTTTATATAGAATGTGCACTTTGTAAATGTAGATAAATTCAAGAAAAGGATAAATCACGTTGATTACACCTTTTTTGAAAGTTAATTTCCTTGAATGACTCTCTTATTGCCAAGCTAGTTTTGTTTGGAACAGATTAACTATGCTACATACTTAGTCAGGAATACTTAATTAGGCTGCTTTACGATTATATTTCGTAAGAATTCAATGGGTGGCAAGAGTATGTTAATTTCATCCAACATCTTAAGTTATTGTATTGCCATGTCTTTGGGTTTTAAACGCTTAAATGCTTCTTGTTCTTATTTGCAAAACTTGTTTTATGTTTTAACATAATCGTAGAAACGTTGCCATTTTACATAAATGAGACAAAATGAAAAATGTATGTTGATTGCTATGATAACAAACCGATTAAAACAAGCAAGTTTCTTTTATCTGCCGTTGTCTTTGAATGAAAATTCAAAATAATGAATATTTGATATCCGCAAACTGTCTCTGAACTCATCAACGTAAATGATAATGGGTTCGATCTTAACTTAAGCGTCTGCTTTTTGGAATTATTTAAATCACACACCTCATTTGTTTGCCATTGGTAATATTGGTTTAAATTCGTATGTCACACTGAAATGCAGGTGTTCAAACATGATTATTACAAATTTATATTGATAATTTAGTAATAAGATCACTAAATATATAATTTATACATTTGAACATAATCACTTTGTTTACAATTTAATTGATTATTGTCAGTTTACCTCACATACAAAGGGTCAATCAACAAACATCGGACATTACAAGGATTAAGGGTCGTTATGCAAATTAACACCAAACTGCCACATTTGCACAGTACGTTTCAAGTCTCAAGTCCTTAATTGTTTAGGCGAAAGATAGCCTCTGGCGTTGTTAATCTCTTAAATATCTCTGTTGTTAATTAACAGGTCTGACACGTTCTGCTATTCCAGACATGAAATAACAAGCGGCAAATCTCACACTTTCAATGCGCGGCAATTAAATTTATCTAAAAAATCCATTGTTAAGATATAACCAATTAAGACCAAACTCTCACAGGATGTTTGGATTGATATGGTGTCAGGACATATTTATCTCTCAATGTGACTTACGTCTGATACTTTGTCGTTATGATATTCAAAGAAGTGAACATATTGTCTTTTCTATTAGAATAGTTTGACACTTCAATAAGTATATGATAATTAGTATTCACCGAAACGGTATTATCTCTATGTTTACAACGAAAAAACGTTTTGACATCAAAATCAAGTTTTGTCAAATTGATATTTAAATTCCAAAATCATAAAAAACAAATCCAAATATGTTTATTTAAGGTTGTTAGTAAAATAAACTATGACGATTTTTTTGTTTTAGCTGTTAATTATTAAACCTGTCCGAAAATTAAATGCTCAATATGTCAAGGCTACTTACACGAGAGAAAACGAACATAAATGTAAAGTGAATGTGAAGAACAATTCTTAAGTCAAAACTGTTGATCTAGAAAGACGACATCGGAATCAAATTCGAAATCATAGACCTCTTACTGGGGGTGGAGTTACTGGAAAGTTGCCGGATGATTTTAACAAACACTCTTGAATGTGCCAGTGTTTAGTTTTGAAATTTGGATGTGTGGTGAAAATGTGAGTTAAAGGATAACCTTCGTATCAAAAGTAAGTTGGGTTATAATACGGTTTGTTTGTTCGCAATTTATTATCTTCTCCCGTTTCATGTATTGATAAGACAATGAAGGGTGAATTTGACAGTCAATAGTTATACGATGTACGGTTTTAAGACAATTCGTTTAATCAGATCTATGTCTTTGTTTACTACTCAATCAAAACCTTAATGCTAATACACGATCATTGACGAAAAAGTACTCGTGTTTTTTTTTCAACAAATATTAATAAAAATAGCTGTTTTCACATATATCGTCAAAATTTCAAGCTGATTCTTACATATGAAAACATTTACAAATCCTTTCAAATTTACGCGTTACGTCACTTACTCTATTTTTAAGAAGAATATTCTTATAATATGAAACATATTCAATAAAGAAAATGCACTGTCAATCCAAACATTGACTTAAGGATTGCTATTACGAGGAAAATCGTCCCAATTTCAAGCCGTTCCTTTCATATGAACGCATTGATATATCCTTGTAAATTCACGCGTTAAGTCACTAATTTATTTTTTTCAAATGGATATTCTTATAATATGAAAAATATTCAGTATAGAAAATTCACTGTCAATCCAAACAATGACTTAAGAATCATTTATTTCAAGGAAAATCGTCCAAATTTCAAGCCGTTCCTTTCATATGAACAGGTTTACGCATTGACAAATCCATGCAAATTCACGGGTTAAGTTATTACTTTATCTTTTTTCAAATTGATATTCTTATAAAGTGAATCATATTCAATAAAGAAAATGCGCTGTCAATCCAAACAATGACTTTAGGATCGCTTATTTGAAGAAAAACACTAATTCTAACCAGCGATCGCTCTTCACGCCCTTTACATGGCGCATTCAGTGGATCACGAGTGACGTCACAGCAAAGGGAAGTAAGTCATACGAACTTTTATTAATCAGTGCGCTATGACGGTGATTTATGACGTAATGCGTTATGCTAAAATGTTGCAAATAATTTCAATGTGATTCTTTTACTTCATATTTTAATTTTATGAAATAAACCCAACCTGTACATATGACCTTTAAGATTGGTTTTATTGTATAGGACTGGTAAAGTTGGGAAGAACTATCAGTATTCCGTAAACAAAAAGACAAAGATATGAAATCAAAGACATGGAAAGACCAAACTGAAGAAAAACAACAATATTAATCCACTGTCACAAAAGAACTTGTCTGGTGTTTAACACTGTATCAACAATTTTTCAGATATGTAACAGTTTTCATGGATCCACCATTACTAGCCTAAGACCCTGAAGTGACAGTCACAAAAGAACAATTTTTTTTCTACAGTTTTGATAAAAGTTTTGAACATCACCTGTTCAAAAGGCAATAGAATGGTTAAGTTGGTATAATCAAAAACCCTATATTGTGGCTACTCACTTAAATCAACTCAAAGAGAAGATTCTAATGAGTATATGCAAAATAGGATTTAGCTTTAAAGTTTCTGAAAAACCTCCTGTTAAGGACTCTGACACACCCCTTTTCTTAGTGACAAGGTTGACCTATAACTCTAAGGCAACCCGCCTTCATGCACCTTCTATCATTTTACCCACCACTTCAGGCATATATATGTAAAACATAACTGATATTGATGGATAATATCCTAGGTAAAGGTACAATTTTAAAATGTGACATGCCAATGGATACAACCACCTGTTACTTTGCAATATTGCTTCTCTTCATATCTTAATAACAGAAAATGTTGTTTAGAACTTTTGCAAATTTTATGTGCTAAATAAAACCCTACCTTTAAACTAGAGGCTTGATATCAAAGTTGATGGTTTAACATACTCCCCAATGTGGGAATTGTTTCAAATTCCAAGCAAAAGCAGATGACTAAAAACAGAAATAAAAAACATAACACGTATTGATAGTCATCTGTTGTAATAAAAGGATAAAATACTGCGGTAAAATGAGGAATTTAGAAGCAAGTTGAGTTCAAGGACACACCAGATAAGAAACAAAGTCTAAGAACTAATGAAAGAAAAGATTCCCTTTACCAATTACCAAACAATAACGACATCTGACCAGCTTGTCGCAGACGACTTAAGAAAACATTGCGGGAAATGGAGAAATTGCTCTTAACGAGCAATTTCTCATTTTCTCACAATGATTTCTGTCCTATCAGAAGATAATTTTCAATTTCATCACATTTTAAAATGTTGTCTGCAAACTCTTTCAATTTGGGACAGGTGAACAATTTGGCAATTGGTAAAGGGTTAAATTTGTCAACAATAAGGCACACTGACTCATGGGGGTAGCAAGTACTGGGTAAGTATAAACAAGTTTCTTCAGACCTACAAGCTGATGTCATCATTTCATCAAATACAAATGCACAGATGTGACACAAACACATGGTACAGTCTTTGTAATGAGAAACTTGACAAACTTCTCTTTTTCTTTTCAAACTCCTACCTTAATGGTAATCATTACACTGTCTCGCCAAACATATCTTCAATAGTCACTTTACCCATTACCAAACAATAACCTCATTTGACCAGTTTGTTGCAGACGACTTTAGAAAACATTGTGGGAAAAGGAAAAATCTCTTCTAATGAGCAATTCAATCTTTTCCCACAATTTATTTGCACTATCAAAGGATTATTTTTCAATTGCATCACATTTTGAAATGTCGTCTGCAAACTCTTTCAATTTAGGGCAGTTGAAAATTTGGCATTTGGTGAAGGGTTAAACCACAAATTCACACTACCTCAATTTGGTAAATTATGATCTAGAAGTTACTAGAAGTCATTGTGACAAAGTACAGAAGCAAGTTAAATGTGTACTAAGACAAGACATGTATATCCTAGCATTGTAATGGTTAACAGTTACCAGTGAGATGTGATTTACAGACATAAATAAACTTACTAAATGCTGAAAACAACTGCCTAACACCCTCTTCTACATCCCATTAACGTACACACGCAATAAAACTTTTAAGCATTTTCCAAATAATACACAATTCCCTTTCCAAACAGCTGCTTTCCTTAATAAATGCATATTGTGCATTCAATGCAAGACTGAAGTAAGTGTTTGTGAAGGTCTAACTTTAGTGTTGCATTGAACCGTTGATTTGTCCAATGATGAAAGAGGAATACAGTCAATACACAATGGCTTTTGACAAGAAGAGTGGTGATAGAGCAATAGGATAAAATATTAATGGACAAATAGGCTTCAATCACCTGAGTTTATGTGAAACAGAACATATGGGGATGAAAAAAAGAAAGGATTGCATACCTATCCACTCTCAGTACCTTTACTGCACCCTTTTATCCCATTACCTAACAATAACGACAAATGCCCACTTTGTTGCAGACAATTCTGGAAAACATTGTGAGAAATAAAGAAATTGCTCTAAACAAGAAATTTCTCCTTTCCCCACAATGTTTTCTGCCCTATCAGAAGATTATTTTTCCATTTCATCCAATTTTGAAATATTGCCTGCAAGCTCTTTCAATTTAGGACAGTCGACAGGCGTTTGGTAAAGGGTTATCCAAAAAAACAATGTTACATTAAGAGAAATTGCTTCATACAAGAAATTTTAATTTCTGTCACAATGATTTCTATGCACCATCACATAGAATATACAGTTGATAACACTTTAAATCTATATCAAGGTTTGATGCAATACTATGGTTATTGCTTGATGTTTGTGAACAATTTACTTTAGTATTGCATTCAGCCCTCAAAAGCTCCTACAAAATTTACATTCTCAAGAGGGGATTGATTAGGCTCCGCTAAATATATTTAAGCGATATTTTAAAAGAAAGAAATGCAGCCTTTTATTGTAAAATCATTGTAACTTACAAATAAATATTGTGCTTGTATAAGGCAATTCCTTCTTCATTTACTTAAGAAGGGAGAAATGGCCTGTTACAAGCACATTCTTTATTCAACACAATCTTCTTGCTATCAATATCACTATCAAAATGGCATGAGTATTCAATGCAGGTCTATAGTAATTCCTTCAACTTCGAAAAGGACTTATCAGTTGTGCAATGACCCATTTGTATGAAAAAATGTTTATCGATTTAACCCTTTCACAAACAATAATGACATTTGACCACTTTGTTGCAGATGACTTTAGAAAACCTTGTGGGAAAAGGATAAATTGCTCGTAATGAGCAATTTATCCTTTTCCCACAAGGTTTTCTACCCTATCAGAAGATTATTTTCCAATTTCATCACACTTTGAAATGTCGTCTGCAAACTCTTTCAATTTGGGACAGTCGAAAATGTGTTGTTTGGGAAAGGGTTAAGCTCAAAGATTATGAGGGGCTGTCGATGGCCTACTTATGCTTTCAACTAGGACAAGTCAAAAATATGTATGGACTAATCTGTATCATCAATCAATAATTCAAAAATCATTGTAACAAAAGGTAGAAAGCATTACCAGCCAGAATGTTTTTGAATGTTGTCTGATGCAAAAGGCGCTTGAAGGCATAGATCTGGTTTGGGGAACAAGGTTGAAGCTTGACATGCATTCTTCTAAAAGCCATTAATGGTTATTCAGGTTTCTGTGCCTCTGATAATTACTGTACCAGATGTTGCTTAGTCCAATTGAAGGATAAAAGGCCCCATTTTTCAAATTTCACATGCCAATTTCTATAATGTATGTGCCCTCTCAAACCTGTTTAAAGCAAGACCTATTGATGAGATGCCATGCTATATTCTAAAGCAAAACAAACAAAAACAACAGTCATGAGAGCAACTAGGTAATAGAGGAACAATTTAGTGCAGCGATGTGAAGTTAAGTTAAACCTTTTAACAAAGACATTGCAAGTATGCAATGGGGATTAATTTGCTAAAGTTTAAGTCAGAGTTGTGGTACTTGGTCAGTACAACAGGTGCTTGAAACAATATTCGATAATATCCCAATATATGCACTATATACTATATAGTATATACTGCATGTATTGGGATATTATCGAAGATTGTTTCAAGCACCAGTCCTGTGGTCAGTACCATAAAATACATCATGACCTTCCATAATTATATGTTTGAAGTTTCAATTGATTTGCTACATAATTTAATCCCCTTCCCATGGTGATGCACTATTAGAGAAGGGCCTGTCTGAACTGCAAACTCTACAAAGCAACCATTCCAAGACGTCTGTGCAATACTATGGTAAGACTTTCACTTAAATTGACTGTACAGGCAACCTACAGTGATTTTCTTTCCTTATATGTTTGGTACTGTAAAATGGACCCATTCCGAATCAAATCATCTGAATATTTTTCCCAATAAAGCAAATGTTTGATTTTATTTATTCCTGAAAAATTTCCAATTTTAGAGAAATATGCCTTGATTGTCCCCAATTTGTCCGGTACTGGACATATTCCCAAAATTTGGGGGGGAAAAACCCCGCAGACTTATGATAATGGATTATACCCTGTTATCATTATCATTGTATCTGTAAAGCCAATGGGACATGTTGAGATTATTATATGCATTTAAATCCCAACTTCTTTCACATAGTTATTATAAACGCAATGCAAAATAAGGTAGGCTAGTACTGGACAATAATTGGGTATATCAGACATCTCATCGGGGTTTATGGGACACCATTTTAGGACACAGAGTTAATCAGACAATTCAATGCTTTTTGAAACCTTGTTTATTTATATAAATAAATGCACGAAAAAGGTGCTGTGGGTCAAAAACCTTCCATATTTTGTTTGTGAGAAGTAAACATCATTACTTAGCACTGAAAGTTGTAGATTTAACCTTTAATATCTGCATGCACCTTGTTTTCATCAAAGAACTGAAATAGGAAGTCAGTCTAACAAGGTGTGTTGTCCAATGAAAATACTCCAATTTAAAGTTGACCAATCACGTTGTTTATATCAAATTCTTCTGGAGGGATATCAATGGGGATAGCAATACAACTAGTCAAACTTATTCGACATTGCTATTTTATTTTCTGTTGGGGCAAGTGTTTTTAATTTTCTCACGTCAACCAACATAGACTGTTTTTGTGTTCACCCTGTAATGAAAGGTGTATGCATGTTATTGTGAAGTAAGGGGTTAAAAATTACTTTTATTCAGACAATTCAAAATCGTTTCTTTGAAAACTTTGGTTTGATATACCTGGTAGTAAGAGCATGATAAAAGACAGATCAATGTTGTTAAAATCCTCGATAATTCAGAAACAAATCTATATAATGCACCAGTTGCTTGAGTTATACTGTATATTGTTCAAGAGGGTGTAATTAGAGAAGATCCAAGTACTGTTTCTATTCAGAATTAGCAGGAAGCTAGGCAAGTAGAAAAGGTCACTAAGTGTAAATCAATCCTTTCTTACATAATATGGATGTATGGGATATCGACATGTACAACTAGGATATGATCATTTGATTGTTACTGGTATAAAAACTATTTAGAATGAAAATATTGGTATTCAAATGTAACGATGAAAATGACCTAAGGTCATTAAATGAATAGTTTGAATGTTTGATGTGACAAGGGATATTGCCCAGCGCAAAACATTCTCCATTTTCCTGATTACAAGACTGTATCAAGTAATTTTTAAAAATGAAAAACAACAAAAACAAAGCATGGAGAATAGTATGTTGGTCTATTTTACCAGTTCCATATTGTCTGATGTTCCCAAGCATTACTCTTTGATAAACAAAAGTCTGAAAATGCTTCCATACACTATCCCTCCGTTAAAGTGGCCTCGTGATTAAGGCGTCAGCCTCTGGTTGGTGAAGTCAAAAGGTTCAATTTTAGGAGCCAAAGGAGGCGTTTAGGAAAATGTTTCTTGTAGGACTTGTTCCAAAATAGCGGGTTCATGAGCTGTGGGCTAGTTAAGCTTATCGTAACCATCTTATATCTGCTTTTCAACTGGCATAATGATGGAAGTTGGGACGTATTTGGTACAATTAGTGAAAAGTGTCTCATAAGCCAAAACTGGCTGGGTCTTACACAAGAGGTTACTCTAAAATTAACAAATCCTTAATCTTTACAGAATCCTTAATCAGAATTGGTGCACAATGTCATTCAATTTAAAAACATTAGAGTAATGGAATGAAATAAAAACTCATTAAAGTGACAATATCAAACATTGTACATAGCAAAATAACGGGGTTGCTACTCACAGAATGCTGAAGCTTGATTTTGTGGCATTTATCCTATGCGATTTCCATCTCGAATAACAACAAATATATTATCTAACCTTCTAGATGTGGGTCAGTCGGTTATATCGACAAGAAATGAGAAAGGTAGTCACCCTCGATTGAGGCAGCATCTCTTTGTCTAGAATCAAGAAAAACACGAGCTTACCGACTTCGAGATGTCCTTCTCTGCTACCAAAGCGTCGTAAACGACCAAATGCAAAGCGTGTGAAACACGCACGGTTAAAACACAGGCGAGAATTTCATGTTTATTTTGCAGTTTCGCAGGATGAGATCGTTTGTTTTTATTAAGAACCGAATCACAGTCAATTAAGACTAGGAAATAATGTGAAGGTAAATAGTTCCGAATTCCTCAGATTCGTTTGATTCGAAAATATTCTTTGAACGTTTAGAAACAGATTCATTTGTGTTCCATATTTATTTTGCATCATATGACTATTCTAACAAAGAATGAAAATGAATATGTTATAACTTCATATTTTCCCTTTCTTTAAAAATTTGCGCGGAAGGACAACAGAACTATTTTTCTTAAAAGATGGTACCGTTGACTAACCTTGGACCGGGTACCAACCATTCGAATAAAAACGCTGAAATTACTGAAGGCGTTAATTATTCTTCTAATTATTGTTTCATCGTATCCATGGTTTCTGTGATTGGTCCAAATTCAATGCCACACATTAAATGACATTAAGTGTAAGAAGCGATATTTCATTTGATGAAATGTTGACTATTGTGGCAACAGAAGAAATGACTTCGTTATTCGTTTTGTTATGTTATCACAAATATTGCTTCAGCTGCCTATACTTCATACACGCCAATATAACAAGAAAGGATCAAAACCTTCGAAATTAAATTATCTTGTTTCAAGAAAGTGAGTCGAAATACAGAGGAAAAGTCGCCATGTAGGCCTAATGTTTGTACACATTCTGTCAAACAGACAGAACGAAACAAAAGAACGAGTCAAATGAAACGAATTTCCCACCACTTATTTTAAAATTCGTCCCCATAAGGTACATAACATCCAATAACTTGATTGTCATAAAACAAAATTCCAACAAGTATACGAACCAATTAGTGTGACATGGCACACAATCAGTGAAGTAAGCAAACTTCTTAACTTGGTGGCATTTGTCGTTCTGAAGGGGAGGAAAAAGACATAGAAAGTATCTATTTAGTTGGTTGTTTTTTCCCCGCGATTAGCACCCATATCAATGTTTCTTGTATTTCTATGCCAGTACAAAGAAGGTCTGTTAAGCCAGGTATTTGGTATGTTGTTTAAATCTAAATGAAAGGGAACCATTCTAAAACAAAAGGGAATGATAGAGCATAACGTCGTCACTTTAAATGTTCAGCTTTATTCGAAAGTTCAGACTCTGTTCTGTTGATCTCCAACGTACCGGATGAAAGAATGCATTACCAGAAAAGAAAAGGATTATCTCCTAGACCTATGTGGGGAATTGCCAATAGGACAAGATATAGAAAACGTCTTAAACTGAGTTTTAAAGATACCAGCATGCAATGTGGATATGAAAGCCTATGGTATTTACTGTGACGGTAATAGGGTTTATGTATAAATACTACTTCTACAGTCTCGCTGTGGAAGCCGGCTTTTATGGGTGATTCGGTAGAATGGTTGGCTTTCTCTCGAAGTTAAGCAATATTCATCACGGTAGGTACCTGAGTCGGTGACCCACGATGGCTTTACTCCGAAAGGGACCCGATACACGTAACTAAATTGGTGGCAGCGGTGGGATTTGGTTTGATACTACCATCATTCACGTACACTTACTATAGGTCGTCCCATGTCCTCGATCCTTGTTTCTGCTATGAGGTAGTGTCAATAGTGGCAGTAGTAGCCTACCTTCTTGAATTGTTAAAAATGTCGATGACTGTCCATGTATGTCTTTGTGACATGTGTGACTTCGAGTCGATGTCAAGAGAAAGGTGAGAGAAATGTGACAGTGACAGGGTTAATGTATAAATACTACTTCTACAGTCTCGCTGTAGAAGCTGGTTTTTATGGGTGATTCGGTAGAGTGGTTGGCTTTCTCTCGAAGTTAAGCAACGCACTAAGTGGTTAGTACCTGGCTTGGTGACCCACGATGGCTTTACTTCGAGAGAGACCCGATACACGTTGCATTACCATGGACCTTGAGAAGCAATGACAACGGAAGTGTTTGTTTTACATCGATTGTGAATGAAGCTTAATTCAGCCAAACAAGATGAGCTCTCAAACGCTGATACATTGAAACCGTGATCAGTGAAGGGGAAGATGAAAGGTATTGCGCATGTAACGATCGGACTGAACAAATTGCTAGACTATATAAACCATGACTACATCTGATCACTGATAAACACTATTTTTGGGGACTCCTATTTTTGGTTTATTGATATAATGTCTTTAGCCACAAACATGCACATCCTCTATAACAAAGCACAGGCTCCCATCTTGCACAAATGCTTTGTCCATTACTCCAAGCCCACAAAGACTCGCCACGCGTATTAGCCTGTGAAAAACATGTGGCTAAAGCGACTTTGTTACCAGAAAATGATCATCACATCACCAATGCAACAAACTGAGCAATCTGTCTAAGTTCCTGCTAAATTTATAAACTTCCAATTACCGGCTTTATAATTGACACATCGACTAAACTCTGAAAAATAAATTCATAATGGTTACACATTGAAATTATGTCGAAGAATCCGATAACAAATGCACGTGTGCACGTTGATACGGCTCTCTAAAGCTCTTATAGTGAAAACAGCTCCGACAGACGTTCGGTGCGGAGTTTTGTCGGTCGGTCAGTTTGCAGTTTCATACCTGATTCTAATGTTTGAAGCAATAATAAGTAGTGACCCATCCATAGCGGTAGGTAGTCGGCGCTAAGTAAAATAAGTTTCACTTTTTTCTATTATATTTTTACATTCTTTTTATCTGCACTGTCATAGTATTCAATATATGCACGTTAACGTGAGCCTACCAGTAATTATCGCGCAGCGACTTTTGGCAGATAGAAGTAGAAGTAAAAACCCAAATTTCAAAGCCACGTCTCACAACAGTCATACATGTATTTAATAAGCTAGAACAGCTTAATTGTTGTTCTCGGAGTCTGCCATATCTGTGACAACATTGAAAGTCTGTGTGTCATCCTCAAAGAAGAATGTATCCGAGTTAACTTGCAAAACATTTTTTCGTGTTTTTTTTTCTGTTATCTTTCATGCTCTATATTTTATGCAACATTCATTTTTACACGTTTTTAAATTAGTAACAGCGCGTGTAATATCCGGTAACCGACTCCCGGAAAATCCCGCAAAGTACCCACGGTCCGGAAAATCCCGGTATATGGAAGCTGGCTCAAAGCGAAAATTGAAAACCAAAATTGACAATTGAGGGAACCCAAAATTGAAATGGTGAAAAAGAAAGCGATTGAATACTGAGGTGTTATCCAGACATTATGGGCGTAATTGACCAGCTTCAGAAAAGTGGGAAAGGAAGAATTTCTTACGAAAGAGAAGGATCACCAAAGAATTTAAAAGTATTCTTGATAATAAAAATAAATTCTATTTATAATGGGTTTTCGCGGATGTCAAAGGTTATTTTGTTTAGATTTTACTCAATACAACGCTGGTTTGGGATGATTAGTTCACCATAATTGAATGGGCAAGGAAGAACAATTGACTTGTATTCATTTAAAAGGTAAGAAAATAATTGGAGACTGGTAGGTAACTGGTTGCAAGGTGTCGGACACATAGTCAGAAATTCTCCTCTCAGCTGATCTGATGAGGCTTGGCCTGAATGTCATACTTACTTAGGGTTTACTTAGGGTTGGTTCCCAGCACAGGTCCTCTAGGGTCCTCTTCGCCAGGCTCGTTATTTTCATTAATTGTATTTATCCTACATGTATTATGTTCTCCGGTCCCATTAATTTTTATTTCTGCCCTATGACTATCATACAGGACCTCCTGTTTATGCCAGTGTTTATCTAGTCTGTTCTTAAATGAATTAATTGATGGCGCTGAAACAACCTCCTCGGGAAGGCTGTTCCAGACTCTCGAAATTCTTATTGTAAAGGAGTTCTTTCTTACATTAGATGCACAATGTTGTGGAAAAATTTGAAGACAATTTCTTCTTTGACTGTGTCTGAGTGAGCAATTATTAATAAGTTTGTATCCCCAGTATCATATAATTTATGTATAAATTTGTATGCTTCTATCATGTCACCTCTACATCTTCTATAGGATAAGGTCGGTAGTTTTAATCTTCTATGTCTCTCGGGATATTCCAAGTTCTTGAAGCCTGGTAGTTGTTTTGTTGCACGCCTTTGTACACTCTCAGTTCTGTCTATATCTATTGCTTTAAATGGTCTCCAGGCTGCACCTGCATATTCTGAATGTGTTCTAACGAGACTTTTATATAGTGGTTTGAATGTTTCCTCATTGAGGAACTGAAATGATCTTCTAATAATTGCAAACGTGCTGTTAGCTTTCTTTATTTTTTCGCTGATGTGTTTTTCGAAATCCAACTTCTCATCAATAATAACTCCTATATCTTCTCATATGTAGTTTTGTTTATGTCTATTCCTCTAAGATTGTATTTTGTATCAATATTCTTTCTACCAACATGCATATGCTTACATTTATCTGGATGAAATTTTAAAAGCCACATTTCACTCCATTTAGACATTTGATCTAGATCAGATTGCAAGTTGTCAGAGTCTTCCTCGTTTGTGACGATTTTGAACATTTTTGTGTCATCCGCAAAAAGAAACGCATCCGAGTTGACTGACGTCGAGAGATCATTGATGTACAGTATAAATAGTGTGGGGCCAAGGACAGACCCCTGGGGAATGCCTGATGTAACTGGGGCCCATTGGGATTTTTCTCTGTTAATTATTACTCTTTGTTGTCAGTCTTGTAAGAAACTTTGTATCCATTTAATAATTGACTCATTGAAATTATACGCCTTCAGTTTTTGTATAAGCCTCTTATGTGGTACCGTGTCCAATGCCTTCTGGAAATCCATGTATATGCAGTCTATTTGGTGTCCGTTATCTATAGCATCAGTCCATTTTTCCAATACATTTAATAATTGAGAAGTGGTGGATCTTCCAGCGATGAATCCAAATTGTTTCTTCGAGAAAAAATTGTTTTGTTTCATGTAATTATTAATATGCTCTCTTATAAGTGACTCCATAATCTTACATACAATTGAAGTAAGGCTAACTGGACGATAGTTCCCGGCTTGACATTTATCTCCTTTCTTATAGAAAGCTGAAACATTGGCTTTCTTCCAATTGTTTGGTAGACTTGACTGTTTTAAGGATTGTTTAAATAGAAGACTAAGTGGTCTCTTCAGTGCGTCAGCTGCCTCTCTAAAAAGTTTTGGGTGCATTTGATCATCTCCTGGGGTCTTGTTAACCTTTAGTTGATTGAGTAGCTTAAATATGGAATTTTCTGTTATATTAAGTTCATCCATCGTGATGGTTTGTGACCTGTCATGGAGCATTGGAATCTCACCTTCAGGTTCTTTCACAAAGACGCTTCCAAAAAAATTTAGCTTATTATTTTATACTTATAGATCTATTCCTGACTGTTATACGTATTGATGGAAGCCATACCCACACCCTTTATGGGGGTAATGGGGAACAATTTCCTGTATATGAGCTGAGAAATGCAGGACAAAAAGGAGCAAGGTCTAATGTTGTGAACTCAAGACTTAAGCAGTGGTGGCAAAATCTATTGTCCGTATGGTTCAGCTTGTCCTAAAGCGTTAATGGACAAGTGAAATATTAATAAAGTATTCTATATAACCATTATATGGAATGGCGTAGGAACGGATTTTGCATTTACGGACAAGTAGAATTAAAATCAGATTTTGCCACCCCTGTCAAGGGTTTTTGGTTTGAGCCCCACCAATACCTTTAGTCATCTTGGAGTGTCCTTTGGCAAGACACTTAAGCCAGAGCCTTACACTTGTTAATCCAGGAAAGCCATAAAGCAAGTAAATAATTATTGGCACTGCATCAAACCCAATAAAAACAAAGTTAGAATAAATAAGATAAAATTACTATTTTTGTTTCAGGATTTTCTCAGTACCTGCACCTCCCCTCCGTCCATCCATGTGTCTCCAAACTTTGCCCGTAACCACAGCAAGAATGAGCAAGCAGATGGTGATACACAAAAATCGTTTGTGGACCCGAAAAGGTCTTCTTCCCCTGTCAGCTCAGTCGAAGATGTAAAGGTATCTAAGCCAGAGTAAGTATGGATGTGTAGGACATTTTTCCGGTTATACATGTTTGAAATTGATTGTGTTAAGAACCAAGTGGCAAAGGGCTTTTGTCAAGATGTTGTACTTTATTATTTTTTCACTACTTTTCAAATATGATTATAATGGAAAATATATTCATAATGGAGAAAGGGGCTTAAATGATAAGAAAACAAACAAACATTTCTGTTAGTAGCGACATTAAACAAATCACAGCACTATAATCATGGTATTATTACGACTCTATTATATATGTGAAAAAGCCTTCAGTGACTAGGAAGAAATATTCTGTAGTACTTTTAAAGAAAATACCCAGAGTATTGATAGGTACATTGATTGTCATGATTCGATTGAAATGCTTTTGAAAAGTAAGAAATACCTCAATCATGGCAACATGTCTTGATGTCATATGATGCGGTCAAGTATGAGAGTATTTGTTTTTATTGGTTTCTTACATCACATCAACAATTGTACAGTCTTATTTTGATGCTAGTATAGGCTCATGATAAATTTGGAAGATTGCTTTCTTTACTGCCCATAAGGGCTTGTAAAGTTGATTAAAACCATTGGCTTGTCAAAGAAAGCTTCCCCTTCATTAATGCACACCAGGGCAGGTCTAGCAGGTTAGAACCATCTTCATTCTGTTAATCAGCCAGAAGACTTTGATGGTTCAATGCAAGACTATATAGTAAGTGCTCCATAAACATGAAGCACTTACTATAGTATTACACTGAACCCTCGCCTTCCCCTCATAAAGATTCATAAACAGAACTGAGATTATAAACCATGTGGAGAGGGAAGTTTGATTTTAAATTCTATACTCTGAAGAATACATTGTTATTGCCTGTGTGGAATTGAATTATAACTGTACACCTTACAGGAGGTCAACATCGCAAGAAGGGGTCCAGAAAGAAGTGCCAAGACCTTTCATCACGGCAGAATTCAGCAAGTCTAGGCTATCCATACAAAAATATGAAGAAGAATTGGAATCTAATGCACGGGTGGGTAGTAATTTATATACATCAGGTTGGGTAGTAATTTATATACATCAGGTTGGGTAGTAATTTATATACATCATGTTGGGTAGTAATTTATATACATCATGTTGGGTAGTAATTTATATACATCAGGTTTTTTAACTCCACCATAATTATACTCTGAGAAGGGGTCATGCATGGTAGTAAAGGTAGGGGACTTGAAACTCTGAAATCTCATGTTTGATTCCCCAGAACTTCTGCATGGATAAAAGTTTTCCGTATTATGACGGAATTCCGTATTTCCGAATCTTCGTCAGGGCCGTTTGTCCAAATCGCATATATTCAGGAGAAAATTGGGGGGGGGGGGGTAATTCTGCGTAAAATTTCACCATGACATTCCTGACGTCCAAGGACCGGCAGGTCAAATTGTTGTTGTTATCTTCACTAAACGGAGTAAATAAATAACGTCATCCCATTGGTTAAGAAAACAATGATAATATGGGATTACGTTATTTATTTATTCCGATTAGAAAAAGTAATGGCCGACTCCAAACGTCAAACAGTGAATATTTATTGTTAATATCGCAAATGTGAATTGTGTGTCCGATGCCCGATGTTGTAACCGCATCATATCGAAAGAGAATGGACATATCTTTCGAAGGTATGTGGCTTTTGGATATTTTCGGGGAGGAATTAGTGAAAATTTGCTAAAAACTACCGGTTTCGTGCATCCGTCCGTGGACGTCAGGAATGTCATGGTGAAATTTTACGCAGAATTTTGTGAAACTCTTTGCTGTTTCTGATTGCATTGATGGATTTTGATAAAACAAAAAGTGTTTTTGAAAAGAAAAATCATTCCTAGATACGATTCAGTAGAGATTTTTGAGATCCTGTCAATTTTAAGTGACTTTTGGGTGATTAGTAACTTTCTCATCTTACAGTTACTGATTGTGAAAATAAATTGACATTGTGTAGATCAACTTTCTGCTTTTCTAACTTTTGAACCTTTGGTTTGTAGTGTTGTCATCTATTTCACCTTCAAAATGTAGAGAATAATATCAGTGTTTAAGTATATTTATAGGCCTCAGATTGCACTCCGATATGTTAAAATCCAGGAGCCCTGTACCCACCAGGCCCCCAGCTTGAAATTTCAGTATTTTCACTTTTCTGAACTTTTAACCATGCTTCTGGTCTTCTTGGCACTGTGGTTAAAGTCTAGGACCTTGTGACATTTGGGTCCCAGGTACAGTTCTCGCAATTGAATATCTTGTGGGAGTGCCCATGGGCAAGACACTGCAGAGCCTACCTAAAACTGGTGAAATCGAGGAAAGCAGTAAAATAACAGAAATACTTATGACACAGCATTCAATCCCATATTAAAAAGAATGATTTTTAAAAATCTCCTACGGCAAGCAGATAAATCCTGTTTTTATTTCATTTAAGGTGAAGCATGAAATAACAATACTGGTACTGGTGAACTCCAGGATAACTGAAATACTGTGGGAATGGCTTAGTCACTTTACCAAACGCCAAATTTTCGAATGTTCAAAATTGAAAGAGTTTGCAGACGACATTGCAAAATGTGATGAAATTGGAAAGTTATCTTCTTATAGAGTAGAAAACATTGTGGGAAAAGGAGAAATTGCTCGTGGTGAGCAATTTTTCCTTTTCCCTCAGTGTTGTTCAGAGTGGTCTGCAAAAAAGTGGTCAAATGTCGTTATTGTTTGGTAATGGGTTAAACTCCACATGAACAAAAACAATATTGGAAAATTTCAGAGAGCTCTCCTTGAGAAGAAGCGTCTGTTCGAGGAGACAAAATGGAGACTGGCGAGAGAGGCGGAGGTTTATATGCAGGAGCACGATCAGCAGGCTAACTTTGATGTCCTCATGAAGATACAGAGTATAGAGCTCAGCCATGAGTCACAGTAAGTTAATTTTGTTCTATTTGTTTGATTGAATCTTAAAGGGACTATCTCATAGATTGAGATTTTAATTTGATTTTAATGTGACGTCCCACATCAAGCATACAGTGTCAAACTTGTAAAATGGTAATCAAAATTAAAGAAATATGTCATGAGATAACCTTGTTAAACAATTAAAAAACAATGTTTCTTATCTTATTCTTCAAATATGTTGTAATAAGTTCAATGAATCTCAGGTGAGCGATTCTAGGTCAATCATGGCCCTCTTGTTCAATTACATTACAATGCACAGCATGGGTCATAATTGGCTTAACCCTTTACCAAACAATAATGACATTTTACCACTTTATGCAGACGACTCTCGAAAACATTGTGGGAAAAGGAGAAATTGCTTGTGATGAGCAATTTCTCCTTTTCCCACAATTTTTTCTATTCTATCAGAAGATTACTTTTCAATTTCATCACATTTGAGATGTGGTCTGCAAACTCTTTCAATTTGGGACAGTTGAAAATTTGGTGTTTGGTAACGGGTTAACTGTCAACAGGGGCCAGTCTAGTTAGTCAGAACCATCAACATTCCTTCAGTCTGACGACTACCTCTTATAAAAAATCAAATCAAGCTTTTTGATTCAAATTATATTTGGGATAGATTTTATAACTTACTTACAGGCTTTACCCGGGTTAGCACTGGTTTAGCTTTTGGTCTTCATCCATCTTTTACGAGTTGTGTATATCAATATTACAGTCTTTCCGAAATATGAAAAAAACTGCCTGTCCACCGGACAGGCAGTCTTGAAATTGTTGCCTGTCCGAAACCAAAAGTGCCTGTCCGAATTTTTTTGTCATAGAAATGCTTGTTTTAGTACACGTTAGTGAAGCGTGATATTTAGCAGTCTGTATCACTGTATTTCTAAAATTTTGACCTTGTGTAGAGGCACTGTCATTGGTCTGTATGCCAGTCCATGGTATTATCCTAAGAAAACACAGTTTACTACCAAATAGTAGCAAGTTCGCTGAAAATTAATAATTTACCTAGTCTGAGCTTGGTGAAAATCTAGAACAAAAGTAAATCTAAATAGCTGACGCTGAAAAATAATAAACATTCATGTTTTCAAACATTTATTTTCTCAAGTAGAGCATCAACATTTTGTAGGGGGTCTTGTTCTTGTTACTGTGATATTGTGCAGCTTTCACGTGGGGTTTTGACTTTTCGTGATCACTGATTGCTGATGCTCTAAAGTTATTTGAACCAACAACAAAGCTTGTTGACTTAAGTTTAGGGTCGGCAGCGTATGACGATTTGCATAGTTGGCACAACATCGCGTTTTTTTCTTGGTCAAATATCAACCACTCGCGACCCTTCAGCCACTGCTGCTGAAACGACCTCTCCCTTTTAGCCTCATAATATTTTAATTTCTCTTTTTTTGCCTCTGTAGAAAGTTTAAGTCTCTTAGCTGGTTTCGCACCTTCAACATACTTCAAAAACGACATTTCCAGCTGTGTTTATATGATTGAAAGGTAAAGGTCGTCAACGCTTGTTAGGAAATAATTCATTGGCTGTAATAATAACTAATGAGGCGGATAAGCCAATCAAATCGACGATAACAACGCGCGTAAGGGAGATCACTCTAACTTATTCAAACATTAAAGACCGAAAAATACTCAAAATTACCGACAGTAACGTCGTCGTTTGGTGGTATTTCGCAATTTTGTAATGGTTTTCATATTTAAGTACTACCAAAAAAAATGCCGGACGCACGGACCGTCAGAATGCGATTTTACGGCGGTCCGAAATGAAATTTGCCGGTCGGGACCGGCGGACCGGCACTTTTGGGAAAGTCTGATATTACTGAAATACTGTTGTTAAACATTAATGAATAAACTGTCAAGACATATGCCTTTTGTCTAGTAAATGGTGCTCAAATGTAAATAGGTTGTAAGCAGGTTCTTTCATTTAATTATCCCCAAGTCAATGATGTAATATGCTTTCAGAGCAGTGGAAATTCAGAAGCAGCATAGAAAGCTAAAGGAGACTCATGAACACAGAAAATCGGTAAGTTTTAGAGGTGAATAACAGGGGCATGTAACTCTTTAAAAAAATTGTATTAAGCAGTTTGTTCATAGTTGTGAGGAAATTTGGAAGTTAAGAATTAATATTTTATGATACACACTAAGAATAACCATTGGAAACAATTTAAGATTGTATTTAGATGTTAAGAGCCTGTATACATTTAATTCATGTGTGTTTGAGTCCAGTTTTGGGTTTTTATCCCCATCCATACTGAGTCTGGCACCACAATACAACTGAACAATTGTTGGTGTGTAAAAACAATTAACTCATAGAGCAAAGATTATCTGTTCTCTATAATATCTTTTGGCGAGACAGTTTTTTCAAGCCTGAATACCTGAGGATTATGTATGATTCATGAAAAGGTAAACTGTCACAGTTCAGATTTATTAAGGGTCCTGTGTAGCCCAGTGGTCAGGTTTGGGGACTTAGAACTTTGGGGTCCTGGGTTCGAGCCCCACCAACACCTCTGGTTTCGTGGAAGTGACCTTTGGTAAGTCACTTCAGGGTCCTTGCCTTGTACTGGTGGATCCAAAAAAGCCATTACATAACTGAAAAATTGTTGATATGGCATTAAACACCATACATACCCACAATGTAGGATTTAGAGAACCATTGGAGAAGTTAGCCAGAGGAATATACCTCTTTTATGAACCTTTGAAGTAAGTATGTCATACATTATTTGTTCTTTAGATGGTTAATGCCAAAATGCAGGAGGCAGAACAGACAAGAGAGAGACTTAGGCAAGAGGAACTGAAACTTAAGTATGAATTCTAAACTATCAGTCTTAACCCTTAGAATTCTGGGTAAATTTTCTATAAATAGATTTCTGCTTTCCAAAACCTTAAATGTCTGCTTAATTTTGAAGAGGAAAGATACTCAGAGTAGCAAACAGGTTAGATCACAGGCCAGCCGCCAATTTACTTGGCGGCTGGTCTGGATCCAACCTGTTTGCATAAGTATGAAGTTGGTTCCACCACAATAAGGGTTAAGACTTAACTTCATTCTCAAAAGCATTAAACACACAGAGTGTATTTGGCCAAAAGAATGGCTTCTTTGAGGTCTTGCGGGAGTGTCCTTTGGCAAGACACTTTAGACCTCTAGCTTAGAACTGATGAGTCCTTTAAATCTATAACATAAAAGAAAAATTGCTGACATGTAGTAATACCCAATAATAAATATTTTTGTATGGGTGTTTGATTAGTGAAGTGGTAATTGTCGTTGAATCCGAAAGTAATGCACTGGGTTGGATCCTGGATCACTACTTCAGGGTCCTGATGGCCCAGTGGTCAAAGTTGTGGTCTTTGATTTAGGAGGTTATGGGCACCGTTTTGATACACACTTTATGCTAAAAACGTTTCTTCTTATTTCATAATAGAGCTAAGCAATTTTCGAAAGTTGAGCATCATTGGAATCGACTCTCCAAATGCTTCCAATGACGTGTCACATGGCAATATAAAGTTGTCACTATCCATGTGTATCAGTTTCGACTTATCAAATATTTTTCATTAGTTGTTTAGTGGGCTCTAGTTACCTTTGGTTAATTGAGAGTGTCCTTTGGCAAGACACTTCAAAGGCCTAGCTCTAGTATTGTTGAATTCAGGAAAGCTGTAACCTTACTAAAAAAATATTGACACAGCTTTAAACCCCATAGAAACAAACAAATGATTAATTCTTTAGAGAGTATATGAATTCTATAATGAAATCTTGAGAAGTGTTTAGATAAATTGTAGAACCAGATGATGCATAATAATTGTTATATGGAAGGGATAATAAATTACTTTATGGCTAACTGGAAAAGTTGTTGACACAACATTAAATCCAATACGTAAGTAAAAAAGAATTGCGCAATCATATGGGGTTTGTTGGATTTTCTTTTAGAACCCACACATTGAGAAATTTTGCTATCGCCTTTGGAATAGTTGACCATATTCCAAAGTTACAATAATTGCTTTTGGCAAGCATATTTCATATTTGCTGATTTTTTTTTTAGAAAATTAGTTTTCTTACAAATAGTTGAAATGGTGCAATATAAGTGATTGAGTTTGCATATAACTGCAATCACATTTTACTTGTACAATTATAAATGTTGAATTGTCCCAATTAGAGATCGTTCCCAAGACAAAGAAAATAATGAATGACACGTCTTGATAAACATTAGGATGCTGATGACCTATACTATTTTCTAGGGAGTTGCGAAGACAAGAGCTGCTAGAGAAGATGAATAAATGTGTAAACGACCTGAGCTCGTTAAACACAAAGGTACAGGCCAAATACGGAGCTTGTCAGTACCAGGAAAAAGTCTCTGAGGCTGCAAAGAAGTCACTCAGTTTGATACAGACGCGAGTGACCGCTGCAGAAAAATTAAAAGTGGACTTTCAGCAGAGCGGAGAGCCTTCTCTTAATCTGTTTGAAAAATGCAAGGACCTGCTAGAGCAAAGTGGAAATGCGTATGAGTTTGTGTGTAAGGAGCTGGGTGAGTGGGACTGCTTGAGTTTTCTACTCATTTTCATGTAAAGCTAGGACCAGTCTGACCCATTACACCATGTGGGTAATTTTTAGACCTGGAACCAAGTTAAGGGAAATGAATATTGGAATTGGTTATTTCGTAAGATCTTTTGTTTCTGAGTCCTTGTTATAGTTTAATTATCAACAATGAAATTATTCACTGTTAATTTTTTAGCACACTGAATTTATATTTGAATCTAATTGCATTCAAGAACTCTTTGATATGCCCAGGAGAGGTATTGAATCAGCAATTATTGTATTCAAATGTTGAATACTACAAATTAGATACGATTTATGAGTATGTTAGAAAAATCATTTGCAGCTGAGAAAGAATGCTGTTCTTTATGGAAATTGTTTGATCTTTGATAGGTCCAACACAACATATTATAAGGTAACTATAACAATTTTAGTTAGACACTGCTTTAAACTGAAATCCCATGTTTTCTCATGTCCACAGAGAATGCAGAAAAGGAAGGCCAGAAGGCTAAGGATGATGCGGAGAAGCAAGCTGATCTGTTAAAACAACAGCAAGAGTTAGCGGAAGAGAGACGTAAGGTAGGCTAGCTGGATCATGATCATCTCCCTTCTTAGTTTAGTTTAAATTTATTAATTTTACATTAATTGTCATGGAAGGTTAAAGGTTATTGAACTCAGTCTTGATTGCTTCCTGAAATATTTCTACTTGTACTTGGCCAAATTGTGGGCTAGTCCTGTCATTTTCATCTTGCTGCTAACGGAAATCGAACCCAAGACCCTCTGAACCAAAGGCAACTGCTCTCCCACTGAACCACTGTTGCCCACTCTTTGCATTTATGTTAAAATTGTTTCAAGATGAGGATTGATTCATAACCTGTACCCTTCTATAAATATTGATTCCTGTGTTTGTTATTGTTGCAGCAGGCATCCTTAGGTCAACCATTGGCAACCTCCACTCCTGGACCCTCTACCACTTCCTCCATTGTATCATCCAGTACCCTCTCAGATCTCGCTGCACAAGGTAAGACACTATCAGATTAATAACAACAAGCTCAGCCAAAATCAGTTACAAAGGCTGCCACACCAAGGAAGTGTTTTACTAAATGATTGCTAAAGAGAATATTTCAATTACTCTTAAATGCGTATTATCTTGGATAAAGATACCATATTGCAATCCACAATGTGACACATCGTTCAAAGCGATTTCAGTGACATGTTACTTTGCAATATTGCTTTTCTCATTGTTGAAATAAGAAGGAATATTGCTTTTAACCTTGCAATTTCTCAGCACATGATGTTAGTGACACGCTACTCAGACAATTAAATCAAACATGAAACTGTTAATTTGAATTTTTCACAAATACATAATGGTTTATGTCAGAACTATTTTGCATGATCTATAAATAGAATGAAATAAAAGCCTTGTCTTTGTTTGACCTAAAGGTGCAAGTTTGTGTGTGTATCCTGAGACCTATACCAAATGCATTGAACTCCAAGAGAAGCTAAAGAAAGTGGAAGAAACCATTGTTGTATTAACATCAACACCAGAGGTGAGAAAGATAAAATTTTATTGTTGAAATAAGGTCACCAGTTTGTGTTCATCTTTCATCCGTTTTTATAGGTTTTTGACAGAATCTTATTACTTGAGGGAGTGTAATCTTTTTTTCTTTGCAAGAACTTTTTTCAATAAAAGAATTCAAGAAAATCTTACAAAAGACAAAATATTTGTTGCACTTTTTAAATGGGATGTACTAACCTATTCCCCATGTGGAATTTTGTGACTGCTCAAAATTGAAAGCAATAGCAGAAGACAAAACAAAGTACAACCAAAATAAGAGAAATTTATTCTTTCATTGAAGTTATTTTTTGGAAATTTTCGACATCATATGCATTAAAACGAGATAATTCTGAGCAAGGGAATAGTTTATGCTAAATTTCTCTTTATGTTTATTAAATGTTTTCGAATTTATCTGCGAACGTGTTGAAAGTATTTAATTTATATCAATATCATTATGCTTAGTTAGAGATACAGAAGGCTGTCAATGCACCAATTACTGCCATATTATTTATTTGTGACTGTTCCAAATTGAAAGCATCAGCAGACCACAACAAATTGCATGAAACCTACATTTTGCTTCATCCGTAGCCAATTTTCATAAAAAAGTATGTGATTTTCCCCTTATGTCAGACCATGCATATTCTATAGTTTACGTTATACGTGAAATGTTTTCAGGAACCTGAGATTGCATATACAGTCAAACTTGTGTTAAGAGGCCAGCCTATGGGACAGAGTAAATTGGCTGTTTAAGACAGGTTGGCTGCTTAACAAAAATTGATGTACACTATAAATCTAACAATGGGACTTTCTGTAGTGGTTGTTTAAGGCAGGTTGGCTGCTTAAAAGGGTGGCTGCTTAACACAAGTTTGACTGTATATGTTTCACAAACACATCAATCAGCAATCATATGACTCAGAAACGTGACTGCAACACTGAAATAAGAGGATAATAGCGAATCATCACTTCTTCATCAAACTTGATGCATAAATGTCCATTTTGTCAAATGTATAAATTGCTTGATATGAGAAATTTATTTTTTATCACATTGTTGCATTAAGTGTTCTGTTACAGATGTGACAAAGTGAAATGGAAAGGGTTAAAAAGATAATTTGAAATGTTTACAAAATTTCTGTTATGCTGATGAGACAAAATAATAAATAAAAATGGTTAAACATTCGATTTAAATGTTTACAAAATTGGTTAATGTTAACCACAGTCCTCTAGAATGCAAAGAATTTCATACTTGCAGCTGAAGAAACTGAAGTTTGACATACAAAAGGCAGTCAACACTCCAATTAATGCCATATCTCCAGTCAGTGGAGAGCACCTGCGGGACAAACTGAAGAAGTTACTCCAGCTTCTATCTGGACAGGTGGTCGACGTGGGAAACAAGCAGGTCTCGCTCAAACAGCACCCGCAGGCCCCATTGTTCTGCAAACATTTGATCGCCAGAATGGTCGTGGTATGTATTTGTTGTCCAGTCTTTGCAAAAAAAGGCAATTGCCTGTGAAATTTATCGTGTTGACAAGAATATAAGTTTGTTGGTCCTTTTGATGTTGAAATAGTTATAATTCTTAGTATGAAATCAGCTGAATTGGACAGTGATCTCCTGTTTATTTACCACATGTAAATCTGAGATTATCAACATCTCTGCGTTGCTTAAACTTCATCATGTTATTGCCTTTTAATGAATTTATTCTTCAAAGACAATTTTCATTGGGTAAATTGCCTTCCTGGAGAAAGGGTATTATGAATCCAAAGTTACTTCCTCTAAATAGAACTCAAGAAATTTATTTGTAATTAGTTCAGTCAGTGTTGACAGGTCTGCCATGTCCTAGTTTGTAAGAGTACTGATGTTGAGATGCGAGGTCCTTTTCACACTGCATTCAAATCTAGGTCAACCTATGATTGACTTTTCAAAAGAGGTAGTCTTCTGGTCGACTTTCTAAAATGACGATGGTTCTACCTGACTTGTCAAGCTCTAATGGGCAAATTAGTTTGGGGTATTTCTCCCTTCTTTATAAGCAGGACGTCACAGGGATGACGAAATCTGGTTTTGATATAATTGTACATCAATGCCAAATACTTTTCTGCACTTGTCTGAAAATTGTTCACTCGTCCATAAAGGCTTTTGCATAATTAAACAAATTGATTTTGCCACCCTATATTATAGCTGAAAATGAATCGATTTTGTGTGTCAAACTCTCAAGAAACAAACAACCCTTACTGTGCTATTGTAAGTATCACCTTATTTATTATCCAGAAAAAGGGTGCAGAAATGGTATCATCTAAACACGAGACTGCATTTGCGATAGCCATGGTGGTGGTGGGTCTCTGGAGAGAACAGCCTGATATTGGAGATCTGATACTCGCAATGTTCTACAGGACCTGTCCCTACCTTATACCATACTACATACCCAAAGAACAGGATCAGAGCAACGAGGAGTACCTGAAGTAAGTGTGATCCTTAATGCTCATGAAAATCCGTTTCTCCATATGGGAAGTTGTAACTGGTCCAAATTGAAAGCAACAGCAGACGACAATATACACAGTCAAATAAAAACATGTTGTTTGCTATCTTTGGTAGAAACCATTGCAACAAAAGGACAATTGATATATTTGTTTTATAACTATACATTCAAATAAGACGAATTTAGAAAATTGGCAATTGGCTCGGTAAATGCTTTTGAAATGATATACAGTCGACCCTCGTTTATCCGAACACTTTCGTTCCTAGAAAAAATGTTTGTATTAACGAATTTTCCGGAATAAAGAATATGCGAGTTACAGCGAAATGTGGTTAGTGGCGAAATGTCTACCTTTACACTGTGTCTGTGTATCATGATAATTACTATGAAGTAAGAAACACACAATTCTTATTTTTTTTCTTTTGAAGGGAAATATAGTGTTTATTTGGTTAAACAGGATTTTAAAAAAAATGACAATTTGAAGCGATTTCTTTCGAGAAGTTTAATTTCCTTAAGATAGCTCTGAAGAAGCATATCGATTCAGTAATAATTGAAAATGATTGCCAGACATTGTCTCCTGATCGCTGTCTGAGCAGCCAATCAACACCTTTTACAAACTGAACTATCGACGTGCGACCGTAATTACAATTATGTAGGACCAATCAAATGACAGAATGACCAATTAACAAACAATCAACACCTTCCAGTACACTACACTAGGTGACATGTTATGGTCAAGCGGGTTTTCCGCATTAAACAGTTAAATTAATGAAGGTAAGGACCGTTCCTTAGAAATTCTGTTAGGATGGTGAATAATCCGGATAAACGACGTTCGGACTATCGCGGTTCCACTGTATTTTTTCATTAATTTAATTTCGACTTATTCATTAACTAATGCAATTACCAGTTTTTCATGATGGGTATTTTATCTTAAAGGGAGTTATAATTGAGCAATAGGTCATACTTTACATTTTACTGCTTAACTTCCAACTTTACAGAGCTCGGGGCTACCTTTACGACAGTGATGGTTCTGTGGAGAAACAAGAAAAGTTCCTCAAGCGGATGTCTGGCATAATGCGACTGTATTTCTCCATCATGGTCTCATTCCCGCCACGTGGCAAGCATCCACATGGCATGGAGTATGCATGGAGCTGGTTCTCGCAGGTGCTTAATCTGGAACCGGAACCAGACATCACCGCAACGATGATCTACGATTTCCTCCAGGTCGTTGGACACTCCCTCTTACGGAAGTATAATAAACAATTCCTGAAACTTTTACATATATTGGTGAAAGAGACTGTGCCCAGGCTTGAAGAGGTGTCTTCTGCAGCGGGAGGGGGGTCTCTCTCCAGGTTGAAGCTGCTTTTGGAAAATAGTCTCAGAAATCAAGGTCAGATTCCAGAGCCTGAAGGTTATTTGCGGGCAAATTTCTGGTTGTCATAGAAACAGGGTAGTTTCATGGTGACCATGGATGAATCTATACTCCCTTGAGAAAGTTATTGGCATGCAAATTTCTGGTTGTCATAGCAACAGGTTGAACTCATGTTGACCTTTGATGAATCTTTACTCCATTTAGAAAATTGTTTCCCTTCCAAATTGATGGGTAAACAGAAGCCAATTTCTAAAATGATAAATGTTTTTTGAAAAATAGTAGAAAACAACTTTTGCGCATTATAAAGGTGTTTGCTTTAAAGAAAAAAAATCATAATTTAACTTTTTAGAAATAGGCGTCTGTTAATCATTTTAATTTTGAAAAGCAGCAATTAACATGTGTAAGTAGGGGTGGTTTCTTTATTTTTGAGTCCAAAAAAGTAATAAGCCTTATAAATAGCATTGAGAAAAGGAGAAAATCATCATCATCATCATCTTCATTAATGGCTAGCAGTCCTCAATGGACTATAATGGCCATGCGTGGGGTGTTAGTTAGTGAAAGAGTTGTCAGCCTCTCAAGCTACTCAGTCCACCTGAGAGAAAAAGTGACAAAAGGTTGAAAATGTGCAAAGACCTATCTTGGCCTTCATTGCCTATACAGTGCAACTCAACCTGTGAGTGGTGAAACATTAAAATTGTTAGTACAGTTTAAAAGATAGTAAAAAGAAATCTGTACTGTCTAAGGGATGTGTGGCAACCTAGTCAGTCCTAACTTAAACACAGGGTTTGAGTCAGTACTGACCAAGTATACCGGGAGTGAGTTCCATACCACAATAGTTCTGGGGAAGAATGAAAACTTTATACAGTCTGATGGTGAGTGTGGTATTTGATACGCCAGATGATGGCAATGTCTTGAAGATCTTGGATTTGATGTCATGTATTGGGACGGTGTAATGTCAACAAGCCCATAGTGTATTTTATGGAAGAGGCTTGGACGTGCATTTTGTCTTCTGCGCTCTAAGGACTCCCATTGGAGTCGGTTTAACATCTTGGTAACTGTACCAGGCTCCTTTGAGTAGTTGTTTGCTACAAAGTGGGCTGCTCGTCTTTGTACATTTTCTAGTTTTTGGATATCATACGAATGATATGGGTCCCACACAGATGAACTGTACTCTAATGATGGTCTGACTATTGATTTATAGGCTGCCGCTTTTGTTTCAGGTTTAACTGAATGTATGTTACGTTTTAGAAAGCCAAGATTTTGACTGGCCTTACTTGTAATCTTGTTTATGTGTGGTGTCCATGATAGATTTGATGAAAGTTCGACACCAAGGTATGTGACTTGTTGTACAACAGAGAGGGACTGATTGTGCAGAGTGTAGTTTGCCTTGATCGTTTTTCTTGATTTGGTAATGTGCATAATGTGACATTTGTCCACATTGAAAGACATCCTCCAATTCCTCTCCCATTTCTCCAGTCTGGCCAAGTCTTCCTGCAGGGTCTCTGAATCTTTCACAGATTTTATTTCTCTGTATATGATACAGTCGTCAGCAAAGAGCCTCACCTGCGACTGTACATCAGTAGGAAGATCATTGATATAGAGAAGAAACAGAAGAGGGCCAAAAACGGAACCTTGAGGTACACCTGAATCTACGGTAGCTTCAGATGAAAAAGATCCGTCAACTACCACTTTCTGTTTTCTATTGCTGAAGAAAGCATTGATCCAGTTATTTGTTGGCCCTCTTATTCCATGAAATTTGAGTTTAAAAAGAAGTCTCCTATGATGGACCACATCAAAGGCTTTACTAAAATCAATTATAGCGACATCAACCTGGTACCGTTTAAGTGATTTCGTTAAGTCATGAATGAACCCTACAAGCTGGGTCTCACATGATCGCCTTGCTTGGAAACCATGCTGATTGTCAACTAAAATATGATTTTTATCAAGATGATCAAGGGTTTTACTGACCACAATATGCTCAAGTAATTTGCATGCAATACATGTCAGAGAAAGTGGGCGGTAGTTGCTTGGTTTAAATTTCTCGCCCTTTTTGAATACAGGGGTAACATTTGCCTGGTTCCATTCTGATGGTACATGTCCAGTTTGTAAGGATTTGTTGAAAATGGAAATGTTTGTTTCAATTGCCAGTCACTGTATTTTTCCTTTTTGAATGATACATTGTACTTGTCCAGAGAAATATCTTCAACTGGAAACCCTCTCAATTTTGGACAAGATAAAATAGCTAGTTTTAACCACGATGGACACACATTTATTTGTATCGCCTCATTCCATCTAGTCAAAATATAGATGACAAAAATGGGCTAAAATTCTTCTTCCCACCCTAGACATTTGCAATGTTTTATATGCTATGTCCTCATGGTCTCCAAGATGAATCTTTTTGCCTTTTGGTCTAGAGAGATTATTTGTAAATAACATTATGCTAAAATGTGGGAAATAATGAATAAAATACATGTAATATTTTTTGTTTGAAACGTTTCTTTTATTTCTTTTCTAGCCTTATTTCAAAGGCTCATTTGGCATGTTTGCAGAGCATAGTTTTTAACTTATTTATTTTACATTGATTGTGACGGAAGCTTATTAAATTCACTCTCGATGACTGCTTCCTGGATACTAAACCAGCACTCACACCTTTCATTGGACTTGTCTCAGCAATTTTCACCTTGCCAAATGGGATCGCACATGGGACCCTCAGTACAAGATGCTGACGCTCTACCGGTGCACCAGAGCTTTCACATTTGATTTCAAGCTTGGCAAAACTTTTTTTGGAAAAAAGATTACCATATGTTACTTTTAACTCACTATATGAGAAATGGGGGTCTTCATGTCCTCGTGGTTTAGAGTACAGGGTACCGTTTTACTAAACAAGTTAAGGAAAATATTTTCGTAAGTCATTAATGATACACATGGATAGTATCTTCAATGAAGGTACAATATTGCAATGTGACACATCATTGGAAGCGTCTCGGAGAGACGATTCCAATGATGTGTTACTTTGCAATATTGCTTGGCCCAATTTTGAAATAAGAGAAATTGTTGTTATAGACTTACACAAATCTTAAGCGTAAACTGTTTAGTAAAACAGTACCCAGAACTTGAAATTGCATATCTCCATGTGTTCAAATCAAGGAAAGCTGTCAAATAATTGAAATTCTGTTGATATGGATTGGACCCCCATATAAACAAACAAATATAAACAAATCTAATCACAGAAGTGCTTGATTGGGATTTACATGAGAGGTTGTCAGTTAACAAGGTCACTTAGGAATGCTGTTTGTTTTAACCAGCTTGTCCTCAGAACAGTCCTTCTTAGCAGTCAATGTTGGGGTCTTCATGCATTATTTATATACCAGGCACCGTTATATAACTAAACCACTGTTGATGCAATGTAAAACCCAAGTAAATAAATGGGAAAGCATTAAAGGGACTATCTCACATAGTGTGTTCTTTTGGTAACAAATATTAAAATGGTAAATCATTTATTACAATGGCATGTGAACACATCAAGCCAAATAATTATCATAACACAAGAGTTACACTGACTCCATGGGCCTACAGGTCATTTTCTATTATGGGAATAACATAAATTCTGAGGTTAATATCTGAGTTTCCATTTATCATAGGTTTTCCTCCAATATTGTCTGCCATATCAGAAGATTATCAGTCAAAAATTTGGCGTTTGGTAAGGGTTAAAGCCTGTTAGAAGGAGTGATAAAACTGTAGTTATATATACATACATATTGAAAGGTTCAATGCGAGTCTAAAGCAACTCTTTCAAAAAGTGAATGACTTCTGTAGTCTTGCAATGAACTGTCCATACAGTTTATATCATAAGGTGGCCTCCGTGGCCTAGTGGTTAGAGTACAGAACTTAAAATCACATGGCCCCTCTCCGCGTGGGTTCAAATCCTGAGAGGGATATGGATTTTCATGAGAGGCAGTCTCCCGACTGACTTACGGAATGCCGATGGTTCTACCCACCTTGCCCAGCCCTTATGGGCAGTTGAGTGTGGGGGTCTTCCTCCATCATTAAGAGTCGGGCATCGCTACATAACTGAAATAATGTTGATGTGATGTAAAACCCATATAAAAAATAAAGTATTTATCATAAGTGTTAGGGTCCAATGCAAGACAATAGTAAGAACTTCATGAACTTGACACACTTACTATAGTCTTACATTGAACCACAACTTGTTCATCGTTATCTTCAAAGCTGTTTGAAGACAAATTCATTTCATAACAAAAATCTACTTATAGAATTTACATAACTGCATGTTCTGCTTTTACTGCCTTTTAGCACATTTTCTTTTATTCAATTTTTTTCTGACAATTGATTACAATAGTCCCAATCTCTAGAGAAGTAAATAGTCTAAATTATGACCAAAAAGACTTTTCAAAAGCTCAATTTGTTAGAAAGTATAATTATTTGAACAAAGACAAGCAGATTTGTAAACACAGAAGACTTATTTCAAAATCTTTATTTAGGCAAGAGTATAACATCATAGTGAGCAATTTCTCCTTATATAATATTCTTTTTTAAATTTTGTCTCATGCAAATGCTTTAAGTTGTTTCTATCAGGAGAGGGTTTAGCACTAACAAATCCATTTCCCCTAGCTATATAACTTATTTACAGTTAATACCCAATGTCAACAATAATTGGCTAGTCAATTCATATACACAGGCAAGATATGGAAGTATTACTTTGGCCTTTCTGATCATTTTATATTATTATACAGTTTAACTTTAGGTACAAGATAAAGTCCTAAGCCTGTGACTCCTACAGCTTTCCTGGATCAACCAGTACATTGTACTAGGCTAGGCCTCTGAAGTGACTTGCCAAAGGTCACTCCCATGACCTCTGAGTACTACCACCTTAACAATTGGGCTACGCAGAACCCATGTGGCAAAAAGTTTCAAATCTGAAACCTAGGCGTCAAGTAGTTGTATTTCTCAAGACATTCCTTTTGGAAACTCGCAAATTTGGTAAAATGGTGGAAAACCCTTTCCCAAACAACAAATTTTCGACTGTCCCGAATTGAAAGAGTTTGCAGACGACATTTCAAAATGTGATGAAATTGAACAATATTCTTCAGAAAGAGCAGAAAACCTTGTGGGAAAAGGAAAAATTGCTCGTTACAAGCAATTTTTCCTTTTCCCACAATGTTTTCTAAAGTGGTCTGCAACAAAGTCGTCAAATGTTGTTATTGTTTGGGAAAGGGTTAAGAAATGAATGAGGATAATCATTCATTGCCTTCACCAAAACCATTCCATTTTTTATCATCAAGTTTTATGTAGTTTTTTTTTTTTTAAATTTTTCAAACTTGCAACACCCAAATCATAGTTAGATGACCACTTTTGGAAATATAATTATATCAGAATGTCATGGAATATATATTGCATTTTTCTTTTGTACTACAGACACAATCCTAACAGAAGAGAAAATCTGAAAGTCAAGATAAAATGTTTAAACAATACAGTTTTTGTATTTTGCGTTTGTATACAATTAAAAGTAGCTGTTGGATGCACAATAAATTCAGGAAGCATCAATTTATCTTAGTATGTACAGTACATGTATATGTTACAGGGAAACTGTGAAATCAGGGATTTCGTGAAATCCCTGGAAACTTCAGCGAGTTCATGAAATCCCTAATTCACTTAGGGATTTCGAGAAATCCCTAAAAATGTCAGGGATTTCATGAAATCCCTGAAAATTAAGAGGTCATATTACACAGTTTCACTGACGACCATATGATTAGATTCAGGGAAGTAGTGAAATATAATGATACTATAAAAGTTTTATAGATAACTGTTCATTTTGACTTTAAGACTTATGTAAACTGTTAATTTAGTATAAAAAAACTATTTTTCATTAACTTTCATATTTTTATGTACTTATTCATTTAAACTTTGAAAGCTAAATATATATTTTTTTCTTTTTCTTAAGTAAAACATGTGATTAACTTTAAACAGTAAATTATCTTGAATATGAGTTAATTAAAATAAAAATTATCGAAAATAATAATTTGAGATTTGTAAAAATTTAAGTGCAGGATTTTAGTTTTATTTCTTACTGAAGAAACAGGAAAATGCAGCTAAAGGGATTTTATTTTCATTTGTTTTTACACCTCTCTTTGAACTTTCTCTTTCAAACTATAAACATTATCAGTTTGAAATAATTGATTGATTGATAAGTGATAAGGTTTAAGGTCCCACCAGGCGTATTTTGCCCCCAGACAAGCTGGTTGTAGGCCTATTATGGCGTGGACCGTAAATGAAATTAAAAAGTTTGAAATGTGATAGTAATCAACCAATTTATAGTACTCTTTACATTATGAATTTGTTTTCACACTTTAAAATATCTTAAATTGCATTAAGACATGTATAAGTATGAGTTGTACACAAGTTGATTATCATCGCTCTTGATGTAGATACTTAATAAGATTATCTGACAAGTTTTATTTTATACATAAATGAAATCTTGAATATGATCCATTCAAACTCTTATCATAAATCAATTAATATTATATTTCGATGGCTTGTGGCAAAACTATTGTAAGTCCATCACTTTATGAAGGACTTACAATAGTTTTGCACCAAGTCCTCAATTGTATTTATTACAATTATTATTTAGTTTATCTAATATGAAAGTATTGGTGTAATATATAAGCAACTTAAAGTAGCTTAATTTATTGATAACCTATATAAAAAGGTTGATATCCATACTGTCTGGGAGATATGACAGGGGTTGGTTATAAGGTGTGTTAATTCAGGCTTGCAGGTGTCATAGATAGTTAATACATGAAAGGGGTAGATGGGCAGTGTATTGTGTAATATGCCAATTAAAATACCTACTCAACTGCTTTTACACTGCGTTTTCCTATCCTAGCTTAAACTTCAGTTTTCTTTAGCACCTACAATCTTTTTGCACTGACCTGACTAAAGGTTTAGTGTAAATCTAATGCTACAGCCTTTAAATTTTATTCAACATTTACAACTGTTTTGCACTGAACAAGTATATGTGTTAAAATGTAAACCGTTAGTTCAGCGTTAAATGTTTGTCAATAGCTTAAGTTATCTTAAGCACTTACAATCTTATTGCATTGACCCGACAAATGTTAAGAGAAAATCACATCTAAGAGCCTGTGTGTTTCATTAGGCATTTACACTGGTTTCGCACCGAACACGTTTTATTCGAATACAAAATGTATTACCGTAATTAATTAATTTTGAAGTGAATATTTCTTTAAGCATGCAATTATATTTAATTTAAATAATTTTTGTACTGTAAATTTCTATAAAAAATACAATTAGTATTCTTTTAAATCATTTTTGCACTGACTTTGTATAACTTAATTTATTTTGGTATTGAATAACTTTGATTGATAAAGCCACTGATAATAGTCATTTGTGTGTGGAAAAAAATGTCTAAAAATATTAAAATGTTTATATTTACTTATTGTTATTCTTATCTTTAATTCCATTAACAATTTCTTCATAAGCAAAATAGTTTGAAACAAAAAAAAGTTAAAAATAAGTCTAAAATTATTTTCAGGGATTTCGTGAAATCCCTAACGACTTTTTTTTAGGGATTTCGTGAAATCCCTGACATTTTTAGGGATTTCACGAAATCCCTAAGTGAATTAGGGATTTCATGAAATCGCTGAGATTTTCAGGGATTTCACGAAATCCCTGATTTCACAGTTTCCCTGTAACATATATATGTGGTAGATCTCAAAAGCAATGTCATGCTTTTGGATTAAAATACAATTTTAGGCACTGTATACAGACTTAAAAGAAAAACGATCTTTTTTTGGCTTCAACAGACTTTTCTTCAGTGCATATCAAATAATGGTCAGCTGTTAAGCAGATTTAAAAAATCAACTTTTGACATCCCGATTACCTCACACACATGAACAAGCACCTTTAGATATAATAACAAATGGTATAAAAAAATCAAAGAACCATTGTCACAAATGGATAGTTTGCTCATTGTGAGCAAATTATCCATTTGTGACAATGTTTTCAATGTCAAATATAGGGGTAGAATCCCAATGTTTGTCAGAGTTAATATCAACATGCAAACATGCATTTGTCTGTCAGAGTTTTGTACTTAAATCTTCATTTGTTTAACAGTTATGAATATTTATTTTAAGGCTTTTATCTAGAAGCAACATGAATCAGATCTTTAAAAGAAACCAAGCTAATGTTTAATTCCCTATAAAAATTCCTCATGTCTTCTGACTGCAGTACTTTCATCTCATGGGGTCTATCCTCCGATTGCGAGAATCCATCGGGACCATTACCGCAGCCCCCACAATTCCCTGTTTTTTTCCCAGGATGCACCATAAGTTCACAGTAAGGGGCGAGGCTTGTATACCCGTATTTTTGTATTGTTTGAACCTGGAAACCATCATGTATAGAGTCCTGTAGAGTCTGCACCGTCATACCTGCCCCCATTGTCTTGAGCCCGGTGAAAGACGGCGCCCTGTAGTGTATGATAGAGGAATTTTTGTTAGATACAAGACCTATAATTACATTCCTGACAGTCTTTTACATGATTATGGCTGTGAAAAACTGAAAAACCTTTATCACATTTTACAAACATTTAATAGATGAATTCAGCATTTCTTCTTTTTCAACACCTTAAAAGTATACTAGTGCTCATAAAAACTTCAAAACTGGGTAATATGAGTAATAAATTATGTTAGAATATGCTGAAACATAACGATTAACCATAGGATCATGACAATATAATGCCTGCACTATTTATTATCTATTTTCCAAAGCACTATATTAACAAATTTGGTGCCCACTAATTTAACTTCATTGTTTACATTCGAGTAACATCTAAAATAGCAAGGAGCGCTCGGATTAACGAGTGGCGATCACCTGGTTAGAAAAATCATGTGAAACAAGTTAACATGCTGTCATTTATCCAATATCAACAATGTGACCATTCAGAATGCAGAATTTTCTTGGGTTTTATTGGTTCCCAAGGTTTCTCGGCTGACCCAGTTTATAGCCAATTGTAAACAAACCGTATAGTATTCACTATTTTAAAGGAACATGTGAATGTATTACAGTCTCAAATCCTTTGTAATAGGAGATTTAACCCTTTCCCAAACAACAAATGTTCGACTGTCCCAAATTGAAAGAGTTTGCAGATGACAATTCAAAATGTGATGAAATTGGAAAATAATCTTCTGATAGGCAAAAAAACATTGTGGGAAAAGGAAAAATTGCTTGTCACCAGCAATTTCTCATTTTCCCTTAATGTTTTCTAAAGTCGTCTAACAAAGTGGTCAAATGTCGTTATTGTTTGGGAAAGGGTTAAAGTACTTTTAAGCTTATTTGCAACTATTTTAGTTCTTTCAAAATTTAAGTGTAAATGAGCGCAGGTATGGCTTTAAAATCATAATGAATCATCATTGTATAGTGCGTGTCCTCGGGCAAGTGTACCTTTTCCCAATTTAGTCCTAATGGATTACCAGAAATGCACTTCAGGGTAGCGTTTTACTAAATCATTTACGGAAAATATGTGCGTAACTCAAAACTGATACACATGGATAGTATCTTAAACGAAAATACAATATTGCAATGTGACATGTCATTGGAAGAGTCTCGGAGGGACGATTCCAATGATGTGTTACTTTGCAATATTGCTTCGCCCAATATTGAAATAAGAGGAATTGTTGTTTTAGATTTACGCAAATCTTAAGCATAAACTGTTTCGTAAAACGGTACCCAGAGCCCTAGCCTACAGGTGAATTCAAGAAAGCCATAGCATAACTTTAAGTTGTTTACACTGCTTTAAACCTAATATAATAGATAAATCAAAAAATGGGTTACCAAGGTAGTATGATACTTGGTCATGTGATATTACAATGGTACATATGACTACCTTCCATGACAGACTTGGTAATTGGAAACTTTTTAAAATTAAACAAGAGCTGTCTATGAGACAGCACGCTAGACTGGCAAAAAGGTATAGTGCGGCAAACAATTATTAGTCTCTGAAATATGAAGATGCACACAAAACTCTAATCAAGAGCTTCTAAGTACAAAAACGGGAAACATCAAAAATTTGAAATGAAAAAATAAAAATCAAGAGTTAGGGATCTTGGGCGGTAACTTGAAATTTAGACCAATTCATTCCCATCAGTAGTTCTTGAATTATCAGCTTGCATTCAAAACTTTTACCAAGATTTTTTATGTACAAAAAGGGGCATAATTTGTTTATATCAAAGGCCAGAATTGTGAGGGTATGTCAGGAACCTAACATAAGGGCCCACAAGTACATGTATAAAGTTTCAATCCGTTCCAATCTGTAGTTAAAGAGATACACTTTGCGGCCAATACAGTGCACTGGAGGAAGAATCGAAGAGATACATGTACTCCATGTGTGTGATACCGACACTATGACCTGGATAAGTAGTACAGCTCTTCTTATTCTTCAATTAATCAAATAATTCTTAGACTAGTTGAGCCAAAAAGGGTAGCCCTGAGAAAGTTGCAATATATCTAAAGAAAAATGTTCAAACCCCAGATGAAAGAACAATCATTAAATATTCTATACAAGG
The DNA here is from genome assembly GCA_947846245.1 of Cerastoderma edule. Lineage (NCBI taxonomy): Eukaryota > Metazoa > Mollusca > Bivalvia > Cardiida > Cardiidae > Cerastoderma > Cerastoderma edule. Next base: position 29,184,091 of record OX401411.1, read on the forward strand.
AAAGCGATAGTCTTTAAAAGACAGTTTACCATATTTCTGATTTCCGAAAAATTTCCACTGCATCCCTCGCCTGTTGAATGAGTGTTGATTTGAACAAAAACTTCTTCATATCCCAGTTTACGTTGTCAATGTTGTCTTCAATAGGTAGTCTAGTCAGCTTGATACCATTAGCACACAGTGTTTTGGCAAACACCTCACGAATACCTGTAGAAAAGTTTATATACATGTTTTAACATACATGGAGGAAAAGGTGTAAGAAACCATTGTAATATCAAGAGAAATTGGTTAAAGTTAACAATTCCTTCTTTTACCATGATGAATTAAAATAATCTAAGAAAGAGAATGTTGTTTTCTTTGAAAGTTTTCCTCAATAACCTAATGCTTTCTCCCGATTTATTAGCTACCAATGACTACTTATTTCGATCTTCCTTATCATCTTTATCTATTTTTATGATCTGTTTTTATCTTTATTTTATTATCAATGATATTCTATTTCTACTGGTGAGCTCTTGGCAAATCAGAGAAAAGAGTTATTCATGCCAAGTAGACATTAATGTGACAGGCAAAAAGATTAGATCACTTGAGAACACTTAAATACATGTATACCAGAGTTACAGTTAGCTTACCAGAGAAGACATGAAAGTGTTTATGTTAGCTAACAAGGAAAGATGTCAATGTATCAAAAGGAAAGATGTGACCGCATCAAATTGAGGTTAGCATTAAAGGAAAGAAAAAGATGTGATATAAATGTATCAAAGTAAAGCTTAGTTTACCAGGGAAGACATGGATGTGCTGATGTCCATCCACATTTATTGGTTTGCGCCCAGTTAGTATCTCGAACTTGTCTATTTGTGCCTGGATCTCTTCAGCAACCTATGAAAGAATGTTTGACAATGTTACTCCTGGGTTTTGTTTCTATGGTGTTTAATTCTGTATCAACAATTTAAAATTTATGTAGCAGCTTTTCTGTATCCATCATTACTAGGCTGGGGCTCAAAAGTGTCTTGCCAAAGGTCACTCCCATGCAACCAGAATTGTCGGTGAGGCTTGAACCCTGGACCCCCACAGTTCTAGGTTCGCCAACTTAACCACTGAGCCATGCAGGACCCCCTTGGCTTTGTAACCCTTTAAGTAACCAATCACATGATTTCGTGGACTGCTTGGAAATTTATTGTAAAGCTACAATCAGTTAGTGGTAGAACATCTGTTTCTGGTACTGATGGTCCCAGGTTTGTTCCCCTTAAAAAGAGAGATGAAAATGACCCGACTAACCGACAAATTGTCACAAATACTGATAATATCCAAGAAGCATTAATCAAGACTGAATTAGACAAGCTTCAAGCTTCTGTTTCAATCAACATAAAATAAATAAGTTAATTAAAACTTCGTATTTGGTCAAATACTCTTAAATTCATCTTCACATGCTAAATGGATACTTTGCTGCATGTTAATCACAATCATTCATACATTATGTAAAACATCAAGGTCCATAAGTTTTGGTGTTATAATTGATACTTGTACATAATTTTGACTTTAATGTTTGTTTAGATGACCCTAAAACATAATAAAATAAAGATTAGCATTGTTCAGTATATGCGTTTAAACACCCCCTTCAGTTCAAAATAATATGTCTTCTTATAAATTGAGGGTTCAGTGTAAGAATTTCACAAGTTCGTGTATTGTAAACTTGTTTATTTTACATTGATTGTGAAACAACTTCTTACAACTTAGATTAATCACTCTCGATTCTGCTTCCTGGATACATAACCCTTATCTCCGCCAAATGTGGATTGATTTAAAGTTCACAAGGCCACTTTCCATGGGAATCGAACCCACATCCTTCATGTCCAGAAGCCAGTGCTCTACACCTGGACTACAGTCACAAGTCTTTCAAAAAATTGAAGGACTTACTACAGTCTAGCATTGAAACCCTCAATAGACATTTAGAAAAGGAATGACCTATTCACTTCATGATATATTCATAAAACATCTAAAGGGAAAAGAAATTTTACCTCAGACATGTTAACATGTCCAACACTGACAGCCTCACGAAGTCCCATCTTTCCCAGCATAAAACCATCAGTTCCCACCAAACTTTTAGTAGTAGTTTGGCTTACTGGTAACCCCTCAGTCAGATTCAAGTGTAAACCTTAAAATTGTGGAAATAATGATATAAATCTTGGAATTGTGGAAGCAATGGTGTAAACCTTAAATTTGTGGAAACAATGGTATAAAATTTATAATTGTGTGAATAAGAGTATATAAACTTTAAAATTGTAGAGAAAAGATGTATAAGCTTTGAAAATAATGGTATAAACCTTAAAGATTCAGAAAAATAAAGGTATAAACCATGAAATTGTGAAGACCTTAATATTGTGTAAATTATGTTAAAACCTTAAACTTGTGTGAATAATAATGTAAACCTTAAAATTGTGTGAATAACAGTGTTTACATTAAAATCATGTGAATAATGATGTAAACCTTAAATTTGTGTGAATAACAGTATCCCTGTACATTAAAATCACTTGAATAATGGTGTAAACCTTAAATTTGTGGGAAAAGTGCTCTCATATTAAGCTTGATAGGTATTTGAATGAAAAATCCCAACAGAGAACAGTTCCTTACTCTAACCACTAGAAAAGTGTTGGCATAAGGATAATGGAAGACACGCAGGTGATAAAGTACTCACCCATTGGCAAACCAATTTTGTTAGCCTTCTGCACAGCATTTACAGCAGACAAGCCATTAACCATGAGTGACGAATTACTGACGACCCCGTTTTTGAAACATTCCATAATCCCATCATCCCTTGGGTCACTGTATCCAAGATCGTCAGCCGTTATGATCAAATATTTGTCTCGTTTACCTAGCATTCTTATCTAGAAAGATCTCTGCAACAAGAAATCAAGCATTCTACGTGGTAATCCTGAAGATGCCGAACATAGAGTGTTGCATATAACTTCTTAAAAGAACTCACATATTTGGATTTATACTTTTTCAAATAAATTGTCTTCTATTGAATAAATGACAACATAGATTTCTAAAGTAACATTAGATTATTAAACAGACAACTTTCCAACATTGTTTATAACCATACACAGAAGATATAGATCGTTTGTATCGCAGATATTGTAAACTGATTAAACAGGTTTATTTTGTAAACAACAAGCTAAACTTAAAATAAGAGGTGCTACCTTTAGATATCATCGTCACATGGGTCTTCGGAACCCTTAACCTATCTTGTCATGTGATGTTAACAAGGTGCGATAGGAGGAATTCCTGCATTTATTCATAAAGCTGCTTTCCAAAAGAAAAGCTGAATATTGAATGAAATCATAGGGTTTCAGCAAAGTAGAAGTAAAGAAATTAAAAATTGTCTTTGGTTTAGTAACAATAATTATTAAAATAAAATTTTAAATGTTCATTACTTACAGACCACAAATCTCTGAGTTAGTTTCTTTCATTGTGAGATTCCCATTTGGCAACAGCAAATGCTAATTATCAAGTTAAACATTATTTTTCTCTATGGTATTCTTTCTTGTTTTATAAAAATAAAAGCTTTTGTTTTTTACTATAATTGGATTGCATATCAATTCTTTGTTACTGCAAACATGTTTAAACATCTAAATGGTCTGAAAAAGGAATTTGATAATGTTTCAATCAAAACTGACTTGTATGAAATTTAAACCAAGAACCTCAATTCTTTTTTGAAATTTTACTTCAGCTGTGGCAGATGATATATGAATCCTTGAGACGAGAAAGAAATTGGTTTAGCAATTATTTCGATTCAATTTCAATGTGGAAATGCTCGATTCAGTGGTAGAGTGTTGGCCTCTAATATTGATTATTCCCAATTCAATCTCTTTTAGAGGGGAAGTTGAAATGCCCTCATAAACCCACAAATCGTCACAGTAACTGGTGAAGGACCAAAGAAGCAGTGAATTCAATAAGCTTCAAGCTTCAGACAAAATCGATGTAAAATAAATAAGTATAACCAAGTTCAATACTTACAAGCATCTATCACAACATTAAACATGGATTTAGTGTTCATCCTATCTTTGATGGAAACACTGATATTCATGAACTCAAAGGTTTAAAACTTTCAACTTGTCCCATATGCCTGACCTTATTTTTTTACCATTTCCACCATCCATACATTTTTCCAACACACCTGTATTAAATGACTCAAGAAACACTTGTGACAAAAGGAGGCATTGCTCAAAATGAGCAATGCCCCCTTTTGTCACAATGGTTTCTTACCATTGCACAAAGATGAACTTTCAGGCTTCATAATCTTAATGTTGTCTGCTGTTGTTTTAAAATTGGACCTGGTAAAATAGGATAAGAATGAGAACGGGGATTAAAAAAGGGAAAACATGTGAACCCTATTTGAACCTGATCAACTTTTCCAAATATAAAATACTAGCAGATGGTTGCCACTGAGTGGCTTGCAGTTCAATGCTGCTTTCAATTATTAAAACAAGGTCTCATGGGAGTGACATTTGGTAACTCACTTTAGAGCCCTAGCCTAGTACTGGTAGTACAGAACTGAAAAATTGTTGATACAGCGTTCACCATACAAAAAAAAAGGTAAAACAAATTTTGCATGTGACCCACAAACATTGTGAGATAATGAGTATGTTACATAAATTGCCTTTATTTGTCACAAGGATATTTTATTCTTTTACTGTTAAACATTTACTGAAATTCCCTTGACATCTTTAGTTCTGCTTAGGATACATTTTTAGATTACAGTTAAATACTATGAAAAACTTACAATTGCCTGCAAGCTCTTCAGTCAGGGAGATTAAAAAAAGTGCACTCAATAAAATAAGAAATAAAAATATGAGGTTTTCAACTTAAAATGGGTCAAACATTTTATAGTCAATGACCCTTTGTACTGACTTATCAGGGTTGATTCTGGTCTTATCTGTTAATGCTGGTCAGGGGTTAAGTTTCTTTAATGCCTTACAATGTATTCAATTGTATGGATTTGAAAAAAGAGTTTCTCCTTTTAGCATGATGATTTCCATCAATGCCTATGATGGCAAGAGCTTTCAGAGTGCAGCTGTGTTTGAGTCTTTCATAGATTTTCACTTATCAGTTATTCCATATGTAAAAAGGAAAAAATTGAAATTCATTTAACTCTTCACCACCTGGAGATGACATTTTTTACTTGAAGCAGACAACTTAATAAAAACTTTGTAAACATGTGAAAAACCTTTCAGTTCTGTTGTTGTGATATGAGAATAGATGGAAGAGAAGTGTAGCAAATAGGGAAATTTCTCATTTTGCCACAATGCTTTTTGATAGTCGTCTGCTGCAAGACGCATAACTTTGTTGTTAGGTGGTAATGCATTAAGCATACAAGTCTTTATGACTGGTCCATATTGAAAGCAGATAACAATCATAGAAGTACAAAATCTTAACATTTACTTTGCTTTATGGTATAAGGTAGAAAATCATAATGCAAAAAGGTCAAAATTCTAAAAACAGCTTTTCCTTTCTAAAAGTTTAAGAATGTTAAATAGCTCTTCAAGTCCAAAAAAGGGGCATAATTCTGCAAATATGCCATTTAAAATTATAGGACTTTACCACATTTGTTTAATCCCAACCAACAAAGAGTATAAGCTTCAACCCATTTCAATATCCTGTCAACAATTTGTTGAATAATTTTATGGCTTTTCTGGGTACCAAAGTACTAGGCTAGGACTCTGAAGTGTCTTGTCAACATATCCAGAGTTACATGTACACAAGGGACTCAAACCCGGGACCAGATTCTAGGACCACCAACTTAAGGTACAATACCCATATTCCTCCACTTTGAATTTCTTTCTTTCATCAATGACTGCTTCAGTCATTCTCCGTATACATCTTATGGGCTGGATTATTTGCTTTAGACCGAATAGTTCCTGCCACGAATGATGTATACCAAGAACGAAGTAATAAGACAAAAGAAGTTGTTTCAAAATGGCAGATTATGGGTCTTCAATTCTACCTCAACCCCTTGGCAACACAGGACCGTTCATAAGGATAGATTTAGGAAAGAGCAACATGGACTAGAAGCTCTTTAGCAATTAAGCGCAAATACAGTATGTCAATAACGATAATGAAACAAGACATTTTTAATTACATTGGTTTCATTTATTTTCATCAAAACACATATCTTTTACAATGTACAACTAACAAATAAATCTAAAGTTAGAAACATTCACCTCTTTAATCCTTTTCTTGATACCCTTTTCTCTATAACTCACTTTCCTGCATCTATTGCTTGACTTTGGAAATTATGTACTGTGATAAAAGGACATAGTGCTCTTAATGAGCAATTTATCCTTTTGTCACAATGGTTTCATTAACCCTTAAAATGCTGGAACCAACTTCATATCAATACAAACAGATTAGATCCAGGCCAGCTACCAAGTAAATTGGCGGCTGGTTTGTTATCTAACCTGTTTGCTACTCTGAGTGCATAGGATCACATTTGATCTCCTTTCTAACCATGACAGTTTTTGAAATTTTACTATCTAGCTAATCTTTAAGGCCCCCCACTTATTAAACAAGAATCAGTTATATAGGGGAACACACTGACTCAACCTCTTTTCAAATCATGGCAGACTTAATGTACCACATAGCTATTCTTCTACTCTTGGGGGCCTCGTTTTTATCAAACTAGAATCATCAACACATTGGAACACTTACTCTTTTTTCCGACAAATCACAAACTTAATTTTTCCATCTAGCTATTCCTAAAGGCCTTCCTCTGATTGGATGAGAATCATCTTCTGATTCCCTGTATTTTCGGCGATATTTCACACTTGTCACGATCGTTTTAAGTCCTGGGAAAGCAGTGTCTCTATTCAAAGGATCAGTTTCTTTTTTGTAGCGCAAGGGTTCTGGTATAATGTGTAAGTTTTTAGGCAAGTCCAAGTTTGCCATGTCTGTGTATGATGAGGTGTCGCGCACTTCTGTCTCGTAATAATTTATAACGTCCTCCATGCGTGATATCTCATTTAGCTCAACACTTGGTATATCGTGATCAAATTCTTCAATTAAAGATGTGAGTAACTGAAAGAATAAAAAGAATCAATTAAATAATGATACAAAGAATCAAAAATCAAATCTGACTCTAGACCAAGAATTAAAAGGATTTTGTTAAGCCAAAATGAATTACAAAAACATGCTAACAAATTTTGTGCCTTTCTTATTGAGTTTTCATAATTTTAATGTTTTACTTATAATCCCAATGCCGGGCTGAGCCTTTATTTAGGCAGACATTTGATATACCTGCGCATGAGAGCTGGTCTAGACAGATAGAACCATCAGCATGATGTATTAGATGAAGATATCTACTTTAGAGGCAGACACACTGACTGAAAAACATGTATAGTGTAAATCTGAATCCCAAGCTCATGTTTATAAGAGGGCACCGATTTATAGGTTTGAATCCCTATGCAAAACAGTAAGTGTTAAAGCGTACAGCTATATATATATTTATATGTGGTTAAACATAGCATCAACATTACTTCAGTTATGTTGCCATGCACAACTCTAAATGATGAAGGATGACATCATACTCAACTGCCCATAAGTTCTTGTCATGAGAAGAACCATCTATAATCCGTAAGAGTGGCTTAATTCTTAATGCTATCACCGGCTTGAACCCACACAGAGAGGGGCCATGTGATTTCAAGTTCTGTGCTCTAACTACTTGGCCGTGGAGGCCCCAATTACACCTTCCCTATGACATCATCTAATAGAGCTTCATAGGCTCAATTAGTAGCATGTTCTCTCCCATAATGATTTCTGCCCTATCAGAAGATAATTTTTCAATTTCATCCCTTTTTGAAATGTCGTATACATGCAAGTTCTTGCAATTCTAGACAGTCAAAATTTGGCATTTGGTAAACAAGGGTTAAACAATTTCAGCGATTAAACTTTAAAAAATGAATAGGCCTCTTCCTGAATCAAAGAAAAAAGCCATGCCAAGCCTTTATCTAAACCACTTAAGTATAGTTTAATTGATAGTTTAATTGATACCTCATATTTCTGGAGCCTGTTATTCAGTTGTAAGCTCCTCCAATCTTCCGTAGGTCCCAAGATAAGGTCGACATTTTTCTGTATTCTCTCCTCCACGTCTGAAGGGGGACTGTATGGTCTAACCTCCTCTATACACCTGTATAAACACAAATACTTGATTAGTTATTTGTGGTAAAAAGTGATTTATACAGTTTGATGCCAATGTATTGCTGCCTTTCATGACTCAAAACCAGTATGTTTTCTATATCAATAACCCTTATAGTGCTGGAACCAACTTTGTGCTTATGCAAACAGGTAAGATCCAGGCCAACCACCAATAAATTGGCAGCTGGCCTGTGATCTAACCTATATGCTAGTCTGAGTACACTTTCTCAACAAATCTAAGCAGATATTTAAGGTTTTGGAAATCAGACGACACAAAAATCTATTCTTAGAAAATTACCCAGTATTCTTAGGGTTAAGTGCATTCTAAACCATGCCATTGCTTTCAGTTTTAAATGAGTGGAAGTAGTATAACATTACATTTAATATCTATTGTGTGCTTGTGGTAGGTTGTCATACTCAAGTAATAATGGTACAACTGCATGCCTTTTTTCCTTAATTGGGAAGTGTTCATGATTTTATGTTCGAATGAGTTTTATATCACATCAACAGCAATTCAGTTATATCTTGCGACAATGGCTTCCAATTTGGGACAGTCGAAAATTTGGTGTTTGGTAAAGGGTTTAAAGCTCTAATCACAAAAGCATGACACACCTTACACAACAAAATACTTACTTTCTCTTTTTCCGCACTTCCAGCTCGATCTCCTCCGGTTCCTCTTCAATTCTGATCACCTGCGCTTCCTCCGTCTCCGGACTTCCGCGAACCCTCCGACGTAAATCACTAATGAACCCCATATTCCTCTGACCAGTCTACAAAATGAAGGGTAAAACACATTGACAGAGCTCCAGAACATTAGTGTAAGGCATCGCTAAGGTTAATTGGTTAGTCGCTATGGTTAATTGGTTAGTCAAGTTTAAACTTATTTATTTTACATTAATTGTCAAATTATTTCTATCAACTTGTATTAGCCAGTCTTGATTCTACTTATTGGAAACATGACTAGTACTTGCGCTGAGTGTGGATCATTAACAAAAGGTTGCAAGGTTGATCCCACTACTCACAAGATTCGAACCCATGTCCCGAGGCTCTACCTCTTCGTCTGAACCAATGAAGACCCATTACTGTACTGCACATAAAAACTAATCAATAAGGATAGAACTATTGACAGTTAACCGTGACCCATGAAAATCAGAATAAATGCTTGGGTAGCTTTATTGCACATCACAGGCAACTTTTTTCCTTTTTTTTCTTTACACAATGATTTCCTCTGGCCTCAAACTGTCAACGTGTATGCTTGTGAAATAATGTGCAATTGGGTATTGTAACTGCTTATAAACCCCATAAAACAGTTTTGATAAGTCAGAGAAATCTTACTTAATGAAACCTTTTAACCTTTTTACCATATTAGCTTGGCAAGCAATCACTGAAGTTTTAACCCCAAGTTACTGGGTACTCCATAATACCTCTCTTTGGTGCATCTCGAGCAAAAGACTTAATTAAGTAAAAAGAAACCACTGTGAAAAAAAAAGACATTGCTTGTCACAATCAATTTCTCCTCTAATCTATCACAATGCTTTGTATCAATGTCGTTGAATGATCAGTTGTGTTGTCTTTTTATGTACCCGCATGTTCTCTATAACAATGCATTTAGTTTCCAACTTGCATAAACGTTTAAAAAAAATGACATAATTTACAGGTCACATCAGATTGAAATTAAGATTAATCTAAAGAACCAAACTCGAGGCATAATCACAGTTGATGACAGAAGTGTTTTACAAACAGGTATGGATCTATTCATGAAGGAATCTTAAGTATATCTTTAGAAGCAGTTATTTCAATGAATTTATGCAAGTGGGAAATTCATGGTATGCTTTGAAACAGACCCATCTTTGACAGTGCAAACTATTCCATTTGTCAGTTAAGTTTATCCTCAATCTCAGATTGGATCTTACTACTCTACATCTCAAGGTCTGATTATAAATCAGTGATATGGTAATGTTCTTATTGTTGTAAAAAGGTTTACACAGTTCTAGAGCCCTGAGAACATGTTTATCCTTCACTTTGTACATTTAGACAAAGATTCTTGTCTGATAGTTAAAATTCTTAGTTTGATTAGACAAAGGAAAACTAATTTGACGCAATCGGAAAATATTGAGAAATTTTTGTATCGAGCAATCTCCCGTCACATCAAACTTTCAAACCATTCATTTTAACAAATGCGACAAAGATTTTGTCGCGACGTTTGAAGACCAATATTTGCATTTATATTGACAATTATAAAAATATTTTACTCACAGTTGTGAACTAATCCCTTTTTAATAGATCCATGCACTTAACAGGCCTTTATTCCACATATTGACTTTGTAAGAACAGTTTAATTAACGTTCTTTGACGATTTTTTGCTCCCCAATTATTTTTTTTGGGTGTGCATGCGCACTGGAATGGGAAAACCTATTAAGCATTTTTTTAATTGTTTAATGGCAATTGATGCAATTGTTTGGTGCTATATGAGTTTATTTTACATATATTGTCTTATCAATTGACTTTGAATAGCCATATGTGCTTTGAATCCGAAAGTCATAATTCAAAAGTCTGACATTGTTTGGATTGTTCGAAATTTCAATGTTGGATTGCCTCATCAGAAAATAAAAAGCAATCTTCATGTCAAATAATTTTGACTATGGCATTGCCTAGAAAGTGACAAGCAATCACATTGCTTTAACATATGGTAATAATCCTATAAATTTAGACACAATTATTGACTTATTGACCAAAGTAATCTATTTTATATACCAATATTTGCACCAACAGAATTGTGGTTCTTCTTTCAAATTCAAATCATGCAGTTTTTCCAAACTCTCATTGTCACCCCAGCTTTATGGTTTCCCAATCCAGCAATTTCGTCGATGCAATTACCCAAAACCATTAGACCTATGCCACTTGCCAATTTAATGGGGAAAAAAGCCCCTTGCTGCTTGCAATGTACCCAAGGACACCGGTTTTTCATTTCTTATTACCCCTCCCACTAAAAACAACAGGAATCTGAAGCACAGGTTATGTAAGCATTTAATGGCAAATCAACGACATAAAATGAATCTTTAACATTTCCGTTCAAATTTAAATTAAGCAATTAACACAAAATAAATGAACAAACCTTCAACGCTAGTAAAGAAAAACATCTTTTAAAACCAAAATGCAAAACGTTCGCCATGGGCGCGGCCATCTTGGTTTATGTTCGGACTTCTCGGAGATCTTCCACAGGGACCATTCATTAGTTGGTCGAAACTGCTTGACTAACAACCATGAGTCGAATTTATAGATTCACTAAGAAATACTGGAAAGAAGCTTCAGTTGGTACATTTGCTATTGTCAGTGTATTTCTCTACGATAGATATAGCAGGAAGGGGTTGCAGGCGTCATGGACAACAAACTTTGAACCCAGTGCGAAATGGGACAAAAATTGGGATAGGTGTGCTTTCAGTTTTACAAAATTACAAATTGTTTTAGGTTTAACAAGTATTTTCACGCTTATCTTTAAGTGTCAGTTCATACAAAGCAGGCATTCGCTATATTAAAATGTATATCATAGCAATAGTCATTTTGAAATACTGCTGAATTGTTAATTACAGCTATAGCTTGTTTGTTTTTCCATTAATGTACAGGACTCAGTCTTGAGTGTTATAGTACATGTTCCCTGGATGACAACCAGTACTAGGCTAGGAAATGTGTCTTGCCCAAGGACACTCCATGACGAAATGATTGGCTGCCTTCGGGGATCGAACCCGGGGTGACCGGACTCTAGTCCCCGACGCTAACCACTACACCACGGCGGAGTTTAAACTTGGTTTTTTTATATTGATGGTCATTTCTGAAACAAGTTCTTGCAACTTAGAAAAATCAGGCTCCATTGTGCTTCCTGGCTACATAACCAGTACTTGTGCCATATGCGGATCTCGCTACTCATGGACAGTGGTCAAGGGGTAGAGGGTCGACCTCCAGACACGAGGGTCTTGGGTTTTTATCTCTTGAGGGAGTTCTTCAATAACACCTTTCATTATTCCACATAAGGCCTGTGCACTGGTTATGATCCAGGATGCAGAATAGAGAGTGATTTATTTAAGTTGTAAGAGCTTGTTTCATAATCAATGTAATATAATTCAATTTGGGATTTTTCCACTCTTAAAGTAGATTTGATAGGCAAAAAATGCACTTGATGTTCTCGTACTCAAGACTGCAACATTAGCATAGTGCTAAACACACAAAGTTAATGCTTCTGTTTTTTGCCCTGCGTTGCTCAGTGGTTAAGATGGTGGACCCGGAACACGGGGGTCCCGGGTTAGAGCCCCACCGACACCTATGGTTTCGTGGGAGTGGTCTTTGGCACGTCACTACAGAGCCTTAGCCTAGTACTGGTGCATCCAGGAAAGCTGTTCCAGAACCGGAAAATGTAGGAATGGCACTGACGAAGAGGACCCATATGGGACCTGTGTCGGTTAATGGCTCTTATCTAAACCTTTTGATGACTTGCATGTTCCTTAGTTAGAATCGATTCTATTCCTAGTTTTCCTTGACCCCCAAATGTATATAGCAAATGACCCCTAATTCTTCAATATGGCTCCTAGAGATCATTATTTTCCATTAAAAATTCCATATATTAGGTGTCAAAAATCCCTCTAATTAGCAAAAATTAAGGAGTTAAGTGAAAACCATGTTCTACCACAATATTCTTTAAACATCACATGTAATATTGAAGTGTGAACCTTGTGAGGAATGTTATCTCACAAACATAATTGTTCTGTTGTTTAAACGAAGGGATCATGTTGCAATGACTTCAATCTTCTTCGGAAGGAACATTGGTCTAGTCTGGATATTGAAATAATGAAGACGCTACAAACCAATCAAGTGCCTTACTTTCACTACTATTTTTTCCCCTCACAACAGGTATTTGTTGATAATTCTACTGTCCCAAATTGGAAGAATTTGCAGATGACATTTCAATGTATGAAGAAATTTGTAAATAATCTTCTGATAGGGCGCAAAAAATTTGAAGAAAAGGGGAAATTGGTCATTACTAGCAATTTTTCCTTTTCCTACAATGTTTTCCAGATTGATCTGCAACAAAGTGGGTTAAATGTTGTTATTGTTTGGTAATCGGTTAAATTATCTTATGCTAGGAGAGATCCAGCATCACTCAAAGAGCCTCTCAAAGAATCTGCGACTGATGATGAAAAGAAGCGATATAAAGAGGCTTTAGAGGGAAAAGTTCCTAAAGCGACAAGACATCTTATCTTAATCCGTCATGGACAATACAACACAGAGGGCTTGAAGGACATAGACAGAAAATTAACAGAACTTGGTGGGTATTGTTAAGTAATTACATTCAAATGCTGAAGTTACTTGATCACTTCTGCTTCAAATAAGTTGGGTTGAAACAACACATTTTTCTTCTTCTTTTCTTATGACGTTTTCTGCTCTATCAGAAGATTGTTTTTCTATTTCATCACATTTTGAAATGCCCTCTGCAAACTCTTTTAATTTGGGACTGTCGAAAATTTGGCATTTGGTAAAGGGTTAAACATCCAAACCATGGAACTATTATACAATACATTACAATACTTTCATTTACAATGGTATACAAAGTCATTTGTATATTACAAAATTACGCATGTATTGTTTTTATTGAAGGTCGTGAGCAAGCTGCCCTGACAGGTCAACGGCTGGCGGACATGAACTATCCCTACACAAAACTTATCTCATCCACAATGACTCGAGCGAAAGAGACAGCAGACATCATCCATAAATTTGTACCCGACCTACCTCGGGTGGAGAGTGACATGTTGCGCGAGGGAGCCCCAATCCCGCCTGAACCTCCATCAGGCAACTGGAGACCTGAGGCACATGTAAGCACAAAGAAGTTTGATTTGTGTAGTATGGTACAGTTTCCTTTTAGGTAAAAGGCTTACCGGTATGCCTGTAACACCTTTTCTGTACTCTTGTCTTCTTATTCATGTTGTTAGCGCATAATGTAGGTCACACTTTAAAATGTCTATTTACCAACTACCTGTTTTTTTTTTGGTTTTTTAAATCCATAAATGGTAAGAAGAATAGCTGGTTGGTGGCTAGGGTGTTGAATTGGAAAAGTTATCGGGCGCGCCTCGACTCAAAAAATAAGTTAATTACGCCTAACCAGATAACATTTCTGATTCAAGACACCAACCATCTTTTCTCTGGATACAACAATGAGCAATCAATAAATTGTTATTTATCTTGGAAAGAGTACATGTACTGGCCAAACATAGGTTAAAACTTTGAACCTTTTTCATACCAAGTTTTCTGAATGAGGGATTAACTTATCACTTATTATTATAGCTGAATGAGACTGGAGAATACAAAAAGTGAATGTGATTAATGAAAACAGTTATTACAATACTTGAGAAAGCCTGAAAAATCTTGATGAATAATAATTATTTAAGAGTCTTTCATATGCTGATGATATTAGTTTTCCAAAAGGATAGATAAGAAATCTGCTTAAAGTAACTTTATAAGTTTGTTTACTAATCTCTTTACTGAAAACACACTGCTTAAAAGGACAATCTCACATATTTGGATTTTAACTTTTAAAAACAAAGTCTCTTATACCTATAAAATGACAACACAGATTTCTAAAGTAACATAGGACTAGATTATTGACAGCTTTCCAACCTCATTTATAACCTTACAGAAAAGATACAGATCATTTGTATTGCAAATATTGCAAACCATTTTAACAGGTTTATTTTGTAAACAAAAGGCTTAACTCAAGATAAGTGGTGGTATATTAAGATGCCATTGTCAGATGGGTCTTCAGGAGCATTTAACCACTCTTATGATGTGACACAAGTTGCCCATAGACCCACTGGCAGGTGCGAAGACTCACTTCACACACAAGTTGCCCATAGACCCACTGGCAGGTGCGAAGACTCACTTCACACACAAGTTGCCCATAGACCCACTGGCAGGTGCGAAGACTCACTTCACACACAAGTTGCCCATAGACCCAACTGGAAGGTTCGAAGACTCACTTCACACACAAGTTGCCCATAGACCCACTGGCAGGTGCGAAGACTCACTTCACACGCAAGTTGCCCAAAGACCCACTGGCAGGTACAAAGACTCACTTCACACACAAGTTGCCCATAGACCCACTGACAGGTGCGAAGACTCACTTCACACACAATTTGCCGATAGACCCATTGGCAGGTGCGAAGACTCACTTCACACACAATTTGCCGATAGACCCACTGGCAGGTGCAAAGACTTACTTCACACACAATTTGTCGATAGACCCACTAGCAGGTGCGAAGACTCACTTCACATACAAGTTGCCGATAGACCCACTGGCAGGTGCGAAGACTCACTTGACACACAATTTGCAGATAGACCCTCTGGCAGGTGCGAAGACTCACTTCACATTATTTAACGAAATCATGGGGCTTCAGCAACCAATTTCAAATGGTATTTGGTTAAGTGACAATGATTGTTAATATCAGATTTTTAACATTAATTATTCCCAGTCCACAAATATCTGATTTTGTCCCTTTAATGTATGTGTGTGTGTGTATGTTCTTAAAACTTTGACATGTTAATTCCCTATTTCAGCAGTTTTATCAAGATGGTTCTAGAATAGAAGCAGCGTTTAGAAAACATTTCCACAGGGCAGATGTTGATCAGGAGAAAGACAGCTATGAAGTGGTTGTATGTCATGCTAATGTCATACGCTATTTTGCATGCAGGTAAAACACACTTTACTAAGTGATTGGATATTGTGGTGTTTCTGGTTAAGCATTTCCCAATATGGGAATTCTAGATGGTCCAAGTTGAAACCAATGAAAAGTGTCAAATAGAATGAAAATAAAACCATTTTCGATATGATATTCAAATTTATTCTTTTGTCACAGGGATATATTAAGATTCCTGGGATAGTTTCATTGAATTCTTCAATTCTTCCTACCAAATATAATAATGAAATTGTTTGTTTTTTTGTTTTCATAATTAATTGTCATCTGCTGTTGCTTTCAAATTGGACCAGTCACCAAATCCAATAATTGGGAATGGGTCACTGTGTCAAACTAAAAAAGGAAAACAGAATTCATAATAAATTGAATACGTTGTTTCACCTATTACTTTCATTTTACAAATGGTGCTTAAATCAGTTTGATTCAATGATAAAAAATAAACACATTTAATGGTAAGGAACAAAGTCCTGCCTGGCCCAGTGGTAAATGCTGTTGTCTGGGAAATCAAGAGTCCCTGGTTTGAGTGGCACCGGTACCTAAGATTTCAGTGGAGTATCCTTTGCCAAGACACTCCATAGACCTAGCCTTATACTGTTGAACCCAGGAAAACAATAGTATGACTGAAAAATTGTTGAGACAGCTTTAAACCCTAAATGTTATGTAATGGTATGAAACATTTTTCTTACAGAGCACTGCAGTTTCCCCCGGAGGGTTGGTTACGAATTAGTCTAAATCACGCCAGCATTACGTGGATATACATCAGACCAAATGGACGAGTCGGTATACGGACTCTAGGGGAAGCTGGCTTTATGCCTGTAGACAAAATGTCTGTCATGTAATGACATAGACTAAAAGGTATATGAATTAAAATTTCTGCCATATTTTAGCTAAGAATACAAAAAGTAATTAAATCATATCTTACTGAATTAGTTTCACCATATCAGATGTTACAAATATGCTTCAGAGGGCTATTGAAAAGAATCCCATTTTCCTTTATGGGAAATTGTGATGGTCTAAATTGAAAACAACTGTATCCAACTTAAGTGTGTCATGAAAAAAACTAAAACGTTATCGTTGCCGTATTATTGGCGATTGTCCCATTTCAAGAAAGACAACCATACAATGTCTTTAAAGATTCATTAAAGTTCTTACTTAGAATAAGGAAGAAATATTCACATGTACTTATACAAAAATTGATATAAACAGTTAAATTGGCGCTCAAATGTTCCCTTGTGAGTATCATTAGTCCAGTGGTAGAGTGTGGGTCTATTGTACTGAGGGTCCTGGGTTTGATCCCCATTTGAGGTGAAAATTGCCGGGACTAACCTGCAAATAGGCACGAGTATGGGTTATGTTTCCAGGAAGCAGCCATCGTGGGTGAATTTGATAAGCTTTGCAATCGATGTGAAATCAATAAGTTAAACTAAATATGCTTCAGAAAATTGGTTTATCTGAAAAATGTTCAGGAAGGAATTGTCCAGATTATCAAGACAGTAAAGGTTTTACTTCTTTCTCTTGCAATCAAGAAATATTTCAGTGGTAGAACAAGTTGTTATGATGTTCACATTCTCTTACTGCATCTTATATACTCACACAATGGATCTAGTGATATGCAACATTTTAATTATAAATGGAAATTGCTAGTGTTCTCAATTTGAATGTTTTGATAAAAAAGTTACCATGTTATTGATTTTGTTCTTTTTCAGATGGACTGTCTTGGACCAAGTTATATTTCATCATGCAACAATAAAGAACAGTATAACTTTTTGCCTACGCTAAGAGATGACACCTCGAAAAGAGAGCTGTTGAAATAACGCTTTCATCATGATTTAGACCTTTTTGTTTAGAATAAGGAAGATCTGCAACAGAAAAGAGAACCTGTTAACCAATGGCCAAAAATAGAGTAAAAATTAACTTTGATCCATAAGTTTATTTGGGTTCAGATAAGCCAAAGTGTCAACTTGATCTAATAATGAATAATTATGGTAATAATAGTTTTAAATAACGGCCCTTGATAGATGTGTGTGAAAGGTTATCGAGTCTGAAACTATCTTGATACAAGATGCAGTTTTCTTTATGGCATGCAATCATATTAAGCTGTTAGTTGTGGTAATAGCCATGATTCAGTCTCCTTAAATCGTGGTCGGTTGTTTCAGTGACTATCTATTAATGACAATCAATGGTTTAAAACTAAATTAGGGCATGTAGAGAAGGGCTTGACTAAGCAATTTTTTCATGTATACATTAACCCTTTAAAATTTGTCTGCTACATAACTCATTCAAAATCATTGTTATAAAAGCAGTAATTGCTTAGAACACAAAATTCAAGCCATTCTCTATTCAAGCCACTACATTTTTATACCAATCCTCATCAAAAATGCACAGAGTGTATTTCTTGATAACATATTGGTAGATGATCAATAATAGGTGGGTGTTAATGTTAACGAATGAAACATGTGCCTGAATACAAAATTTGTCACACTTGATCATGATTAATTTGCCCTTTTTGATAAGGATAAAACATTTATATGGTTATTGGAATCATGAGCTAGATCAGGTTTATGAAAATAAAATGATGGGTCATTCAATTTTCTTACATGTTAAGTAGGGATTTGGTCAATACTTCCATACCATCCATATATGTTATATACATGTTCATACATAAAATGTGCTGATGATTAATTAATTTCTTTATTTTATATACATGTATAATAAAGATATGTTTCTTAAAATAGTTTTTTGTCATTGATACATATATAACATGAAAAAGACTCAAAACTCAAACATGACTGTAAGCAAGAGGTAAGCTTTTAAGCTAAAGTCATATCAAGGGTTCAATGCAAGACTATAGTAAGTGCCTCATAAACATGAAGCACTTACTATAGTCTTGCACTGAACCCACGATATGTAGCCATGTGATTAAGGTGGCAATCTGAGAATTTGGGGCTCCTGGGGTTTGATTCCCAGATACATAGCATTAGCCTGGTACTGGTGAACCCAGGAAAGCCGTAACATATCTGAACAATTGTTGACATGGCATCAATTAATCAAAGTCCTTAACTAATGTACATTACTTCACTTGAAATCGCATGGTCCTTGTTGGTGTGGGTTCAAATCAAGCGTGAGGTACATTTCAACTTTCATGTTTGGTTGACAAATGGAATGCTGTCGTTCTTCCCGCTTTGATTGAGCCTAATGGGCAGTAAAGGTAGGGGTCTCTGTATCAATAATGAGACAGGCATTGCAATATAACTGAAAAATTGTTGATTTAATGTTCATGGCCTTGGCCTAGTACTGGTTAATCTGGGTCAAGAATGCCCCAGTGGTTAAGGTATAAAACTTACGACAGATGGCATGGAGATTTTCGTGGGAGTCTGCTTGAGCAAAACATTGCCAATTATTAATGAAATCAAGGAAAGCTGCAATAACGGCCAGATTAATTAGACACAAATACAGTCAAACTTGTGTTAAGAGGCCAGCTATGGGACAGAGTAATTTGGCTGTTTAAGAGAGGTTGGCTGCTTAACACAAATTGATGTACACTATAAATATAACAATGGGACTTTCTGTAGTGGTTGTTTAAGGCAGGTTGGCTGCTTAAAAGGGTGGTTGCTTAAGACAAGTTAGACTGTACAGGTAAAACATAGATTGGTACCCTGGATCAGGAATGCGAGATTCCGGACTTAACGGGCATATTACTGCACAATAATTCCGTTCCCTCACAATTTCGCTTGGATTGCAATACATCCAGATAAACGAGGCTTCATTGTAACTGAAATACTGTCAACATGATTCAAACTCCATATAAATAAGAGATTAATCTGTTGAATCCAGGTAAGCTGCAACATGATTGAAATATTGCTGCCTAGGCTTTTAAGCAAATTAATTTATTTTATAAACAAATGAATTCATACTTGTCATTTTTGTTGGACTTTTGGTCAAACCAATATTTTACATTATTTCTGGTATAATGCAGCAATGGTTTAGGTTGTTTACATATAATATAGGGGTATTTGCCAAGATATTTCAGGGACCTAATCTAGAACTCATGAATACCAGAAAAGCTGTTATATAACTGCATAATTGTTGACATGGCATTAAAACCCAAAATGCAAATGGCCCATATCACAAGAGTATGCCCACCTATCTATGCTCCTGACATTTCCTTGCCAGTACAGCACAATTATCTCCTGCACTTTATGGGTTCAAAGCGACTGACTGCTTTCCCATATGAATATAATTAATCAATAGTGGGATAACCAATGAATCATATGCACTGTCTTTATAAATGTTGGATAGACTTTTAGACATGCCGGTCAGGACCTGTGCATTCCAAACCTGCACCGTAATCAATTGAGCAAACAAGACTGTTATTGATACTTCTTATGCATTTCAAATATAATGTGTAGAATAGATTTAAGTTATTACAGAAAATATAAAAAATATTAAGACAATGAATGTAAGGAATTGAAAAACTCAGGACTAAAACATACTTTTGTACAAAAACATCCATATTTATTTCATATTGTGTACAGTCAAAACAGAAGTAGTTTGCAGACTTTTCCCTTTGTCTAAAAGGTTTTTGATATGGCTACAGAGGATGATAACTTGGTACCTATGAAATTCAGATGCCAGTTTTATATGGTGCACCTTCACACATTTAGTACTAAGTTGAAAATGTCCAAGTACCACACAAAACGTCATACCCAATGGAACTTCCCTCTTATTTCCAAAGATCATAACATGATACTTATCGTAAATTTTAGATCCTTACTGAACACACCTTCTATTTGACATGTGGAGACAGCTTTCGAACAAAATGCCTTAGTTTGGTAAATATGTTCCATCTAAAATAGGGGTATACTTTCTCAAAAAGTAGTATGGAGCGGGTTCAATGCAATACTATAGCAAATCCTTCACTATTAGATGGATTTAGTTCATAGGTTTCACTTTCTAAAAAAGCACTCCATATGATTAACAGGTAATAAATAGACTTACACCAGTCCTATCTTTTTGGCATCTGTTGACAAAATAATGATCTATCTGGGGGTAAATTCAACAACAACATATTGAAAAAAGTGGGTACTTTTAAAAGGGTTTCAAGTTAAGTTTCTGAACACAATGTGGTGATATTTTTTTATAAAGACTCACAGTACACAAGTCAAGGACCAATCATTTCTGCCTTTATTTACACAAAACCTGGACTATTTGTTCATTTCAAATGACTTGATAAAAAATTTAGCCAATGGTAAATTCTTCACATGAGCAATTCCTTTAAACTGCTCAAATAAGCAATTTCTTATAGTTAGTGAAGACTGCATGCAAACACCTATATCTAGACCACTGATTAGTCAACAACTCCTTTACAACATCAAAGTGAGATTGCGTCAATTTGAATCCAAACTGTCATCTAGCTCTGTCTACCATGATGGTGCAGTGTTGGCCAATCTTCGCATACGCCTGAAATAAATTCAAAGTGAATATAGTTGTTAGTTATCATTGAAAGAGTAAAAATGCATTAGCTTTATATTGCCATCCGAAATTATCTGGAAAATGCCCATTCGGTCAGAATGTTCTTAAATTTGGCCTGCTTTGGATCTCAGCATATGCAAACGCTAGTTTCAGTGTCAATCTTTACGAAAAAGAAAACCTTTAGGAATAATTCATTGCTACAGAAATGTCTCTGTTTATTTCAATGATACCTTTGTTTGCTGGAGTAAACTTTAAATCAAATGAGCAGTTGGTTTTTAAATGTGGTAGTATCTCCAGACAATTGTGAGAGAGATGTTTGTTGTTCTCACAAACTTCACTGGCATAGAAACTGATAGGAAAGTAAAAGAATCATGCAGAAGGTAAGCTCCGAAATGATTGAAACATCAGTGGTATATGATTTAAAACTCAAACAAATTTAAATCTTTGATAAAAAAATGCAATTTCACCTCACCACCTCTCAAACGCTTAACATATCAAGGATTCAGTACAATACTTCTATAGAAGTGCTTCACATAGATGAAAGACTTAATAGTCTGAACTTGAACCCTTGATTTATAGCATGAACTTAACAAAAGGCATTTTGATAAAGTGTAGATACTATATTTAGGCTTAGCACGAGAACGGTATGTTTCTTGAATGTTAATTACCTGTTCACTGATTAACGACGTTTTTCGTTGTGTATCAATAAAGTATCTATGTATTACACCCACATATAAAATGTCTAACCTTGTGTTTCTGTCCTGATCCCTGATTTTCTTCTCCATTTCCTGGTCCGTCAGTATCTCCAAGAAGGGACTCCAATTGTCAGCCTCATTTTGATTTCTGATAGCTATCTCAACAATTGGGAGAGGGGTTTCACTGTAAAAGAGTTTTGCAGACAAGTGGTACACTTCTAATAGTCTTTGTTTCAAATTGATTTGAAAGGTCATGCTTTTTACCCAAACCTTTTCCATTCTTATCTATGCAAAAAGAAGTGGGCGACAGCGATGCATTGGTAGAGCATGGATCTCTTGTACCAGGGTTTGACCCGCTTAGCAATGTGGTAAAAATTGCCAGGACTAGCCCATAAATCATCTCGATTACTGGTTTTGTATCCAGGAAGCAGTCATCAAGAGTGAATTTAATAAGCTCTAAGCTTACTTCACATTTGATGTATAAGTGAATTTTAACTTAATTAACAACCATAATGATTCCCACATTAATTTCCTCTGATTACAGCGTTGAAATTATGACCTTTCTTAATGTTGTACAGTGCCTTTCGAAAAACATAACTTCTCTTATAAAGTAATAAGTGTGTGCAGTATGTAAAGAAACAAAGGAATAGTTTCCTATCTCACCAAGTATTTTGAAAATGATGATAGTATAAGCATGGCTAATGATAATTTCTAATGATTAAGATTTCTCTAAAAAAGAAATTGCATTCTTAAGAGCAGTTTTTGACATAAAGCACTATGAAAACAGATCATTTGCTCATTACTACTAGTGAATTCTTCATTTTATAACAAAGATCTCTATAATCTAAATATCATTGATGAATTTCTTGTTTTGTAAATTTTGTCATTTTGTTTTATCTCCTCTGCTGAGTATAACTCAGAGATGCAATAGAGCAGATCATAGCTTGAGGTTAAAATCTCAGTTTTGTAATTATGAACTTACCTAAATGCGTATGTTTTCTGATGCCAGCTGATTTGCCCTCGAATACTGTATGCTATGGCCGTCACAAACTCTCCTCCAAGACCTGAAGGATATGAATAACAAACATGTTGTTGACTCCAATATATATGGGGTATAGTAGCAATACTAATGTAGTTGCTTCACGCTTGTGGAGAAATCACTATAGTCTTACAGTGACACCTCCCCTATATGGACTAAAGAGGGAGAAATATAAATTAGAGGGGCTGATGGTCTATTAAAATTATCGAGTGAATGCAAATTTTTCGAAAAAAGAGAAAGGTGTATGGCCATTTCTAGAACTTATTTTCATGGGGTTTAAATCTATGTTAAGTTTATCAATATAGCTATGTGCATACCTAATTCTCCACATAGACTTGTTGCGAACTCCTCTGGGCTATTTTCTTGTTCTCCAATATCCCACTCAAATTGGTCCACAAGAGATATGTTTCCCACATGGATATTTAACTGAAATATACAAAAAAGTTTAAAACTATAGATTATCATAAAATCCTATGTGTTGGAACTGAATTTGATGATGATAATGTATGCAATAAAAGTGTCAATTGATATGGTTGGTATATTCTAAATGTTTTCAAGTTTATAGCAACTCAAAATTTACAGATTCTCTAATTTTGAATACCTATCTGGTCTAAATTGAATTTCACAGCAAATAATAAAAAACAATGGTTTTTAGAGAAGCATATTGGGTTTAACAATGTGTCAACTATGTTTCAGTCATACTAAGAATTTCCTGAGAAATCATCAACTCAGGGTTGTCAATAATTTTTTAAGTGAGATACCAACTTTCAATTTCAGAAGGCCAATGAAGGAAACCAAAATTAGGTGTTAGAACTACTACTTCAAGGGTTTAATACAAGACTATAGTAAGTGCTTCATGTTAATGAAGCACTTACTATAGTCTTGCATTGAACCCTTGACTTATGGCAACATACCATTTTTTTTTTAATTATTTGAGCAGACCAAAAAGTCATGTGAAGAGGTCAAATTGCTTGACAGCCAGATCTTAATGGCAACCCTGTCAACTGATGCTGAAATCGATAATATGGTGAAATGCATTATAACTAACAATTAAATACATCTTACTGTAGCATAACTGTCTTTGTACCTTTATAATGACCCGCTGGTCAGCTGGGTGTTCCTCCGTTACCTCCACCGTGTCTGCCTGATGAGCCTCGAGCTGTGACCTTATGACCTGGGCGATGGCCTGGACAAAGTTCACAGGGTTAAGGTCAAGGTCATCACACAAAACCTCGGCAAACATTTCAGGTGTTATCAGCGTTTCTATTGAAACAAATATTACCAGAGGGTTTAGTAAGAGTTTCTTAGTAAATCTTTCAGCAGTCATTTGAGTGTATATTAAGGATTTATTCTTTGCAAACAGCTTTAGTGTTCTTTGTACGATAAATTATTATTTTCAATAAAAAAAAACCAAGAAGTATAAACCCACAACCATTTCTTGTAAAGCATAGGACTAAAATATGAAAAGCTTCGTTTAATGACAATAAATTGAAAATCTCAATGAAGAAACAAGCCATTGGAATCACCCACCATTTCTATTCCAAGTAAAACAGTCCCGCAGTTTCTGTCCCTCGTACTCCATATCTAATCGAATGGGCACCAAGTTCTCAGGTTGTCCCGCATTCTCATGTAATATGGCCGGGTCAGAATCATCATAACTGTGAGAAAATTATACCATTACTGACTTCATTGATAATTTGGAAATTCCGTATTTTCTTATATTTTTCATATGGGTTTTGACAATGCGTCAACCTTATTCTAGTTATGTTGTGAGGACTGACTTATAATGATCAGGGAAGACCCCGTAATCACTTGCCCATAAAGACTAGTCAAGACAAGAAGAACCAATACCATTCTGTAAGTCATCCAGGTGACTACCTCTCATGTAATTCCAAATGCCACCACCGGGATACCCATGCTGGGAACAGCCATGTGATTTTATAATCTGTACTTGAACCACTTGGTCAAGGATATTGATGTAGCAGTACACAGACCTATAAAACCTCACATCAACATGGGGTCAATATTGTTCGAATTAACATTCTATTCAGACTAGGCTTACTATGATACGATAAATTATCCCTTATATCTTTATTTGCTCTACAAAATCAATATCACCGAGTATCAAAGATAATACTTGTTAATTTTTATCAAAACATAACAAAAACAACTTTTCAAGATATCCATGATTAGAAGGTTCAACAGTAGATCAGCATTTCTACAGATTCAACTCACCACAGTGGGAAAGTCCTTATTTTGGGTTTTCCCAGTCTGTTTCTATTTATAGGTGTGGAGCATGGGACAGCATCCAGATGGTGTGAGGTGCTTGGGACAGTTGGTACCCAGTTGGATCTCTTTGCTTTACTGTCACCCCTGTATTCAAACAAGTAGGATTGGTTAGGCAATTGTAAAGTTGCTTGTTCATTGATGAGAAAATTTGAAAGGCAAAATAAAATGTCGTTAAAACAATAAAACATTTTATCACAATGGTTTGTCCTTTGTCAATATCAATTTTGTTTCTTGAGTCAAGCAATGTCAAAACAAAAAATATCTGAAAAATCATGACCAAAAGGTTGAAATTCTTCTTATTAGTATAATTCACACATCAAAGGTTCAATGCAATATTATAGTAAGTCTTTCAAAAATGTTAAGTTCTTACTACAGAATTGCATTGAAGCCTCATCATGTTATATTTCACCAACATGCTCTCATACAAAAAACTTGCATGTACATTCAGATGATATAGACTAAGCAATAGTTGATATCTAACCTTCTGAGTAAGGATTCTGGGGTTGGAGCCGTTTCTTTGTATTTGTCTCCGTTTCCGTCAATGATATCGTCCACCTCTCTTGCCTTCAGAAGGGTGATGTTTGTAGCTAGGGAATGCTGACCAAACCCAGCTGTAAAACAAAGATATTAACAAATGAGATGGAGGTAAGTAATGGTTATTGTTGTCAAACCCACCAATAGTTTGTCCAGTCTCATTTCTCTAGGGTTCAAGGGGAGGGGTTAAAAAGTAATAGTAAAAACACTTTTTGTTCACAAGTCAGTGCATAACAGTCAGTTCTCTCATCACATAACAATAATGAGAGAGTCAACTTGTCTTTAAAATTTAAAAGTTTTTTGTTCTGCAATTGTCTGTTAAATGGTTAGATAGTAACTTTTAGTAAGAATTCTCTTATTTGCTTTTGAACAACCTGGGCAAAATGAACAATAGATCAACTTTGATTTCATGTGGGAAAAGCAGCTACTGGCAATACTATGCAAGTAATTGTGAGGGGCATTCATAAGATTGTCTTCCATATAACATCTGAAATGCTTTTTCAACAGGCTAAAACTTTAACCAATAAACTAGTTCTTTAAAAATGGTAGAATGGGGAGCAATAGTAATCTGCATCAGAAATAACCTTTTGAAAATAAATAGTTCTTTGTTATTAGAGCCTGGACGGGAAGCAATTTACTACCCACATACCAGAGGGGATATTACCCGCGGGTACCCAAGCCGATATTGTTCTCCCTTAGATCCATTAATTTTCCATCCCTTAGATAACAGTTCATATGTAGAATGGCTGTGAGTAATGGTTCCAGGCGCTTGTGACTTACTGTGATGATCGGAACATAAACTTGTTGATAGTTTTGATAGCTGAGCCTGATGAGCAGCCTTCAAGTTGGAGAGTAGTGTGTGTGACATATTCGTACATGTTGAGAAATTGATTGCTTGTTTGGAATTTAGAAACTTCTGATTCACATGTCACCGAGTGTTTATTCTCACATTAACATTTAACCCAGGTAAAAATAACATCGGGTAACAGGTAGTGATTTGTTACCCGGGTAGTGGCCTGCACCCTGCCTGTACTCGGGTACCTGTCCCAGCCCTATTTGTTATATATACAAGATCCTTCAAATACACTTACTTAGGTGTGCCAATGTCTTTCTTTCGTCAACAGTGATCAATCTTCTCCACATTGATGGAAATCGTTTGTAGAGTGATCCTCTGAACATGCGAAGGTAGTTTCCAACCTGGAAGAAAAACATGCTGATCAATTCACTCTTCTCTTGGAAAATATTATAAAAGATAAAGACTGCTACATTAGTCAAAGTTATTACACACAATACATGTTTATAATTATTTCATTTTTGCTTTTTAAAATGGTTTGTATTATATAAACACATATTTGATTTTGGATTATATACATCAGTAATTGTAAGATTATCATATAGAACATCAACAGCATGGAGAATTCAATTGACATTGTTCAGTTAATACCAAATGGTAATGGAGTCCCAATAATATGATGGTCTGACTAAACGAGAGC
The DNA here is from genome assembly GCA_947846245.1 of Cerastoderma edule. Classification (NCBI taxonomy): domain Eukaryota; kingdom Metazoa; phylum Mollusca; class Bivalvia; order Cardiida; family Cardiidae; genus Cerastoderma; species Cerastoderma edule. The sequence continues at coordinate 29,211,533 of OX401411.1, forward strand.
AGTAAGTCAGTGCATAATTGGCAATAAACACACATCAAACTTTATATTAAGTAAGAATCACTGAAATATTACACCAGTTGAATATACATTTCTACTTTGACATGGAATGCTTAACTCCTTAAGTTAATGCTTATGTTTAAAACCTTTCTAATTATGTCATTTTACATCATTAAATTCTCTTTAAAAGTAAATAATACTATAAAAATATATGTAAGGTTCAATCTTTATTGAATTGTCTATCTGTTAACAAAAACCCATGGCTACAAATGGAATATCTGTGAACCAATGATATTTCCTTCTAATTGAGTACGAAACTTCTGTGTACGAAACGACCGGTCGATTAGTTTGAGAGATATTACGATAGAAAGGATCCTTTACATGGTGAGCCATAAGCTCAAATGTCGAAACGTTCAAAAATATAAGCTATTGAACATATACATGATGCTTATTATTCACAAAATCCAGATATCTTTGCTATCCAAAAATCGTAAACAAAGCATCAAGTCGATTATGGGAAAACCGACTGCGTGGCCTTTATTGACTCATATATTGCGCTGACTCCTGATTCTATAATTGTGCTTGTATATAATTACCTCAGATCCAACATAATACAACTCTCCATTTTCTGCTAAAGCAAAAGATTTGGGTTTATCTCCAAATGTTTTCAGTCTGACTCCGGCCGACGCCATTTTCGTTGGGTATGACTAAATTATGGCAGGATTCGTCACGGAAAATCTGGTCCAAGACGACCGTATTCATTTTATGGTTTATTATTCTCACTCACATCAAGTATGTACTTATAATTGAAGCTGCTTTATTATTTTCTTCATATAATTACATATAAGCTTGATGGAAAAAGCGAAACAAGACGGATGTATGGTTAACCGATGGCTTTTGGTTTGTCGTTTGATGCCAGGTATACATGTTTTTGTTTTTTAAAAGGTATTTGGGTGGTTGAATGACAGGCTGGGCCCTTAAATTGATATAAACAAGATAGATGGATTCAGTCAAGCAAACAGAAACTCAGCAATAACTGAGTGTATGGTTAGACAGCTGTGTATGGTCTTATAGCTTGATATATGATTAAATAACTGGGTGAATTATCAGATAGCTGGGTGTATGGTTAGATAGCTGGATGTATGGTTAGATAGCTGGGTGTATGGTTAGATAGCTGGATGTTGGATGTATGGTTAGGTAGCTGGATGTATGGTTTTATAGCTGCACATGGTTGTATAGCTGAATGTATGGTTTGATAGCTGGATGTATTGTTAGATAGCTGGGTGTTTTGTTAGATACCTTGGTGTATGGTTAGATAACTTGGTGTTTTGTTAGGTAGCTGGATGTATGGTTTTATAGCTGCATATGGTTGTATAGCTGGATGTATGGTTTGATAGCTGGATGTATGGTTAGATAGCTGGGTGTTTTGTTAGGTAGCTGGATGTATGGTTTTATAGCTGCACATGGTTGTATAGCTGAATGTATGGTTTGATAGCTAGATGTATGGTTTGATAGCTGTAGGTATTGTTAGATAAATGTATGTATGGTTAGATAGATGTGTGTATGGTCATATTATACGCTGGTTGTATGGTTAGATTTTTGGGTTTTTTGTCAGATAGGTCGGTGTATGGATAGCTGGTATGTTAGATGGCCTAGGGTTTTATTAGAAATTATATATACACTGTATATAGAGGTTTACAGTCTCAACCTGAGATCTTTAAAAAGCTTGATATATGATTATATATCTGGGTGTTACTGGGTATGAGAAATTGATTTTTGTATGTGTTCTGTCTTAGATGTCGTAAAGTGAGCCATTTTGGAGCAATTGGTTTATGAAGAAGTCTTTCATTTTTCACACAGTTTCTCAAATGACATCCCATGACCCATGAGAAACATGGTATAGTATATATTAACAAGAGGTTACCCATTACCCATTTGGGCATTTATAACTGGTCCAAATGAGAGCAATAACAGCAAAAACAGATGTCGAAAGAGCAAACAAAAACCTGTTTACTTTTTAGTAAGCTTCAATGCCATGTCTTCTTCCTGTTAATGTACAGCACTCATTTTTGAGTATTATAGTACATGTTCCCTGGTTTCCTACCAGTACTAGGCTAGGAAATGTGTCTTGCCCAAGGACACTCCATGGTGATTAAATGGTTGCCTTTGGGGGTTAAACCCGGGGTGACCGGTCTCTAGTTCCCGACGCTAACCATTGGACCACCAATGATTTATATAATGGTCTTTCTAGGATTCAGCAGTACTAATTACCATTCTGTGAAAAATCCTGCAAAAGGACACTCCCGGCTCAAACCAAGAACCTGGATAATCAGTTCACCATCTTTTTACCTGTCCAAGCAGGACCCTACATTTTCAATAAAGTTTGAGTGGAAACGAATACGCTAAAGGATAATTTGCTTGCTAGGAGTAATTTATTCATTTGTCACAGTGGTTTCTAAAGTCTTCTGAAGCAGATGTGTCTAAGTAAGGTAAGGTAAAGGTTTTCTTTATTATGGTATCACCCCTATTGAAAGGGCCAGCCAGTTTTGGCTTATGAGACACTTTTCAGTGCTTATACCAAGTACCTCCCAACTTATATCCCTATGCTAGGCGCCAAGTGGATATAAGTCTGTAACCTTTAAATTTAACTAGCTTGAGGTTCATGAACCAGCCATTTCGGAACAAGTCCCATGAGAAACATGCTCCGGGCAAATGCCCCCCTTGGGGCTTGAACTTTGACCATTTCTGTGCCGAGGCGGCTACCTTAACAACTAGGCGGCAGTGATGGATAAGGTAATAAGGGCTAAGAAACCATGACAACAGTGGAGCTTTCAAACAAACAATATCATATCATTAACTATTTATTATAAAAAAATATCCTTTTTATAACAGTTGTGTATATGAAATAAACATATCAAAAGCATGGTTCAAAAGATGCAAAAGATGTAGGCCAATATATTGCATGAAAGATGGTTAACACATTACCATCTAACGCCACATTTTTGCGTCTTGCAGCAGTAGACTTTCAAAAAGCATTGTGGCAAATGGAGAAATTGCTTGTCACAAGAAATTTCTCCTTTTGCCACAGTGCTTTTTCAATCTATTCACATATTACAAAAGCAGAGCTGAAAGGTTTTTCATATGTTTACAAAGCTTTTCGGTAAGCTGTCTGATTCAAGTAAAAAACTGCCTTCCTCAGGTGGTACGAAGTTTACACATTCAATCATAGAGATTGTTGTGACTCACCCAAATTGAAGTAGACAGCAGAAGGCAATTTGAGTGTTCAGTGCAAGACTACAGTAAGTGCTTCACATTTGTGAAGAACTTACTAGAGTATTGTGATGAACCCCAGAATTATCAAACTTGAGAAATAACATTTGAATTGTGGTAGGGGTCATTATGAAAAAAGGAGAGCTGGCTCATTATCAGCAATGACCCCGCCTCCTGTCACAATCGTCTGTTGCAAATGTACTGAAAGAATTGTTTATGTGTTCAAATCCCATTTCCTTGAAAACTTTATGTGATAATAACAAGATGGAAAAGTTCAATCTTGCCATGTAATAAGCAATTTGCTACAGACGACACAAAAACAAACATCTAACAAGGCAAATGGTATTAATGTAATTGTGAAATATAAATAAGCTCTTAGTATACATGAAAGTCACTTAGACAAACAACAGTTTACTTAAATGGGCAAATTCTCCTTTTGTCACAATAATTTCAATTTTTGTCAGATGCAGAGAAGTTTTCATAGTGTTTACTTTTTAATACATTTGAATACTTTTAATAAATAACATTAAGCAATGATTTTCTATATTTATTACAAAAAATGCTATGTAAAACTGGTATGGATTGATTGGCAGTTTCTCCTATATTATTCATGTGTTTAAATCCCTTACAGTCAAACTGTCTGCTTTAGGGCAGTTATTATAACCAATCATCTTCTGATATGTTCTCATATAAATTGTATGCTGACAATATTTGAAGAAGACAAAAAAAACAGTTGCAAAGCAAGCATCTACTTGATACAAGTAATTCATATCTAATGCATAAAACCCCACACTTGCGAAACTATTTTCTGTTAGGGAAAATCCTTGAAAAAATATGTTAACAGTAATTGGCTATTTATCGACTAGTAACACATAAATCAATAATGAGCCACTTTGAACAACTTTAGCCAAAAAACTTAAGAAACCACTGTGACAAAATGAGAAATTGCAACAATAATGCTTGAATAGGTCTAGATCATGTAAACCTTAAATCTCAAATGATTTGAAAGCTAGTAATATAAGACAAAAGGTTTCTTTATTCATTTCCTTCTTATATCTAACATACATGTAATAACAGATACATAGTACATTTAACTATTTCATCTTTCGATATCTCTACTACATGTAATCATACATTATATAAAAAAAAATCCAACAAATGGTACATTCAATTCATGTTCCAAAATTTCTGTTTCCTTTCCTGTATTCTATAAACAAACAAATTCTGCAATTTCTGGGTTACAACTTCCTTTTATCTATCAATTTAAAAAAAAAATGAAGGTTGGTTCTTTCTGCGTAAACAAATCAAGACAATATCAATGAAGTCATTTGAACACAAGGCATGAAAACACTCTGGATTACAGCTGCTTGTTCACAGATATGAGGAAACCTGGATATATTGAATGAAGTGTAGAGAACAGATACAGAATGTTCTATTCCGTTCTCTTTTAGGAACGAAATGTTATCTTATATGACTACTTTTCTTTTATTTTGAGGGTTTAATTTTCATACTGTGAGCATGTGAAATTTGTTTCATAGATCTTTGTGCCATTTCCACTGTACATGCAGGGTACATAAAAGTTCATTCTAGTATACCGGTATGTGTCATATCATGGGAAAATCAACTTTTCGACTAATCATAGTTAATTACTTTTTTTCGATGGGCACAAAACACAAAATGTCTCAAGCTTTTTTCTGTGACGTCATAACAGCGATATTTTGATTCCATGACATCATGACCCAAATATTCAAAGCAATACCAGCTTTTTTACTTCAATTTCAGCACTAAAATTTCCCAAATTGAATAGGCTTGGGCCTCTTCCCACCAAAAAAAGCCTGCAAGAGAGTTTAATTGAGTACATTCCCCTGAATAAGCGTGTACAAACTATGGCATATTATGTAATTTATCAACAGTATGTACACATAGATGTACATCATCCCTAGGGTTACGTTTGTGTATGTAGTTGGTCATGCGTTATGTATGAAAAACTGTGACAAACAATGGGGATCACTCAGCAAAATTGTTGATTTTCACACCTTTAAAGTGCACAGGTAATTCGACAAGTGTTTGAAATTTTGGGAGCCAAAGGGGACCTGAGTTATACTGAATATTGTGTTTTAACGTTGCATGTTATAAAGAGACTGTAGTGTATATATATAAAGAGTGATGGTTCAAATGAAACCATATAAAATGGATTTGAACAGGTAGGTTCATGTTTTGTCGGAATATTTTCTAAACACATCTACTGCAAGAGTGTTTAATTGAGTATTTATATATACAATATATATCATATATCAGGGAAAAAAGAAAAAGAAGATGTCTACTTTAGTTACTTGATGAAACTTAATTGAACATCTTTTTTTCCTGATATTCAATATCTGTTTTTTATTTTTCAATACTTTGAAGGGTGCTTCATAAAGAGTGATGGTTTAAATGGAAACATATCAAATGGATTTGAACAAGGCATCAACTGATCTACAAGGATTGATATACAAATAATAAAATGCACACACTTAATATCACATTATAACAAATTGGTCCAATTACATGTTTGCCCTATGACAAACATTATCTATCTACTGTCATTGTTTTGTCTAGATAAACCTGCCTAGCCATACAATTTGGGCTGGTCGAAATTCATTCTTGGAGTTCAGAGTAACAAGACAAATTACTGTTTTTAAAAAAACAAAAAAACAATGAGAGCACCATTATATATAAATATCTATAACTATTCTATCTAAATACATTCTAATTCTTATCTCTAACTATCTGCATTAGATCAACTGAAGAAAAATGTTTTCTCAATATGAAAAAGCACTTCTATCAGAAAATTGATAAGTTAACCTATTACCAAACAATAACCACATTTGACCAGTTTGTTGCAGACGATTCTGAAAAACATTGTGGGAAAAGGAAAATTTGATTTAAATGAGCAATTTCTCCTTTTCCCACAATGTTTTCTGCCCTATCAGAAGATTATTTGTTAATTTTATCACATTTTGAAATGTCGTCTGCAAACTCTTTCAATTTGGGACAGTCGAAAATTTGGCATTTGGTAATGGGTTGAAACAAAGTAAATCAAGCCACAAACAGGGGATGATTCTTGAGAAACCATTGTGACAAAAGGGGGATAGAAAACTCCTGATGTCACAATGGATTCTATCTATAAGGCAGTTAAAACACTTCCATACATTCAACCGAATTGCTAACTCCCCTTGGGTTGACCACTGCTGTTTTAATATTTAATAGACTTGTTGTAAGATGACTTGTTTATTTATCTATTTATAAGGGTTTTTACATCACATCAACATTATTTCAGTTATGTTGCAATGCTAATTCCTTAATGATGGAGGAAGACCCCATAGGCAACTGTCAATTAGGACTAGTCAATCCAGGTAGAACCAACAGCATTAACTTCTATACCAAACAGCCATCCGTTTGATTGGCATAAGATGAAACAGTTTGTTGACACCATTAGTATAAATCTCAAACTTTTCCTTTTTGGTAAAAAATGAAATATTTTTATGCAAAAGGGAAAAGTCAAGCATATCAAGTGTTTGGTGCAATACTATAATAAACTCATCAGTTCTAGGCTAGAGCTCAGAAGTGTCTTGTCAAAGGTCTCTTCCACAAAACCAGAGGTGCCTATCAAGGTTCTAAGTTCTAAGGCTGCCATCTTAACCACTATTCATCTGTACAAAAAGTAAGGTTATCTGATGATACCATGTTGCCATTTGTATATGATTGTGTTCCTAAACCATCTCCCTGAGTACAAGTAAAGTTAATGTCCTTTTTCACACATCTATCCGGAGAACTTTTATCATGTTCATCCGACGTCTCCCCGGTTACAATGAGATCACCCGTACTACACAATTCCGTGTGCAAATCGTCCAATAGGTTGTCTGTTGGCGATTCCATACCAAGCGAGTCCAACTCTGTCAATGGCTCACTTAGATTTATCACACTTTCTAGACTTTTTTCCAATGATTTCGCAGCTTCGTTATTTTTCAAATTCTCCGAAATTGTAGACAAACTGGATTTACGTGAATGTCCCTTCTTGGATCCCTTACGTTCAATTATGGGCGAGGTTTCGTCGCATGTGGGGCTGTCTACAGGTGAATCTGGCTCTGTAGATTTGCTTCGGCTAGGTTTTGGCGACTTCTTGAAAACCTTTGACCTCAGCTCCTTGTAAAACTCGACGGCATCGCCTTGTAAAATCTGGGGCAGTGCCATTCCATGTTCAATGTGGAACAGTAGATTCTCTGTCCAAAGATGAACCTTCTCAAAGGATGGTCTGTTATAAATCGAAAAAATCATTTATGTTAAACATAGTGCGGTCAGTAACTACGATATGTATCTTCAAAATTATGCAGAAATTGTCAATCATATTCAATTTTTTATTCCTGTTACCTATCTCTTTTTTATCTATTCATTTAATCCCTAGTTTAAACCCCTTTATGTTCTAATACATGTTATTCAAGCTCAAGCTTAAACCCTTATGTTTTCATACATCTGCAGAAGAAAGTCTAAGAAACTGTCATTATTAATCCACATTTGGTCCCAGTAATGGTTATGTACCCAGATAGCAGGATCGAGTGTGATAAGTCTAAGTTGTAAGAACTTGTTTCACAATTGATGTTAAATAAATCAAGGTTAAACTAAACCATTGAAATGAAAGTGGAAATAACTCAAAGATTTGGCTTGATTACATTAATTTCCTCCCAAAAGTAAAATCAGATTATTTCATTAAAATACTATGTCCCACACAATACTTGTAGAGTGATTTGGGAATATTCCAAGCTGTACTATCGATAAGTTTATCATAGATCTTCTTGGGTTTTTACATTGCAACAATCATCTTTCAGTTATTTTGCAATGTCAGGATTGAATTTATTCTTTCTTTTCTTAAAGATATTGGAATTAATAACAAGCTGTTACTCGTTTAAAATACTTATACAAATGTATACAGTCTCGACTCAAAAAGCTCCTGAAGAGTGCAATTGAAATTTCTAGAACAAATTGTGTTTAGTTCCCACACAACCCAGCACTCAATGCCTCTAAAGACAGCCATAATCTGTAGGACATATACCTGTTTTCAGGGACAATTTGGGAACAGATCACAGCCAGCTTCAGGAAACATTCCGGACATCCCTCACAAAACTGCTCCTTAAAAGCTTCCACGTTGAGGCCGAAATCAAAACTTCTCGGCAAGATGTCTGGGTCAGCAAACACTCGACCAATTATCTGAAATTAAATAAAGATGGTTAAGATGTTTTATTTTCTTTTTAACTTTTTCCTTTTGTCAGATCAAATATGTTTGTTAACATTCTCTTAAAAAGAGGGCATTCAAGTAAAAGTGATAAGCAGTGGTTTAAATCAAGTAAACACTGTAATTATTTTTGAACATTTGTTGAAAGCTACATTAAGCATCACATACAAAGCGCTTCTCCGGTCTATGGAAGAGTATGGTCCTAGCCTAAAGCATTGGCTTCAGGTCACAATGGATGTGGTTTCAAATCCTGTGAGTAACAGGGCTGGCTACATTGTGAATTTTCATTAATACGCTTTCAGAGCTATCATTGGTAAAATATCCAGGAAGCAAAATAGAGAGTTATTAGTATAAATTGCAAGATCTTGTTTAACTCTCAGTGTAAAATAAACATAATATGATTAAACTAAGTGCTCTACCTCACAAACCACAATTCCGAATGAGAAAACGTCAACTTTCTCATCGTACTTGTTCCCGTTCATCATTTCTGGCGCCATCCAGAATGGGTTACCAACGACTGTGTACCGCTTCTTCCGCTGGGTCCGTCGACGGACGGGACTTTTATCTGATACCTTATTGTTCACCTTGGCAGGTTGTCTACAAATCTCGCTCTCAGAAATAACTCTGGCCAATCCAAAATCTGCTACTATGATAGTGCCATCCTGTAAAGAAAATTATCAAACATTTTATTGTTTGTATGGTATTAAACAGCTGTATAAACAATTTTTCAGTTATGTAATAGCTTCACTGGATTAACCAGTACTTGGCTAGGACTCTGATGTGACTTGCTCAAGGTCACTCCCATGAAACTAGAGGTGTCAGTGGTGCTCGAACCCAGCACCCATGAGTTCTAAGTTTCCCACCTTAACCACTGGGCCACGCAGGACCCCAAACTTTTTATGGCATAAAACATCATCGTTACGAAGCTGCAGTGGACAATTACAAAAAAATATGTCATAAATACACTTAACTTGACACAGCTTTAGAAGACGACTATTAGATAATGTTAACAACAAAAATTATAATAAAAAAATTCAATTCAATTCTATATTTGGCAAAAACCAGTATATAAATGTCTTGGACAATACAATATTTACAAATATGACACAATGAGTCAGTGAAATACTAGGACAAGTTATTCATATTTGTTATGAAGCTAGTTATGTTTTGCAGTAGACCACTGTATAGTGCGTAAATTGTTTAGCTATTGAAGCTTATTGGGATCATAAAGAACTGGTCTAAAATCTTCTGTAAGAGCAATTCATCTTTTTATTTAAATGTTTTCTTAACCCATTACCAAACAATAACGACATTTGACCAGTTGGTTGCAGACGACTCTGGAAAACACTGGGGGAAAGGAGGAATTGCTCTAAACAAGCAATTTCTCCTTTTCCCAAAATGTTTTCTGCCCTACCAGATGACTATATTTCAATTTGTTCACATTTTGAAATGTCGTCTGCAAAATTCTTTCAATTTGGGACAGTCGAAAGTTTCCATTTGGTAAAGGGTTAAGACTTCTGTAGTGGACCAGGCAATGCATGGTCTCTAAGAGTTATTGGTTATTTAGGCACTTCTCATTCTCTTATATATAAAACCATGTTCCTTTGTGATCCAGGACTTATCAATGTAACAAAGCTGACTTAATGTCATCTTGCTTGGACTAAGAGTGTGGCTTCGAGCTGCTTAAGGAAGTTAGAAAAGACACTTACCAATTTACACAAACAATTCTGGGAGTTAAGGTCTCTGTGTATTATGTCCATTGAATGAAGATATGCCTGAAAATGAAGAAAAACATGCAAATCTTTGATAATCATTTGTAGCGACATGTAACATGTCAATGGTTAGTTGGATGGATTGAGCTTTGAACAGGTCCAAGAATTTCCTCACCAGTACAGCACAATATTCTTTCAAGCCGCTAAATGCTTCATGCTTACTGACTTGAAAATAATTGATGCATTGATGAGACTAATAAATCATGCCATACTGACTTTGTAATATCAGCGAGAATTCTGGCCAAACCAAGTTTCAAGATCAAGTCCCCTGTATACCAAGACAAACTCACTTCAGCCAGAGCTATACTTACAAAGGAGTATATGACTTGACAACAATTAAACCAATCTTTTTCATTGTAAGCCATAGCTGTGTACTAACTTTAACTTTTGTGTGCTAAATGATCAGAAGAAACTAAAGTTTCTAATCTTTATACCAACCAATCCAAAGTAAATTGTAGAAAAAAAATTGTTTTGATGAAAATCTAAAATACAAGGTAAATTCTAGTGGGAGGACCCCAAAACCCCTCTAAATTTAAAAGATAATTTATATGCATACAATTAGAAACAGCTACTATGAAAGGCGGCTAATGGTACAAATTTGGCGGAGTAAAAAAGTGACAAAAATAGTTTTGTAATTCAACCTTTGAAATTCAGTCTCGACGCAAACGAATCACATTTAAAGAATGTTGCAAAAGAGAAGGAGATGTTATATTCTTGCACTGAACCCTCAACATAATCTCATACACTTGATTCTACATCAACATACTCTAACTGTATGACCTCACTTACCATTCCCGAAGAAATGTCCTTGGCCATGTTGACCTTTTGTATCCATGACAACGGGCGGGTCGTGTCCTGCAACAGGTCTTTAAGAGTTCCGCCCTCGATAAACTCCGTTACTAAATTAAGCTTCTTCTCTTTGTACATCACCCCGAGCAGCTTGAGAACATTTGGGTGATCCAAACTGCGTAACACCGACACCTGAGACAGTAAATGCATTTAATTTAAACAATGCTCAGATAGAGAGAAGAGCCCACTGGGAATTAAACCTAGAACTATCACAGTTGTACAGCTTTGTGCTTGGCTAGAGAAGGTCCTTCACAAAATCAAAGGACTTTCTTTTACCCTTTAACCCTTTCCCAAACAACAAGTTTTCGACTGTCCCAATTCGAAAGAGTTTGCAGACAACATTTCAAAATGTGATGAAATTGGAAAATAATCTTCTAAGAGGAAGAAAACATTGTGGGAAATGGAAAAATTGCTCGTTATGAGCAATTTCTATTTTTTCCAACAATGTTTTCTAAAGTTATCTGCAACAAAGTGGTCAAATGTCATTATTGTTTGGGAAAGGGTTAACGTATCCGACTTATTCAAATTGAAACAACTGTAAACAACAAAAGAATTCAAGCAAGAAAAACATTTCTTTATACTTTTAAGTGACAACAGGAGCAATCGCTTGATATAAGTAACATTTTTTCCCCATAGTAGTTCTAAAGTTTTTTGGAGTAGAAACACTCTGGCAACCTTTCACAGTAAAATATGATTAGTACAATACAATAAATTCTTCACCAAACACTTGTTATTGTCTTTATAGACGTTACAGACTCAAAATCAACTTGTGATAAGCCCTAATAGTATTTAAGTCAGCATTATCATGAATAATTCATCATTTAGTCACAATGGTTAATCCAATGTCTTGAAAAAAATGGAAATTTTTCTTGCACTTTTCTTTTTTTCCATCAGTCATTTTTTCAATTCCACCTCTGGTACCAAGAGTTCAGGATTTGATCATCGTAATGAGTGCCGGTCATGTATACAGGAAGCAGCTGTCAAGAGTGAATAAAATATGCTTCAAGCTTCCATCACAATTGATGTAAAATAAGTTTATAGCTAAAAATTCAAACTGGCCACAATGGAAAAATACCTCTTTGAGGAAGCTTTTCTGGGCGTCCTCGTCAAACCTGTAAAGCTCCTTGAGAACCATGATCTCTCCAGACAGTCGATGAGTGACTTTGACCGCTCGGCCAAAAAACCCTTGACCCAGTACGTCTAATGCAACCAGGTCACTAGTTCGGAAGATTCGGTGAGTCTGGGGCATCGATCGGAATGATTGAGCTCGGCTAAGATCGATGCTTTTCTGTCGGGATGAGGGTACTGGGGAGGGTGATTTGCTTCTTCTTCGGATATGACTTTTCCTGAAATTAAACATGATGATGGTACTCAGAGTTAACATTCTATGTCAGAGTTGAATTAGAGTGCAGTTGCTCCTGTGATGATCTCTATCATTTCCTTTGTGATGACCTTTTGTCGGATTCTGTTGAAGGTCAAAGTCAGTTTGCCAATCATCTCGCCTGCGTTCTTGAAATAAAAATCCATAACTGTCATACTGGAGCTCTGTTCACAACAGGAAAAACCTCATACAAATTACAATTACGAATTTGTTTGAGTTCAATATTGCTTTCAAATTCATTTATATTGCAATGTCTGACACATAGATTTAGGCGACCAAAAGACTAATTACCCTTAAGAAGTGGTGTAGCCAGGTAGAACCATCAACATTTTGTAAGTCCATGGGGAGACTACCTCTCCTGAACAGATGCAGCAATTTTTAGAAAGCATGAGTGACAATACGATTGAACTTATCTTTATTAAGGATAATTTAATCTGTTTGGATAGCTTCATTTCATCTATTTGTAGCAGTGTTTTTAAATACTTTCAAACGCGTCATATAAACACCAGATATTACTGAGTGGGAATTAATATTTCATTCCACATTAAAAACATTGGATAGAATAAAATCATGTTTCCTTTGAAATAAAGTTATATGACAAGCAATTATTTGGTAATTTTAGAGTATGCTCTTTCCTTTATCACCAGACGAAAAAATATCATGGGTGGAATGTAAAAAGAAATACATGAGAAATATTAAATACATTCTTTTGGCAGTTTAGAAAACACATATATATATATATATATATATATATATATATATATATATATATATATATATATATATATATATATATATATATATATATATATATATATATATATATATATAGCCGCGTCATAAGAAAACCTGCCTTAATGACATTGATGACGTTCTTGGAAAATCCACTTTGAAATGACGTCATTAATGACTCGAGAATGCGCGGAATTTTTAAAGTCGGTGTTTACATTTTCGAAATGTGTTTTGATCTGGATAAATGATATATAATGGAGAAAGAACTTGCTGTAAGTATAATTTCAATTGTTATCTTGAGTGGCAAATGCAAGCTTCAGAGAAGTCTGGTGTTCGTTATAATTTTAGAAAGAAAGATTAATGCCTATTGAACCAGGTCCATCACGTACGCTATTTGTTACTTTTATTTACATAACATAAACATTAGATCTATTGCGAGGTAAACTTCGCCAACGAATCTATTTCAATAAGGTACATCTAAATGCGTTTCTTTTATGAGACAAACAAGCATAATATTTTCAACGCAGTGCTTTACATCAGACTGCTAGACTTAATAAACAATAGTTATGTAAAATATTACTATTGCGTTATAGATCTGATAGATTGTGTTGGTGATTATCTACACTTTACTTTAGCATAAAACTTATTAAAACGGGAATTTGATCAAACTTTAATGAGATTAGTATTATATTTATTTGTTATAAAGTAAATCGTTATTCGAGTAAAAATGATGAGTCATCTTGTCATACGTGACTTCGAGAATTAATAAGTATAAATATTTACTCCGTATAATTTACGAAGCCACGGTGGCGCATTTGGTTGGATACGTCACTCAAGTCACCACGTGTGCCGGAGAAGATGGGTTACAGGTTCGAATCCCCATAAGGCCCACTCTTTTATTTTCAACTCACAATGATACATCAATCTCTTCTGTAAACTTATATTAGTTAAGGAACTGATTTCATTGTTTTTACAATTCAAAGAATGATAATTAATAAACAATCGTTGAAAGTTTTCTTGTATTATTTTTACATTACAATCATAATGAAGCATATCAAAGATGCACTTTAAGGCTGTATAGGGTAATTCAATAAATACATTGCATTTTTCATTTAGGAATTGGAGAGTATTTTGTCGGAACATTTTGGACAAACCCCACTGAACACTCCTCACGCTTCTCAAACAAGCGATGTATCTTCGGATGAGGAAGACGACTGTGAAGAGAGCGCCATCGTGAATGTTGATGATGTAATTGGAGGCCGGGTTCGGGAGTATGTAGATGATCAGACACCCGACTTCGATCAGTCTGAGGAGGAATATGAAGACGCAGCAGAAACCAGCGACCAAGACACTAAAGCAATTAGAAATTTCCTCAAGGACGGATGTGGCTGCAGGTTGGAATGTAATGCGCCACTAAACCATGCACAACTATTTGATCACATAATGAGTGTGCGTGAAATGACGCGGGAAGAAAGGGAACTATACGTTATGGGAACACTAGACGACTGTGACCCGGAGTCTACCAAGCGTGGTAAAAAGAGACAGCGTGTACGACACGTTTTTCGTTTTAAAGGTCGAGTTGTATGTAAAAGGACTTTTATGCTAGCCTATGGCATAGGAAGGGTTGCTCTGGCTAACATCCTTAGGCATATGGCAGACCATGGTATAGTCCCCAGACAGCATGGCAATAAAGGAAAGACCAAGCACAATGCCTTAAAGTTTGAAGACATTCAACGAGTAGTTAAGTATATCACAAACCATGCAGACATTAATGGAATTCCACAGCCAGCAGCACCGCGTGGAAGAGACAATATACCACCAGTATATCTCAGTGCAGACACAACCAAATGTCAGCTCCATTCCGATTATGTTGCCGCCAGTGCCGATAGTGATCCACCAGTAAGGACTGTAAAGCTGAGCTCGTTCAAGACTATATGGCTGACCTGTCTCCCTCACATAAAGATAGCGTCTCCGAGGGATGATGTGTGCGCAACGTGCGAAAAACTGAGGAAGAAGTTGACAGACGCGGTGGAAGAAGAAGAAAAACTGGTGGCATCAACAGAGATGAGGGATCATGTACTGAAGGCACAGAAGGTGAGGAATCTTAACATTTCTTTCTTATTTCTTCTTAACACATGTATACTGGAGTGCTACTTAAAAAATTGAATTATTTTATACATGTATACACTAATCGAGAATTTTTTGAAAGGCATTGTGCAATGTTGTTCAAGTACTCATGACTTCAGACATCTGTTGGCGACGTGACTGCAGTTTTATTGTCTAAAAGACTTATAGGCAAACAAATATAACTAAGAATGATTATTTCATATGTATAGCAATATAAGTATAATTTTGTTTTAGGAAAGAGATATCTACAATGGATGTATACGGAGGAGCATCGAAACGAGAAACCTTCCGGCTGATGAACGTTACACACACTATACGTTTGACTTCAGCCAGTGTGTGAGCCTTCAGCATTTTTCTCGCCAGAAGGGTCCATTGTATTTCCTGTCCCTTCGAAAAATACAGATATTCGGCTTCCGTGTTGACGGCGATCCTGTGCAAGAGAACTTTCTCGTTGACGAAGGTGAAACGATGGGTGGAGCTGGCGGAGACACGCACGGCCCAAACTCGGTAATCTCCATGGTAGATTGGGCACTGGAACAAAGGAACCAGGAGGGTTCATCGTTCGCAATACATGCAGACAATTGTCCAGGTTTGGAAACCTCTAATTTCATTTGAATAAGAATAATAAAAACGTTTTTCTTTAATAAAATGCACACATCTTTATCTTAATTATGTGTCATTTTAAATCGATGTTTATATACTTATTAATTCAAAGGAAATAGTTCACTTAGAATTATATGGACACAATTTGATATTTGGTCAAATAATATTTTCTATAATTGCAACGAAAATATATGCAATTGTTTCATACATGTAGCTTTATTCCGACAATTATCTTTCATTTGAACTTTATTTAACGGATTCAGCAATATGAAATGCTATATTTTGTATATGACGAATTGTATATACCATGCTTAATTTGATTATAGGTCAAAACAAGAACAAATATGTGTTGGGATATCTTGCCTGGCGAGTGATGACTGGACAAAATACAAGTCTCGAATACCTTATGCAGATTCCAGGTAATAATCAAGAAGTATAAAGAATCAAGAAAGGAAACTTTTCTGTTTCGTCGTTTCAATGTGTTTGATACACAATTTCTCATACTTGGTAGTTATCTTGTGACATAAACTTTATAAATTACAGTTAAATAAGGTGGAATTTCGTAGTGTATAGTACATCCTTGTTTTTAATTTATGAACTTCTTACATAAACAAATGCAGGAACAGTCAAACTCTATACTCAGATGGGTAAAATAGCTGTCAAACCAACACCATGACGCCGAAAATTGCGATAATACAGTCCGATAAAAGTCCCCTTTCACGTTGTATGGCCTCGTAAAATATGAGGTATAAGACTCTTTTTATACACCCTCACAATCAAAGCGCATTTTTTTTTCAGGGCATGCACGATGCCTAATAGATGGTGGCTTTGCCCACATAAAGAAACTTTACAGGAGATCCGACTGCGTCACATTGAGTGAGTTAGAGGCTCTGGTAAACCGTTCTTCGAGGACCAACCATGCTGTCAGATACCCACAATGGCAGTGGCGGGACTGGAAGACCTTTCTATCGCAGTATTTCAGATCGCTGAACGGGATTCGGTAATAATCTTTTTTTTTTAATTTACATGTCACTCTATCTAATACCAAACTTTCACACACAATATCAACATGAATTTTTCTGTTTAAATTCGCATACTTATTCAAATACATGACTTCTCAGTAAGAATTTAAAGTAATGTGATTTAGTATATTTATTAATGATATGCTGATTCTTGTTGTTTTGTATTCCAGGAAGTACCAGTATTTCCGATTTTCTGCGGAAGACCCTGGTGTAATTACGGTAAAGGAAAGTGGGGAGGCACCAGAGATAAAAGTTTGCATTTTAAAGGATCCGAGATTCCGGTTCGAGAATGCAACCAGACCTGAGCCTGTGCCCTGTCAGGGTTTGAGTGTTGAAAGACAGAATTACTTATATAAGTCTGTGCGGCCTTACATCCGCCCTACTCTTCAGAACCAATTCTGTATTCGCCCCGAAGAGACCTAATTTGGGTTAATCTTTATTTGTTTGATTGATAACACATGTTTTTTTTTCTATATTTATGTCGTAATTATAACCATGTTCTGCATATTGATTACTTTGTTGATTATGTAATTCCAAACTAAAACACACCATAAATGAAAACTATATGTTTCACTTAATTTGGCACACATACTGTTCTTGCAATATTACTTACATGCTTAGAGTACACACGTGCGTCAAATTAGTGAACGTTGGCACTCAGCTTGACGCGACGTTTTTTATTCTCTTTTTAACGTTCTGATGTAAAAAGACCAAGTGTCTATAAAACACTATATCTCAAAGACTACATATTTCTTTAAAAAACGGTTTTCAGCGCCGAAATCTACTGTGGTTCATCTATTATAGTAAGTGAAGATCTCAAATTCTCAAAAAATGTCATTAAGGCATGTTTTTCCGTGACGCGGCTCATATATATTTTATTTTTTTTTTGAATTGTCATACAACAACCCATTTATTCAAATTAAATTACAATAACATTTACATCATATAAATATATATACAGTATAGTGTTTTCTAAAAACTAACCTTTGACATAATCGAATTTGTTCTCAAGTCTAAAATAGCACTTAGAAGGAGTTGAGAAGACGAAGAAGAAAAGAGGTAAGAGAAAGAAGAAGAAGAAAAGAAGAAGAGGAGGATACAGTAATGAATTACTAAATGTAACATGTTTAAACATAACAATACACTCGCTTGCATTTCCCAATAAAACTTATTCTAAAAGTTCGAGTAGAAATGACAAGTTAAGGTCAAGGGTATATGTTTCAAGCTGGTGTATTTTAAACTAATGAACAAACAGTCAACCAAAATAAAAGCATCCGAAAGGAGAAACATATCTGAAACGAAATGATATTTTCCTCCATTGATTGATTAGCTTTAAATGAAGTAAAGAAAGGTGGGTAATATGATCAGAAAATATTATCCGAAAAGGATGTCAGTGTTGCTTAATTGAGGATTAATGTTTGTTTAAATAAATGGAGAATTATCTAATAACTTAAACCATACCTTTCGGCATTTATCAGATTTTTCGGACGTAGAAGCACCTTTGAACCGTCGACATCGATCGACTCTGGGGACGGCAATGGAGATGACTCAGAGTCGCTTTCTGTATCTGTACGGTTTGAATAGGAATGTCTTTTCGCAGGCAGTGGTGAGGGATCCCTCTCTACCATCAGTTTTAGACCCTCGCTAGATTCCTCCAATATGGAAGTGATCTTGTCGATACATTTGTCAGACACAGTGACCCCGTTGACCTCCAGAATTTTGTCACCCACGATGAGTTCATCTATATCGGCATTCTTATCAATTCTGTAATAATAAATGCACGGCAATTGAAATTAAAAAAAATAAAATTGCAGAACACTAATAACAAAGAAAAAATAGTGCAAATATCCATGTTTAGCAATACACGTCTTTTGAATATATTTCACCATAATAGAAATAAAAGTTAGAGGTTGAGCATCAAAATGCTATACCAGGTTTGATCTCTACCAGTGCTGCTTATTTCCTGGCAAAAACCTTTAGAAAGACACTCCAGAGTCCAGGCCAAGTGCTGGTGATTCAGATTTACCATGATGAGCAAATTCTCATTTTGCAACAACATGACTTCATTGTAAAATGTGGCTTCTCTGTTAAAAATCATATGCATTGGGAAGAAGCCTTACACAATAAGGTCTATAAAGAATAACTATCAAACTCTACAAACCCTGATATTTTTAGCTGGGGTGTTGAGCTAGTACTGAAGGTACTGGGATGAAGTTTATCAATCAGTTTGTTCTCGATGCTGAACTGAAGACCGCGACCCCGATCGGGTGTCGGTGGGACATCGATCATCTGGATGGAGTGGGGCTTACGTCGGCGTCGGGGCGTGGGCTCCTTCAACAGGGGCTTCATCTGGATGGAGTAACATTCACCACTGAAAGAAATACAATATAAATATGCCATTTTAAAATAAGAATTAGTGGGCTGTTTTAAACAGAAAAACAGAGGCTTTACACAAGAGAAATTTTGCCTTATCATGCTCACTGAAAAATAGCACACAAACAGATTGTTTTTTAAATTAAAAACAAAAAACCCCCCCAAAAATTGGGCCTTGTTCATAAGAAGGGGTTTCATAAGCTTTTTTTTAAAAAAAAAATATTTATAGGGTTTAAAGCCTTGTCAACAGCACTTTGATTATTTTACAGCTTTCCTAGATTTCACAAGTTCTAGACAAGGCTTTGTCTGCAGTGTCCCATCAATCAGGATGACATGATTAAGCTATAGTAACCATTATCCCCTTGGCAAATTTTCTTCTCCTATTACAGGCTCGACAAATTCTCTCCTCCATTACCCCGCGATTTGTGGACGGTTATTCAATAAATCAATGGTAACCAGGATAACTACTCTACGCTTTTCCTTATCTTTTCTGCTAAAGTATGGAATTCTAAAGGTATTTCTATAAGATGGCAATAGAAAACATTATAACAAAAGGAGAATGCTTCTTAGTTACACTGGTCTGTTTAGGCATCATTGTTTTACATCAAAACCTTTCCCTTAAACCATTGCAACAAAAGGAAATATTTCTCATTTTGTTTGTGAATAAGTTGGGCAGTTTTCAAGGTGTTAGTTACTGAATTATCCTTAAAAACACTTACAAACAATTTCTTATGCTGCTTACGTTTAAAAACAATATGAAAAATGAGGAAAGTTGTCATTATGAGTGAAAAATTCACAGTTAAAAAAACCAACGGCTTGAAATTTAAAAGGATCTTTCTTTACTAGTATTATGTTCTACGTTCACTAGACTCATTTCTTTATCATTGGGTTTTGTAATAATTGGTCCATATCAAAAGCAACAGCAGACAACATTCATAGTCTACAGATGATTAAACTAAACCCCTTCGGAAAAAGACCTTTGACAAAGGGGGAGTGATTTTCATTGAGAGCTTTTTCGTCTTTCATCATCATACTTTTCTTGCATTTTTTGTAATGAGCTAAATATGCTTTATATTCAATCTAAATGTAGGAAAAAATGAATGCCTCAAAATTTAAGTTTCTTTGATCAAGAAAAGACATTTATGTATATATCTTTGAGCAGAGTAAAAATGTCTTAAATACATTCAATTCTTTCATATCTGACCAGAAGAGTTTAAAAAGGTCTTGGATATGTTCAGTTATTTTCTTTATTTACCAGAAGAGTTTAGATCGCTCCACAAGCGCGTAGTTCTCCCCATCCCCAATATACGTCTGGCAGTTTTTACATTGAAAACATTCAGGATGGTATTTGTGTTCTCCAGCAACCTGTCAACAAAAATAATTCATTCACATTACATGTATTTTTTGTTAAACCATTCATTTCATTTCATGGAAATCTTCAACTGGACAGTGAGAAATTCACCATTGTCTTGCATAACAATAAATACAAGAAAAAATTTATACAGGATTAAATGTTGTTTCAATTTTTTTCAGTTATGATACAGTTGGGCTCTGAAGTGTCTTGCCAAAAGGACACACTCATGAAACCCGAAGGAAAGGTGGGGCTCGAACCAGGAACCCCCAAGTTTGAAGACCCCCAACTTAACTACTGGGCCTGCAAGACCCTGCATGGAAAAGTGTTGAAGCACAGGTGTAACTTATTTACTATTACTGAATAAATACTATTATCAAATTAGATAACACTAATCTGTAATGTTAGATACAATTTACAACAATTGGTAAATTATCTCTTTATCTTTTCTATTTGTTTCTCTATTTTACAAATAACCTTGTAATGAAAAAGAATGGTACAGTAATCCAAATGCAAGTTCACTTTAATTTAGATGCACATCAAAAATTTGTTACACTAAATTCACAAAGTTATGTTACTGCTTTCTTGGATTCACCAATACTAGACTAGCACTATTTAAAGTGTCTTGCCAAAGGACACTCCCAATAAACCCCAATGCTTCAATGGGGCTCGAAACCCGGGAGCCCTATTACTTTAGTTTCAAACACCTTAACCCTTAGAATGCTCGGTAATTTTCTAAAAATAAATTTTGTGCCATCTGCTTTCAAAATCAAAGCGCTGATAGCGCTGAAGGACTAAGGTGCATTTAAAGCGAGATGATTGAGGATACATTTGAAAATTTCTTTGGGCAACATCTCGAGGAAAACAGCTGCTCCTTTTACCACCATTACTATAGTTATTATTTCTGTGAACAGAGACTGAACGATAGTCTATTTTTTGAACATCTGGACATTTTACGATTTCCCATGAGGCAACAGTAATAATAATATAGTGCAAAACAAAGCGATTAAATACGGACTACATTCCTAGTTCCAAGAAGGTATTAGTCCGCACAGTGAAGGCGGATGGTTAATGAGTAATTGGGGTCAGACCGCTGTTTGTGTATCGATAAAGTACCATCCCTCAAAAAGTGGTATGTAAATTCAATGGACTAAGGTGCTGACGCCCCCTTAGTCCAAAAATATCTGCTTGTTTTTGATGAGGAAAAATACCAAGAGTTGCACACAGGTTAGATCACAGGCCAGCCGCCAATTTACTTGGCGGCTGGTTTGGATCTAACCTGTTTGTATAAGCATGAAGTCGGTTCCAGCACTATAAGGCTTAACCACTTGGCAATGCAGGACCCTGTAACAAAATTTCAAAAGTTGCATGTTTCAAAGGTATTTATTATTCATATCATACCATAACGGGTCCGGTGATGATTTCTGAACATCCGTTGCAGGCCTCCCCATAGGTGGACCAATAGTCCTGCTTGCAGAACAAATGACCGTTCTTCTCGAAGTACCAGTTAGACAGGCACTGACCACATTTGGAACAACTGAAACGAGAAAGATGTCATTCATTTTATATCTCTGAGTAATTGAAACATGCATTTGTAATGTCAATACAGCCAAACATGTGTTTGTTTGTATGGGGTTTAGCACTTTCTCAATAATATCTCAGTTATACTACATCCTTTTGCTAAGATAGTTTCTACCTTATATCATTTAAAACATGTTTCTTGATTTCTACTGTTGCTGTCACCTAAGAGATTTTTTTTTGGGGGGGGGGAGGTGTTACAAATTTTACATCATATCAACAATTTTCTTTTATTTCAGTGTGATGCTCGCCCTCTTCATAGATAGGTAAAAACCTTTTTTTTTAAAATTGCTAATCAGGAAAGCTTAAAACAGGCAGAGGGTAGATCCTTTAGCAATTCTTTTAGTTAGAACATTTGAATCTAGGGTGACCATGTCAGAGAGCTTACCAAGAAGAAGAGGTGACCATGATGTAGAAGTGGCCATGACAGAGAGTTGACCATGACAGAGAGTTGACCATGACAGAAAGTTGACCATGACAGAGAGGTGGCCATGACAGAGAGATGACCATGACAGAGACAAGACCATGACAGAGACAAGACCATGACAGAGACAAGACCATGACAGAAAGATAACAATGACAGGGACGAGACCACGACAGAGTGTTATTCAACTTCTAAGAAATGGATGTTGTACAATTCTACCAGCACGATCTATTGGCCTGGCACGATCAATATTGCATAATTTGTCTGCCCAATATTTACAGATTTCCTAAACAAGTCCCTGAATAAGGAAATATGACATAAAACACTCAAATTTGATTGATTAGCCAGCAGGAATCACGTTTATCTCAAAGAATATGTTGTACTTTTCCCACAGATTACAACATCATTCAATAATGGAATTCAAACTGGTCAAAACTGGAAGTAACAGTAAAAACTAACTAGAAATGAATACATTCAAAATATATGATTTTGGTTAGAAATCATGTTGACAAAAGGAGAAATTGCTTGTGACAAGCAATTTCTCCTTTTGTCACGATTATTTCTTACCTGTTCTGCTGTCAATAGACAGAAATTGCTAGTACAGAGCAATCCCTTTTGTCATACAGTCTAACTTGTGTTAAGCAGCCACCCTTTTAAGCAGCCAACCTGCCTTAAACAGCCACTACAGAAAGTCCCATTGTTAGATTTATAGTGTAAATCAATTTGTGTTAAGCAGCCAATCTGTCTTAAACAGCCACTACAGAAAGTACCATTGTTAGATTTATAGTGTAAATCAATTTGTGTTAAGCAGTCAACCTGTCTTAAACAGCCACTACAGAAAGTCCCATTGTTAGATTTATAGTGTAAATCAATTTGTGTTAAGCAGCCAACCTGCCTTAAACAGCCACTACAGAAAGTACCATTGTTAGATTTATAGTGTAAATCAATTTGTGTTAAGCAGTCAACCTGCCTTAAACAGCCACTACAGAAAGTACCATTGTTAGATTTATAGTGTAAATCAATTTGTGTTAAGCAGTCAACCTGCCTTAAACAGCCACTACAGAAAGTACCATTGTTAGATTTATAGTGTAAATCAATTTGTGTTAAGCAGCCAACCTGTCTTAAACAGCCAGTTTACTCTGTCCAATAGGCTGGCCTCTTAACACAAGTTTGACTGTAATTGTTTCTTAATTATTCTATACATGAGTAATAAAAAGTGTTAAGTAAATCTAATTTGAAATTTGATAGAAACTAATGTGTTAACAGAGAGAAATTGCTAGTGCAGAACAATATCCCTTTTGTAACAATTGTTTCTTAACCCATTCCCAAACAACAAATTTTCGACTGTCCCAAATTTAAAGAGTTTGCAGACGACACTTCAAAATGTGATAAAATTGGAAAATAATATTCTGATACGACAGAAAACATTGTGGGAAAAGTCATCATGAGCAATTCATCCATTTCCCACAATGTTTTCCAGAGTCGTCTGCAACAAAGTGGTCAAATGTTGTTTTATTTGGGAAAGAGTTAACTATTCTATACATGTGTGATAAAAAGAGTTACTGGTAATCAGTAATAAGTGAAATATAACTTTATTGTATGAAGAAACTGCTTGTCTCAAGCAATATCTCCTTCTATCAGAATGTTTTCTTAATTAAACTAGGGATTGATATGTTTATAATTATATTAATGTGTATAAATGTTTTGGGAAAAAATATAACTGCGTATAACTTCTCAGGACCACCCTGACTTCACCCACATTATCAGCTTAAGAAGCACTTCAAACCCAAGTGGATTGTTTCCGTCATTTCAAAAATGTTCACACCCCTCATCATACGATGACATGATTTGTTACAAGCAAATTTGGTTTACACCCAATTATGGAATGACAAAATAACATTTACTATCATGTACAATTTTGTTAAATCACTATAGCAAAAGTCTCAAAAATGACTCTTCATGAGCAGTTTATATTTTTCTCATAATGCTTTCTACCGAATACCAATACTTTAAATAACACAATGTAACTGTTTATTAACTTAAATAATGATTTATTTCTTTATTTTTGTAGCTTGTAACTATCATCTACTATCGCTTTAAGTTTGGACCTGTTTCACTGTCTTAAAATATAACAAAAGTAAAAAGAAAGGAACGCGGCAGAACAAAGAAATAATTTCTTATCCAGATATAATTGAACATAGCAACTATAAATGGGCATAAAAAGACTTCATGACAATGATTTCATTCCAAAGTAAAAAAGAAAATATCTTTTTTATGATTTACAATTATTATCAGCTGATGCTATTGATCTGATTCTGCCTTACAAAAAAATAATAAAATGACATATTATCACACCCTTTAAAACTACTTATAGTTTTTAAAGTAGAATTTATGATAAGACATTTAAAAAGAATTAACCAATCCCCTTTCAAACCCTTGCCCCTCATAACCCCAAATGAACAACAACAACAACAACAAAAACAAAATCAAACTTAAACCATTAAATATAATGAATTGAAGCAAAGTTAAGGTATCAACCTTTTTTTTAATACTTACATTTTGGACAAAACTTTCACAAAAGAATACATGTAATAATCCATGGTTGTTAAGCTAAGGCATCACTCAGACAAAATCCTCATGTAAGATCAGCAATTAAACAACAATTCATGCTACAAGGCAATTAAAGAATCAATGCTGCAAGGCAAGTCCACTTTCCTGTACCACAGGTATTAATTAACCAAAGCAGCAAACCAATTATAAGATCGATTCAGCTCTGTATTTAGACGAAACCGAGTAAATAACGACATCTGTTGCACATGTTATATCTCTCAGAAACCTTTTGCCTAATCTATATCAATATTTCACCCCCTTAAATGGTCAAAACTGTTGAAAGGATGGTAACTCAATATATTTTCATGTAATTTACAATCAGTTACATGATGTTTGAAAATGCATCTATCCATGCATCTCATGTTTCCTCACCAGTACCATTGAAATTAAACTCCACAACTTCTTTTCCATATGAGTCATTAAATGAGCGGCGAAGGTAAATAAATTTTGTCATCAATTGACTTGTTTAAAGTTCAGTTTAATCTGATGGCAATATAAGACTTAGGATTCTGGATTAAAGCTGACTGTTCTATCTAAGTTAATTAATCAATACTATCAAAACCATAAATTAGACAGAAAACTGGAAAAAGAGTCATTAGAAACTAATCAGTACGGCATTAAACCTGAATTTCAGATATCTTACATCAGACTTCTGTCAAAAGGTACAGATATCATAACCATTCAAGAAATACCAACACCATCCAAGCTTTTAAAACATTATTCAAACAAATTCCACAAATAAAATCACAGACAAACAAAAATGTCACAAAATACACATGGCACCCTCCATCACTACTTCGGCCATTTTGTGTTGCTACAGGAGTGACTCAGCCAATGTTAATGCTGTGTTTTATTGTCTTTTACCAATAGCAGGGATCCAGCCAGAGGGAAGATCAATAATATTCAATACGGGGAGACTTGCTAGTGACAGGGAACCAGTAGCCTCTTGGATGGCGGTTGGTAGAGATTAATCCATTGAAGCCCCTATATGGAGATTTGTGTCTGGTCCAAATTGAAAGCAACAGCAGGCGGCAAAAATAAGAGTGGATAAAATAAACACTGTATTCAGGGTATAAATGTGGGACTCGGGTGCAGAAGTAGAACATCAGCCTCTTGTACCGAGGGTCCAGGGTTTGAATCCCGTTAGGTGAGATGAAAATTGCCGAGACTAGCCCACAAATTAGCGCAAGTACTGGTTTAGTATCCAGGAAGCAGTTATCGAGAGTGACTTTGAACAAACTTCAAGCATCCTTCACAATCAGTGTAAAACAAATAGGTAAATAAAATAAATTGAATAATTTGGTAACCAATTTTGACAAAAGGATTAATAGCTGACTAATAATAGGGGCGATTCATCCTTCTGTCAAATTGATTTCTCAAGACCTTTGCAGCATATGCATCATAGTTAGATATTAAAATTTCAGTTTGGGACTAATTATGAGAGACCCATATTTTAATCTCTTTAACCCTTTAACAAAAACGACATTAAGCCAGTTTGTTGAAGACGACTCTGGAAAACATTGTGACAAAAGGAGAAATTGCTTGTTACAAGCAATTTCTCCTTTTTGTCACAATGTTTTCTCTCCAACAACAGTATAGAAGTCTTCATCTGTGGTTGTGAAGTGGTCTGATTCTCAATAGGGATTAATTATCTCTTAATTTGTGTCTTTGGGCAAGGCACTATTTCCTAGCCTAGTATTGTAAATTACATAAGGAACATATTAAAGGTTTAATGCAAAACTATAGTAATTTCTTCATGAAGATAGTTTATAGTTTAAACTTATTTATTTTACGTCAATTGTGAAACAAGTTCTTACAACTTAGAAAAATCACTATAGATTCTGCTTCCTAGATACTACACCAGTTCTCGCAACAATTTGTGGGTTAGTACCGGCAATTTCCAGCAATTGCCTAGCAAGGATTTGAACCCGGGACCCTCGGTGCAAGAGGCCGACGCTCTACCTCTGCACCACTGTCACCCATATGAAGATAAAACTCTTATCTTTGATTTGCATTGAAACCTCACTGTACTATTATGTCAAAGTGAGTACTGGAAAAGATGAAAATAAAGAAGTATCATTTTTCATACTTAATCATTGTTTAAGCTTTAATTTTGGACCAGTCACAAAATCCTATACGAAGGTATAACACAGATTCAATGCAAGACTTCAGATAATTCTTCACATTTGTGAAGAACTAACTATAGAGTCCTGCATTGAAACCTCAATAAGAAAACATAATAATTATGGTACCTGGCTGATTTAGATCTGATCATTTTACAATGATTGTGAAACTAATTCTTACAACTAATACTTATCAATCTCAGTTCTTTGTATGGTGTTTAATGCCATATCAATAACTTTTCAGCTATATAACAGTTTTCCTGGCTCCACCAGAATAAAACTAGGGCTCTGAAGTGACTTTCCAAAAGTCACTCTCACAAAACCAGAGGGGTCTGCGGGGCTCACCTGGAGTCCCTAGTTCTTTTTAAGTCTGCCAACTTAACCACTGGGCCACGCAGAACGTTCTATTGCAGTTCTATGAACTGGTTACTCCTAATATACATATATACATTGAGCAATAAAAATCTGTATGGATGATTTTCTTTTTCCGAAATCTATTGACTCTTAACGGTATAAACCACATGTAAGATTCAATTTTGTTCAGTGGAAGGTAAAAGGCAATATTTGACTATGCAGAAAACAAAATATCTTCTCAGAGAACAGTGTAATTCCACTCTTGTTATTTCCGATATAGGGCAAATATGCAAACATTTCAAAACAACAAGTTTGACCCTTTTATCATTTAACCCTTATCAAATAATGCCTGGAGTTTTCATATCCTGCAGCAGTTGACTTGTAATTACAGCATGGGAAAAAGGGAAAATTTCTAAAAATACCTTTTTCTCATATAACTTAATGTCTATCATATAAGAAAAGAAAATTTACTTTCAATTATTTGTTTCAGGATAATGCATTTATAAAGTTCCCCATTCAAAACACAAATTACTATCAAATGTTATTCAATGCAAAAGTTGTTGCAATCAATCTTGTAAACATAACAAGAGACAGTTTTTATCCATATTTCTATCTTCATTTGATGGATTGTTTTCATTCGCTAATTACTGTAGGGACTATTGTAAGATCATCACATAAGACGTTTTGTGACATGTCAAAACCAAATGCATTTGTTAACCTTTATCTTACAGTAAGAAAAGTAAAGATTTATTTACTTAAATGATTGAAAGCCAATGTGACAAAAGGGAGAAATTGCATTGTCTGTTAATATGGGGTTTAACCCTTTCCCAAACAATAGCCACATTTGATCACTTTGATGCAGACGACTTTAGAAAACATTGTTGGAAAAGGAGAAATTGCTCATAACGAGCAATTTTTCCTTTTCCCACAATGTTTTCTGCCCTATCAGAAAATTTTGTTTTCCAATTTCATCACATTTTGAAATATTGTCTGCAAACTCTTTCAAATCAGGACAGTCAAATATTTGCTGTTTGGTAAAGGGTTTAATGTTGTGTCAACAATTTGTAGCTATATCACAGTTTTACCAGGATTCACTAACTTGTACTATTTAGGGCTCTAAAATGGCTTGCGAAAGAACCACCCACAAAACCTGCTGGGCTCAAACCCAGGACTCCCAGGGTCAAACCCAGGACTCCCTGGCTCAAACCCAGGACTCCCGGGTACAAAGACTGCAACCATAACGACTGGGTTATGCCAGGCCCTTGAGATATTGCTGATTATGGGAAGTTTCTCCATGTTACAATGGTTTATTGAGCCGTCTAATATAGGCATGTCTCAATGATGAGAGATGGGTAAGTAAAACCATTTCTTTGGTGTTAAATGCTGTCTGTGTTAATATTTTTTCAGTTATATTACAACTTTCCTGGGTCCACCAGTACTAGGCTAGGGCTCTGAGAGGACTTGCCAAAGGACACTCCCATCAAACCAGAAGTGTTGTTGAGGCTCAAACTCGGGACATCAGAGTTTTAAGTACACCACCTAAACCACTGGGCTCCAAAGAACCCTAATCAAGCCATAAAGTAAGAAAAATCCAAAACAACACTGTGACAAAAAAAATGTCTTTGCAAGCTGCCAGAGCATTATGCTTATGCAAACAGGTTGGATCCAACCTATCTGCTTTTCTTGGTATCTTTCCGCATAAAAGTTAGGCAGATATTTAAGGTTTGGGAAAGCAGACAACAGAAAAATCTTTTTTTTAGAAAATTACCCAGCATTCTAAGTGTTAAGTTATTGCCACTCAGCAAGTAAAACCATTTCTGGTTAAGAGTGTTGATGAACATTACCAGGCATTCGTAACTGAGACAATTAGGCACCAATGTGATCATTGATTCTGAAATATGATTTCAAAAGCTTGATGCAAAAAATTATGGCAACATAATGTCTATATAAGCTTGAATGCCATTTTCAACACATTTTCAGTTATATTGTGATGGTTTTATTCACATTACATGCCTCCTAAAGCAAAACTAGAAGTGCCCCTTTTCTGTATAAGAATTTGTTTATCTATTCGTATAGGGTTTGCCGCAATGACAACAGTTATTCATTTATGTTCAGTTACAGCTTTCCTGGATTCACGAATTCTAAGCTAGGGCTCTGAAGTGACTTGCCAAAGGACAGTCCCACAAAACCAGAGGTACCCGTGGAACTCAAACCCAGGACCCCAGAGTTCTAAACGTACAGCCTTAACCACTGGGCCATGCCTGAGACAGGCTTTAAATCTTAACCCCATTAACTTGAAGCCATTAATAATGTTTGGTTTGGTCGTTGTCAAGCCTTGTTTAACACCTCCAACTCTCCATTCCTCTGCTGTTGGTATGAATTTGGATCAATTTGAAAAAAATCTCCCTTCTGTGAAGAAGCACCTTTAATGTCAAGAACTTATTTACAATAACATTTGTTGATCTTTGCTATAACTTTGGCCAGTCTCAAAACCTCAATATTTAACACATAAAACAGACCAAAGCAAAGTCTTCTTCAACTATTACAAATGTCAAACCCACATCAAGCAACTTTAAATATAAACCTTTAAAAGGAAGGAAGGATTGAGGAAGTCAAAATCTTGCTTCCTCCAGCTTAATGATTTTCGATCAAATCATTTCAAGTTCAATAAGCAGTGGTACTATATGTATATTCCTTGAAACAGAATGTGAAAGTAATCAAAATGATTTTTTCTACTTCTATCAGGTTCCATTATTGTCTGCCTAATTGCCCATTCTATCTCAAGAAACAAACAACATTTTTTTTGTTAATCATTAGCGAGAAAACAAAATAAGAATCTATCTCTAATCATTAAATCTCTTCTCCTTTTAGACTCATTAGCTTCTATGGGATTTTATGAGTGGTCTAAACACATTACCATCTAACGCCACTTATTTGTATTTTGCAGCAGACGACTTTCAAAAAGCATTGTGGCAAAAGGAGAAATTACTTGTCACAAGCAATTTTTCCGTTTGCAACAATGCCTTTTCAATCTATTCACATATCACTACAGCACAACTGAAAGGTTTTTCACATGTTTACAAATCTTTTCTAAAGTCGTCTGCTTCAAGTAAAAAAATGTCGTCAGGTGATAAAGAGTTAGATGGAAGCAGTTTGGATATTGTGTCAAACAAATTTTGCAAAGAGCAGAAATGGCTAGTTATGAGCATTTTGTTAATTTTTTTCACATTGCATTCATATATTATCTGTTTGGTGTAAAAGCGTAAAAAAGTATATTATTTTGCATAAATCATTACAAGTAAACAATACCCAAAACAACTCTCTGTATTTTTGCCTAATCTGCTTTTGTAACCCATTTTCTAACGCAAGATTTGCATGAGTCATTAAAACAGTGTCTTTTTTCAGTTTTGGGGGAAGAGGGTCGGGTCCCGACAGGGGGGGGGGGGAATTCACATGTAAAAGGGGTAAAAGGGGAAATATCTATAAGCATAGCAAGTAAAAATATAAAATCAAGTTTTAACACTATAATTCACCTTAAAAAGAGAAAAGAACATTATTCCAACTCGTTTTTTCATTAACATTTTATGTTCATATTAAAAGTTCAATACTTCTTGATTAAAAGTGAAAAACACTTCCAAGAGGGGATTTTTTTTTTAAATATTTGGGGAAAAATATATACTTTAGAGATAGGGGAATGTGGGCCGAATAATGCAGACTATTTCATCCAAAAAACCCAAAACACACTGTACAAAGTAAACAGTACCCCAGAACAACCTTGATCTGTATTTATAGGGTTTTTATTTTGTATAACGAAATAATCTATTCCTATTCTGCTTTCTTACCATCATTTCCTGCAGTATTTCGTTATACAAAGTAAGAACCATATGAAGGTACTTGTTCAGAGATATGAGGAAGTTCAATGGAAGTTAAAAATCAAATCTTATAACTGCACAACAGCTGAAGTGTTAAACATTTTAAAGTGTGCAAACAATGCACTAATATGTTAATCACAAAGTGTTGTTGAGATCTACCATATAATAGACTGTATATTATACTTTAATAGATAAACTGACATTTCCTGAATGGACAATGCTTTCAATTGCTTCTGTTAATTGTAAATCAAACAACAATAAAAAATAACAATAGAAAAGCTGTATTGCGTCAATGAGATTTTGCTTTGATTTTCAAATTTTCTCTACAACAAATTATTGTTTTGAAATTGCTCAGTATGACTTTTTTCTCATTTTATCTCGAAAATTTGGCATGTCATTTGAAGAAGATGTGTTAGTAAATATTAACCCTTAAAGTGCTGAAACCGACTGAATGCTTATGCAAATAGGTAATATCCTGGCCAGCCACCAAGTAAATTAGCGATGGCCTGTGATCTAACCTGTTGGCTACTCTGAGTATCTTTCCTAATCAAAATTGAGCAAAATTTAAAGTTTTGGAAAGCAGACATTACAAAAAATCTATTTCTAGAAAGTTACGCAGCATTGTAAGGGTTAAGCAGATTCAAAACAAAATTGTCAAAAGCTATTTATACATTTGTCACAATGACTACAACATTTTCTCCATTTCTCAATACCCAGTTTTCAAAATGGAACTACTGATTTTTCAAATCTTTTGATCATTGTCTGCTGTTTCTTTGAATTTGGATCAGTCTCAAAATATATTCTGTTGCAAAATATGTTTGGTTACATCTTAATATAACATCAAATTACTTGATAAACTAATAAAAATGTTATTTCTCGTTAATAAAGGCTTCAGCCAAATATTGAAAAATAATTTAATTTCATAGACATATCAAATTAAACTAGAATAAATATTTTTTCATGATTAGATTGAGAAGGAAGTTATCATACAAAAGGAAGAAATGTCACAATGGCATATTTCTCCTACTATTATAATTAGATTCATTTGAATTCAGTGATGCAGAAACATCGAAATGTGAATTTATGGATTTAAGTTTGTGAGTCATTGTGAAATAGAAAGAAAAACTTCTTGCAAAGAGCAGTTTCCCCTGCCCTTACAATATTTCATGACCTATTTGAAGAATGATTTTTTTTCTTACTTTAGTAGTCTGCTGATTTAATGGAATAAGGATGGGGTTGTTCTATTTAACAAACTTGGTTCATCAAATCACATTTATTTATTTGGTGTTAAACACTATGTCAACAATTTTTCAGTCATATTACAGCTTTCCTGGATGCACCAGTTCTAGGCTAGGGCTCTGAAGTGACTTGTTACTTGCCAAATGACACTCCCACGAAACAAAAAGTGTTTGTGGGGCTTGAACTCAGGACCTCCATGTTCTTAGTCATCTTAACTACAGGGTCACACAGGAGTCCCTCATCATATCTCAACTTCTCGCATCTGCTGCAGACGTCTTTATAACACCACTGAGTCTGTGACAAAAGGATAAATTGCTTCTAATGAGCAAATTATCTTTAATAATGTCACAGTAGTTTCTACCTTGCATAAAAAAGTATCATAAAGAAAGAATCCATTTTATGCTATTTTCTGTCATCTGCTAAGGCTTTTAATTTGGTCTAGCCTCAAATACAAGCATGGGGAAATGGAATCTAATGTGATGGGTAAATGAATATTAATTACATCCGTATCTGTAGACATATATGATAATATCTTATAAACACACAAGTAGAAATGTATAATCTCCACAAGCTTGTAACAGGGATAAATAATTTTTAATCATGTTATACATCTTTTTTTTATTACAAATTCAGTGAAACAAACAATTGGTTGACAAACATTAACCATAAAAACATGAAGGAGAAAAAGAGAATTTGCTCATCATGAAAAAAAAATAGTTTTGTCTCATTGATTTCATCAAAGGATTTGATTCAAGATACTAAATTTAATTGTACAATTTACAATAATGAATTGTTTAAAAAGATAACTAAAATAATAAATAGTTGATAACAAAAATGGCCATTTAAAACCTGTTCCCTTATATCAGATTTATGACTGGCTCAAATTGAATGGAATGCAGACGACGCAATATAAAGTAGGATAAAGAATATTCTCTATGTGACAATTACTAGGAACTAATGTGAAAAAAGAAGAATTTGCTTGGAATAAGCTAGCATGACTTTTGTTCCAGTGGTTTGATTAAGTTTTCTCCTTCTGATGTGTAAAAACAAGAACAAATGTGATCCAGTATGTGAAGCTAATGGTAAATTTGGGATAACAAATCGATGACACATGCGTGAAAAGTCACGCCATTTACAATCAGAGCATGATAGATGCATGTTTAATTAAGCCATTACTTCATATTAACTATGTTTGTGACATACCAAAAGTAGATGATTTACAAGATTGCTGTTAATAAGTTGTTAGTTACAACTGATCACCCTACTTTTTTAACCCATAATCTTTTCCCCTCATTCAAGTACAGAACTTTGAGAAAAATATTTACTTAACCCTTTACCAAAAGCCAAATTATCGGCTGATTCCAAATTTAAAGAGTTTGCAGAGAACATTTCAAAATGGGATGGAATTGAAAAAAAAAATCCACCGATAGGGCAGAAAACATTGTGGAAAAAGGAGAAATTGCTCTTCACAAGCAATTTCTCCTTTTCACACAATGTTTTCCAGAGTCGTCTGCAACAAACTGGTCAAATGTCATTATTGTTTGGTAATGGGTTAATTAGTTATGTCACAACTGATTCCCCCTTTCATAACAGAGTTTTGAAACGATAATTTTTTTCCACTCATTCAAGTACAGACATTTGAGAAAAATATTTACTTAAGTGTGTCCCTTACCTAAAATGATCAGATAAAATACCACTAATAATCAAATATACAAACTACCCCCAAAAGATCAACAATTTTGATTAATGAACAACTGAACTGTTGTGCTATGAGATTTTGCTCTTCAAGAGTATTTGTTTTCCAACAATTATTCAGTTATCTTACAGCTTTCCTGGATTTACCAGTACTAGGCACGTGATCTGAAGTTTTTTGAAAGTCAATCCCATGAAACCAGAGGTTCCAAATGGGCTCAAATCTTGGACGCCCAAATTCTAAGACCTCAATCTTTACCCATAGGCCGCAAAAAAAACTTCACCCTGTGTATTTTTTTGTTTGATTATACTGTCTTAAAATAAATTCTGATGGAAGGGTGTTTAAATATGTTTGTATTGGGAGTGGGTTAACAACCAAATAGCAGTAGGGTGATTGGTTACTTTAAAATCTTTAAAATGTCAGTCCAAGGGTTCAGAGCAATAATGTTCTAAGTTCTTAACTTTTATAAAGCACTTAATTACTAGTCGCACATCAAACCCTCAAAACTACCTACTAACAACTTTAACTGGATGTTGAAATGCCAATTACATAACCACGTTTCCTAAACTCATAACCACCTTGTCACAATGTCAACTAATGTATTTCTACTTATGAATACCATCTACCTTGATCTGTTATTGTAGTCTGATGAAGCTAGCAATTTGGCTTTGTGACAAAATTAATTAAGTTTAATGGACTGTACACATAAAAAATGTAAATAAATGAACTTGACCCTCTCTCATATATAGTCATGTACTGGAAATATGATGAGGAATTATCAGAGAAAAAGATGTCCAAATGACAAAAAGCTTTGTTCATATTAAAAATTGGTCATCATAATAAATTTGACAAAATGATGATGTTTTCTTTGAGCCTTATTCAATAAGTGTTGTATTTCAGTAATTGTAACTGAAATATAATCTGAAAATGTATAATGTCATCTTACAAATAATATGTATTCCAATCAATCATAAACTGTTGCCCTCTTCCACAAAAATTTCAAGTATTGACTGCTGCAAACTCAGGAATAGTGTGTGTAAAAGGGTCTAAGGAAAAGAATAGGTCACAGAAAACTAACTTAACTTATGCTATTGAAAAGTAATAATATAAAAATTCTTAATTACAACACAGCATAGGCAGTCTTTCGACAAATACCGCCAAAAGACCGACTGGTATTTGTTTACATTGGGTTTGAAATACCATATCAATGTTTTTCATATATGTTATAGCTTTCCCAATTCCCCAGTGTTAGGCTAGGATTCTGAAGTGTCTAGCCAAAGGACACTCCCACAAAACCAGAGGTACCATTGAGGGTTCAAAATTAGTACACTAGAGTTCTAGGACCGCCAACTTAACAACAGTTGGAACCTGTCAGACTGGCAAAATGATCATAGAACTTATAAGTCCATTTCAGAGAAAGAATGAACCCTTTTCCTCAAATGACGTTTTGTTAATGCTCCCTCCAAATCGGTATCAACAGCCGCTGACATTTAAAAGGTAAAAACATTAATGTTTTCATAATGATATTTGATGGAAACAATTGTGACATAAGAAGAAATTGCTGGATACTAGCAATTTCTTCTTTTGTCACAATTGTTTCTAAATGTATTTACTATAAGGATGTCAAAATGTGGAATATATATTGAAATAAAAGTTAACCTATTAAACAATAAATTGTACTTTCACACCTTTTGGGCGTATAAATTTACCGTAATCTTTAATGATATCTGGGATTTTTATCATCATCAGATGTTTTATCTTTCTTCTGATACAGAAATGTTTATACAGTTGAACTCTTAACTGCAAGGACAAGCAATTAAGATACCAGTATTAATTGAATATGTTAACTGATTTATGAGTTTAATTAATCATTAAATGTATTGACATATTAATTGTATTAATATCCTTATCTCTTCCAATATGAAGAATTTTGTGTTAGATCAAAATTAAAAGAAATAGAATATCACAATCATAAAATATGGAGAACAACATTTCCATTGTTTTGATTTCATAAATTCTACAAATACATTGGCTAGAAAACAAATATCCTTTTCTTCCTTTATTTTTTTTACTCTATCTTTTTTTAATGAATTGTTATACAAAAATCCTTTCATTCAGAGATACATACAGTGTCATTTGTATAATCCACAACGCAAATTTACTTAATACCATAATGATTTTTGTATCATTAAATAAAAGGAAAAATTAGTTTTGAATTTTGCCTATAATACAAAACTACGAAATATGTTTCATACCGCAATAACTTTTGTTACATTGAATGAAGGAAATACTAGTTCTGAATAAAGTTTATAACAGTAGATAAATGGTTTTGATCAAGCAATTTATAAAATTTTGAAAAAACTTACATTTAAGTATAGTAAAAATCGTCTTCAGACTACTCAGTTGAATAAATTAACTTGTATACTTGGAAACGACAAATGACTTATTTGAAAGAGAGAGCGAAATACAAAAAATCATCTGTGCAAAGTTCTAAGAAAGCACTTCCATAAAGCTTCATATGGCCATGCCATTAACATTAAATTTTCTGATTTTCTATTTCCCTACATAAGCTATAGCTTCTGTTCCTATTTTTTTCTCAAAAGTTGCCTCTGGCAGTCCCATTAAATTAAAGAATTGGTCCATATAGATTTATAGCATACCATAAAATCATAAAATTCACACCATTTTCAATTTCTGTCTTCCAGCCTATGTGTCAATTGCCATAGGTAAGATAGAATAGGCCGTAAAGCTACTTGTTAACATTATGTAACAAAATCTGGAAGTCAAAATTTGACTTCGTAAAAACTGTAGAACTGCTCTTCTGTCGCAAAATACCCACCTAAGAATAGCCATTGAAAGAACAATTTGTTGTATTTAACCCTTAGAATGCTGGGAAAAATAGAATTTTGTGTGGTCTGATTTCCCAAACCTTAAAGGCCCATTAAAGGAGATTGATGCTATATCAAACTATATTATTTGGTAAACTTTTGATCAGATTCAAATAGGTATCATCAGAAAACACCATCAGCACAACTTAAATGTGAAAATAAACAAAAAATAACCCAGATTAGCAAGTTTTTGTAATTCAGATTTCCTGCTTTTTCACCTCTGACCTTAACAGTTGATATACACATTTTTGAACCGATCAATCAGAATTTGTTATTTTGAATATGTAAACAAACAGGTTGTTGATAAACATGATTGAATTGGAGACAACTATATTTCAAGCACAAAACAACTTATTTTAAATGAGTCTTTTTAATAGGGTTTGCAACAGTTTTGAGATCCACAGCATACAGACAGTATATATTTTGGCTAATTTCGATCAATGACGTTCTTTTATCACATATTAAACAATAATTAAAAAACTGCGTTGATTCAATGGCACAAGTTCATCTCAAATTTGTT
This sequence comes from Cerastoderma edule, assembly GCA_947846245.1. NCBI lineage: Eukaryota > Metazoa > Mollusca > Bivalvia > Cardiida > Cardiidae > Cerastoderma > Cerastoderma edule. The sequence continues at coordinate 29,249,580 of OX401411.1, forward strand.
TATGGGTGAATAAGTAAGGGTACCTTTAACACATGACCAAGCAATAATGACATGTGACCAGTCTGCTTCAAACAACTCTGGAAAACATTGCTCTTAACGAGCATTTTCTCCCTTTCCCACAATGTTTTCTGTCCTATCAGTACATTGTTTTTCAATTACATAACATTTTGAAATGTCGTCTGCAAATTCTTTCAATTTGGGACAGTCGAAAATTTGGCGTTTGAAGAAGGGTTAACGGCTATAGTCCAATATTTACATACAGTAGTAAAGTACTTTAGTACCTTTGTAGATATAATCCTTGTCCTACTACAACAGAACATTCTCAATTCACTTGCAGCAGTGAGCATTGAAAAACATTGTGACAAAAGAAGAATTTGCTCAACATGAGCAAATTCTCCTTTTGTCACAATGTTTTTGATGTTATTCAGGGATTTATCAAATATATGCCGTTGTTTCGGCGATATATTTTGTCATTTCAATGCCTTTGATTACAAAATACCACGAGAAATAGGGAAAAGTTAATCCCAGCTCTATTGACTTTTAATTCTCACTGTTCCTAACTCTGTGGACACCGTGACTTTTCATGTACGCACTTTAAATCTGATACCTAATTCCCTTAACACTCAAGCCACCAAATCAGGTTATGTTTCCAAGATTTGAACACAAATAAAAAAATTCATCAGTGATTTAAAACTTACATGAAAAAAGGAATAATTTATTTAAATGTCTATTTATATGGGATTTACATAGCGCCAACAATATCTAAGTTATGCCCCTATTGCAATACCCGATTCTTAATGATGGAGGAAGATCCCATACTCAACTGCTCATAAGGGGCTAGTCAAGCCAGGTAAAATCATTAGCATTCCGTAAGTCAGACTACCACTCAAGGAAATCCATGTCCCTTACAGGGATTTGAACCCACGCGGAGAGGGGCCATGTGATTTCAAGGTTTTTGTACTATAACAACTAGGCCACCGAGGCCCCAGAAAGAAACGATCACAGATCAAGAGTAAATTTCTTGTTCTGTACCAAGGTTTTCGAGCTTCTCAGGTCCGCTGTATGGGTTTTTAAAGTGTCTTTAATCATAAAGTATTATAAGTTAGCACATTACTTCATTTATCACATTTTGAAGCATCTGCTACAGAATTCTTTAGGAACAGAGACAACAGGATAAACTGCCCCTATTTTATTTTTTGCCTATTATCTCAATAAAAATGCATTTTGTACATGCTATCTTTTTGGACATCTGCTAACTTGGGAATATGAGAACTGGTCTTTTTATTTTTCCCTTGAGTTTAAAAAATAACTAAGGAAAACGATCTTTTCATTTTTTATTTTTGTACATGCTAAAATATTTGACTTCTGCTTTCAATTTGAATCAGTCACAAATTCACACACAGAAGGAAGAATGGGTTAAGGAAAAGATTAACGTATACATCATATTAGATCATAAAACAGTGTGTCCATTGTAAGCAGGCATAGAAATCAAGATTTATTTATTTTCCTAGTCCGCTCCCCATATTAAATTTCAACTGCACCTATATTTCATTATTTACCAATTACGAGTTTCCTTAAGTGACAGCCAATTGAACCATTGGTTTAATTCTGTATTATTTACAATTGATTTATAATTGTATATGGTGTTTTACATTACATCAATATTATTTCATTTTATGTTGCGATATGCGACCAAGACTCTAAATGATGGAGGAAGACTGCATATAACTGCCCATAAGCTGGCCAAGCTGATTCTCGATTAATAGATTTTGTGACAGGTAAAAATAGAAAGCATCTCAATTAGTATGAAAAAAAACCCAACTTATTCTTGATGATATGTAATATGGTATCTTATAATCACAATATTATACATGTCTCCTACAGCTAGAAATTATGCTTCAACATCAAATCGAGCTATTGGGATATTGACTGCTAATAGCAAAGGTCACATCTGGTCAATGACAAACAATATCCATAACTAAATGGGAAGATGTCTATATAAATATACAAACTTGTTATCTTCAAAACTGTATAAGGCTTTTAAATTCAGAACCCAAATATCCTAGTTGACTGAAGGAAAGCCAACCATTCAACCCGGCATGTCCACCCCTGCGAAAAATTTAAGAACTTATCCATGAACGTAAAATGGTCATTCAATCATGAACACAGAAATATTTCATGAAATTCCAGATCATGTTCATGAACATCAAGTACAGGTTCATGAAAACATTCATTCTCGAGTTTCATGAACATGTACAGTACTTGAAATTTATGAACACGTTGAGAGAAGCTTTCGGTTCATAAATGGCCATTTAAAGTTCATAAATGTTCATGAATTAGGTCATGAATTCAACTCATATATCAAACGTACTTGAAGCATTTCTGATGCCAGTCCTTCCCCAGCGCCTCGATGTAGGCCTCATCTTTGCTCAGTGCTATGTGACAGCCTGCACATAGGCTTGGCTGATCTGAAAATACACAGAAGATTTGTGCGTATAATTATGCCGTATGAAGTTTCATTCAGCATGCGCTGGTCACAAAACTAACTAGAAAAAAGTTCTCAATTCTTGCCCACACACCAAGCTTATAAACAAAGAATTTGTCCTATAAAACAAAAGATGATATTGTTAATGTGCACAAAACAAAATCAATTTTTAAAATGACAAACAAACAAATATCCATAGAAAAAGGCACAATTAATTACCAGAAGTAAACATTTAAACAATTTATCAAAAGGAAAACTAACCATCATCACAACCTCTCCTTTGTTTGTTTGTTAGTTAAAAGATGGTTATTCACAGAAGATAAAATTGGAAAGTCATAACAAAAAATGTCATTGAAACAATACAACACAGAGGCCTAATATATTCTCTCAAACATCCCTTATTGTACAAGTTATTTAAGTAGTCCATCTAAAAGACAGAATTGCATTGCATGGCTTTGTGATAAAGGTGGTGGACTAAAAACATGAGGGTTTCAGGGTTCACACTGGCCTTTGCAAAAGGCACCATTTACGACAAAATCAAGAAATTGGCGCAAGAAAAACAAACCATTTTGATCCCCACCAGGAAAGCTAGTTTGGTAGGACAGATCTTTAGCAAGACACTTCAGGACACTACCCTAGTACTAGCAAATCCAGGAAAGTTGTTATATGTAATATGTATATGTAAGAACTGTTGACATGGTGTTTAACCACATACAAATATATATAAATAGATTTACTGAATAATCGTAACACTTTATTGACTGTGGTGAAGTGTGACCCAAGCAAGTAAACACCTCATTATACATTATCAGCAAAACAGTAAATACTTCACATTTTTGGGTAATTACGCAAATACAGATAAACAACATAATATGTCAATAAATTTTAAACTGCCTTAAGCAGACAATGATATAACACACAAAGTGAGAACATTTATGGAAAACTGTGCAAAATTAATTTGAGAACTAAATAATGTTACAATTTGAGGACCTGTAATGCAATTTATAATGCAATAGGGAAAACAAAGCATTATTTTTCATACTTTCCTGTATATTTGTCACTGCTATTGATCACAACTAGGATCAATATAAAAGTCTTTCATAAAAGAAAATGACACAAAAAACACTATGAATTCTAGAAACATTTGTGACAAAAGAAGAAGTTTACAGACATTTAAACTTTTCCTTAATCAATAAACATTTAAAACCCACCTAAGCCTGAAGAAACCACTTTAACAAAAGAAGAAACTTCTTGACAAGCAATTAATCCTATGGTAACAATGGTTTCTGGCTTGAGAAATGCGTATTCTTTTCCATATACATACTTGATCATTCTTTCTCCATATTTAGCAAAACACTTCAGAGCATAGCTAGTACTGGAAATGCTTAGAAAAGCTGTGTTTTAACTGAATAACTGTTGACACAAAATTAAATCATATTTAATATACTTACTGTTGTTGGTTTCAATTTCATCTCATTCATATAAGAATATGAGTCACAAGCAAAACCGATAAAAAAAAAGAAAACAAAATCTTACCGATCAAGACCATTAATACAGATGTATATAACATCCTTCAGGTATTTCGATAATAACTTAAATAAATCACTATGGTAAATGATTATCCTTTAATACATTTAAGCTAAACACTGGAACACTTCATACTTTCACAAATCCTATTTGCCGATTTACTTAAAATTGGAAAAGGTGCCTTACGGAAAACGAAACAATTACATAATGACGCAAACATTTACCAATCCTATCCTATTTTAATCTTTGCCGTTCAATAGGGAGTTGTCAAGTTGTAACAATGGTGTAAATTCTTTACCATAATGAAGGAGGTTTGTCAGTTTTGCATGAAGACATCATGAGTAATATCCTTATTTTATGATCACAACATATTTTTGCAAAAGAATTGCTGTACAAACATTATACCAAAAATTCCTCGAATATTTTGAATAAATTGGGTTTTGTCAGGGGTTAAAGACAGTGTCAACAATATTTTCAGAGCTATGAATGAAGTATTGGCTCAAAGTCTCTGCATTAGATCCATTATCATCAACATACATCATTGTGTCATCCAGTCAAACTTAGAAATTCTAAACAAACAACAAAATTTTGAGTGACATGTAGTTCAAATGCAATCTCCTCTGCATTTTGAAACAGATGAATGTTCTTTAATTATCTTTGAATTGGATTAATATCTGTGAAAACAGTTTTTTCAGTTTAATTTCAGCTTTCCTGGGATTCACCAGTCATAGACTAGGGATAATGAGTGTTTTGCCAAACCACATACATTGTATCTGCAAAATTAATTAGTGAAGAGAAAAGCTTGCTATATAAACACTTCATTAAATGTCAGAAAGAATTATGTCTAAGCCAGGTCTCAAACTAAGAACCCCTGTGTTTTGGTTGGACTGAGCAACACAATACCCCACACTTATATAGTAGATGACTCCCAAACTTCTCGATATGACCCCTAAAGCTCATTCTTTTTTAAAATCAAAATTTAAAAATTCCATATTCATGTTTAAGGGGTCAAAAGTCTCCAAATTAACATAAATCAAGGGGCCAAAGATTACCCCAACCCCATATGAAAGAAAACGTAAAAAGCATTTGGTTGTTTTCTTTTTTATCTTAATCATCATTTTCAATTTTTATTTCTATAGTCAGAGATGCCCCTAAGAGTAGAAATTTCGTAAATAGTGAAATAGAAGCAAACTGTTAGATGACAGTTCACCAAAGATTGTTTCGAATAGGATCTGATTTTAAAAAGCCTTTTTATGTGGCAAGTGAATTTTTCAAAAATATGCTTTTAAGATTTTTCACGTAGTTTCCTATCAGAATCATAGCTTGAAAAATTGCTTATATGAGCAAAAGCTACCTTTTCAAAAATGATTTCAAACATCGTTAACAGCACATTCATAAAATTCTGAAAGTGTTTGGTTACTGGTTATGTCCTGATTTGCTCCTATATCATCTAAAACATGTGGGGAGTGTTAGGGTACAGAAAGGGTAATTTTACCAAAGTCAATTACAAAAGCATTATAAAACACTTAACCTGATTGACGCCTGCAATAAAACTTGCATGGGGGCGACTCTAAATCTCAATAAAAAATGTAAAAAAGCCATTGATAGTGATTTTCTAATATAGTTTGATGCAAGGGTGGGGAACTCTGATTTTGATAGCTGCACTGAATGGTTTGTACAAGTGTTATAACATAGATTTCAATAAAGATTCACATGAACATGTACAAGTGTTATAACATAGATTTCAATAAAGATTCACATGTATATGTACAAGTGTTATAACATAGATTTCAATAAAGATTCACATGTACATGTACAAGTATTATAACATAGATTTCAATAAAGATTCACATGTACATGTACAAGTGTCATAACATAGATTTCAATAAAGATTCACATGTTCATGTACAAGTGTTATAACATAGATTTCAATAAAGATTCACATGTACATGTACAAGTGTTATAACATAGATTTCAATAAAGATTCACATGTACATGTACAAGTGTTATAACATAGAATTCAATAAAGATTCACATGTACATGTACAAGTGTTATAACATAGATTTCAATAAAGATTCACATGTACATGTACAAGTGTTATTACATAGATTTCAATAAAGATTCACATGTACATGTACAAGTGTTATAACATAGATTTCAATAAAGATTCACATGTTCGTTAAGACTTTTAGACAAGCTGGGCAATGAGGGCACAAAACAATGCCTGTCTATTCTCTTTTGGAAAAGCTGGTTTAATTTTGGGACGTCTTTCTCACACGCTTTGCATTCATGTGGCATCTTGAAATATTCGACTTCACAGCAACCATAACAACATTTTAGCAAAGGGAAGTAATCCTGCACAAAATCGTCAAAAATCAATGTAGAAAGTGTGCCTATTTTCTTTTAAATTCCTTATCAAATTGAGCAAGATTCAATATGTAAATGTTGATGCTGTTTATTTTCCTCCTCGCTCGACCCATTTTAGCCTGACGGAAATAATGTTTGCGACCATACTTATGCACTTACCGGTAAGCATTTCTGAAAACCTATGACTGTGACAACGATATTTAAAAATACCACCTCACACTCTAAGTTAAGAACATTGTTTACAAAATGAACCCGTTTAAACGGTCTAGATATCTGCGATTTTGATGTTATTTTTCTATTCTGTACAGTCATGAGCAGGTTTGGGAAGCTGTCAATAATCTAGTTCTACGTTACTTTAGAAATGTGTGTTGTTGTTTTTAAGATAGAAAACTATTAATTTCAAAAAAGTAAAATCTCGATCTCGGAGAGATTCCCTAATGTATTGTTTTAATTTTTTTCCTATATCATTTAGAGTTTTTTCTAGAACACCAATATTTCCCATTATATAGCTATAATGTGTTTTGGTAATCCAACAAGTAGAGGGCTGAATATCAAAATATTACAATCATATTCTGTTGCCAATGGGTACATGATCTGTTGATAAAATTCCCCCGACACATTTACTTGATTACGGATACTTCATAATGTGTTTACATCGACATAGAACCTCATTTGCCTGAAAGGAATTCATTAGGGATTTATCACAGGGTTTACCTGGATCCACCAGTACTATAGGTTGATCGGATCACGCTCTTGTGCTATAGTTTTTAAGCTTAACCCTTTCCCAAACAATAATGACATTTGACCACTTTGTTGCAAACACTTTTTAAAAATATTGTGGGAAAAGGAGAAATCGCTCACAAACAAGGTTTTCTGCTCTATCTGAAGAATATTTTTCAATTTCACATTTTGAAATGTCGTCTGAAAACTCTTTAAATTTGGGACAGTCAAAAATTCGTTGTTTGGGAAAGGGTTAATAACATCTTGCATACTTTTCACCTCATTTAGTTTTAATTACACATTTGACCAATTTCAAAAAGACCTATAATTTCCATATGTGGCTCTTTATCTTGTCATCTGTTGTAATCGGGCACTCGTTTTAGGGTAATCCTGTATGGCCCAATGACAAACTTTGTATACCTTGGTTTGAGCCACACAGACACCGTTGGTATCCTTTGGCAAGACACTTAAAAGCTCTAGCATAGAAGTGTTTTTTTTTTTTATATGGATTTTACATCACATCAACATTATTTCAGTTATGTAGCGATGCCCGACTCTTAATGATGGAGGAAGACCCCATACTCAACTGCCCATAAGGGCTGGTCAAGGCGGGTAGAACCATAGAAGTGGTGAATCCTTGGAAAGTTAAAACATAACTGCGGGCCTATGAAACGAATTATTTAGCCAGGAAATAGAGACCAAGTTGTGTCAAACAGTTTGAAGAGTCTTGCATGCAATATTCAAATATTTCAACCTGTATGAATGCCATACCTATCTCTGTGGTTACTCATTAGTATCATCTTGATGAGACAATCCTTACAGGTACCCAATGTTGTATATTAAGATAATACCAATCAGTGCATTAAGAAACGCCTACTTGCTATGCAATGCATACCAATGCACCACCCAGATCATACATATAGAAATAAACGCATGTTGACCTCTGACCTTTGTTAGTTATGTTCTACAAACTAAGTGAGTTACATGTTAGTTATTGATTGCTTGTGTTCCATTGTAATAAAAGTAACCACGGAACTTATAAAGCTTACCTTGTTAGTCTACCCAAACACAACACCAACAACATAGCGTTTTGGAAAGAACTAAAGAATTTAGTCTTGGTAAAGCTAGATCCTTATCTTGACTTATACAGTACAAGTCCAGGGTCTTCCCAAGGCCTTTTAAGTGCTGTGGTACCCCAGTGCCTGAATTTCAAAATAAGCTTAACCCCGACCCCTGAATTGATCAAAATGTGATTAATTTTTGACCACAGCACTTTAATTGTGTTCCACAGCTAGTCAACTTGCTTGTAAAATTGTCTGTTCCATTTGATTTGGTTTATTTTGTCTTTTAATTCCAATCATATTCCTAAATATTTATCATTCAAGGAAGCACACATAGAAAAATCAACATGGGAAGGGGATACCCTCTCCTTTGTTGCACCCCTTCCCCCATCAAACACCCCAGTGCTTGAAAAAAATCCTGGGAGAGAGCCTGAGAACTATCAATGCTGTTTGAGTCGGCTGATGAGCTTGGAATCTGCCTGAGGAGTAGGAGAATGGCAATAGTATGTATGTAACCAATTGGGGGAAAACGTGCAGCTAGACTGGGACTCAAACCCAGAAATATCGCAAACTGTGAAAACACTCTACCTCCTGAGCTATCCGGCCAGCTTACACCTTCAACTCTACCTTTTAAATTGAGATCGGACAAATCTGGAAAGTCACAGCGTTTTTCTCTGTATTCAAACATTTTTTGGGAAATTTGGAAAAATGTTCAGTTAGTTTGATTATGAATGGGTCCATTTTACAGTACCAAAAATATATGAAAAAATCACTTAACACATGTACAAAAAGAAAACTTCAAGTTACAGATATGGGGCATGTTTCCTGTCCTTCCTTGTATGGTTCATCTATAAACCCTACACTGTGGGTACTCATCAGAAGACTTTAGACACTATACACCAATATGAGAAAAACATTCAACCAAAGCTCGAATTGGGCCTCTGCATACCTGGCAAATCGATGGTTCATCATGCAAGACTTTAGTAAGTGCTTTCAGAAACATGAAGCACTTTCTATAGTCTTGCATTGAACCCTCAAAATAGTCTACTGACTATTTTATCCAGCCTATTTACACATTTAACTCTATATTGAAAATATTAACTACTGCTTTATGAATCACTTTCAGAAAAGGAAAAGTTTCTCATAAAGAACAAATTAACCACTTTAGTCTCTAAGAAATGTCAGCATTTTATTTTTCATGTGATCTTCGCCAATGCTGTTGTTTTCAACTTAACCCTTTCCCAAACAATAACAACATTTGACCACTTTGTTGCAGACGACTTTAGAAAACATTTTGGGAAAAGGAGAAATCTCTCGTATCAAGCAATTTTTCCTTTTCCCACAATGTTCTCTGCCCTATCAGAAGATTATTTCCAATTTCATCATATTTTGAAATGTCGTTTGCAAACTCTTTCAATTTGGGACAGTCGAAAATGTGTTGTTTGGGAAAGGGTTAAACCAGTTACATACTCTGATAAGGGCAAACAGGTGGAAATGTGTCTGTTTTAAGCCCAACATGATACCTGCAAACAAGGACAGGATTATCTGTGATTATCAAGGAGTAACTCTCGCCTTCCCATTTGTTTACTTAACCCTTTCAATAAACAAGACTTTGTCAGTGCTACCTTTGAGGAAAAACAATTTGATGACTCTATCAAAAAATTGAAATTACTTTGATAGTATTAAATGAGCATTAACAAGCCATGAGCAAAGCAGGAGTTTCCATTGACTCCTCAATTTATGCTAAACTGGCGGAATTTTGACCCTTTATAGATCATTGATTTTTTTTCCATATATGGTCGGTACCATAAACAGACCCATTCCTAATCAAATAAATTGACTACTTTTTCCAATTTCCCAACACAGCTTATGTTTGAATTTAGTTTTTCCTTCAAAAATCAACAATTTAAAAAAAAACATGTCTTGAATTTTACCAATTTATCAGGTACTTGCCCTATTCCCAAAATTAAAGAAAAATTGCTGTATATGGAATTGTGAATAGAAAAAAATGAGCTTTACGGGTCGAATCCGGGAATTCAGGGTTATTTGCTATATAAGTTGGGAGTCAACGAAGACCATGAGAAAAGGGTCTCATTGTCTTAAATGCAAACATTGTTGTATTTACAAAGGTCTTAAGAGTTGTTTGTGTAACAGATTAGTGGGATGCTTAATTTCAAGTGCTGAAGCCACTGTTTCTGATCGCAGTCAACTATGTTATAGGTATGCATTAGAAAATTTAATGAATCACTGATAAAAAAAAAAGAAACATACTTAGTATTAAATGAGCACCTTAATATCTCTTTGTTTTCTTTCTTTTGAATGCTTGATACAAATATTGAAATCAACCCATGGTCAACTATATGTACAATATCATTAGAGTTAAACAAAATTGCAAGATTGTTTTCATATGCCAATGACCAATTGATGTTAATTGATAAATTCAAATAGTACATGAAAGTGTTAAAACAATAAATATAAAAAAAAAAAGATCTGCTAAATACACATCCAAGCCAGTCTGTTTCGAATACTATTATAATATACATAGCCTTTTACATTTAATCAAGTATTTATTCAATCATACAGATGTTTCAAAATATCTTTCAACAGTTAGACTTTTCTTTTCCAATTAATCACTTCAAATTGCAATAACGGAGTAATGAGAATTAAAACATACAAATGAAATAAACCCAGGCATATAGGTAGAAGATCCTATGCCTTTCTCTTCATATGCAAATCTATGGTAAAGAACGTTTTTTTTTTTTTTTTTACTTTGGTCAAATTTAATTTTAAAGCGATTTTTCCTGAACCAAATCAGTTAAAATAGTTTCTTATTGACACAAGGATATCATAGTGTCATTGTTTTTATATTCTGAAGTGCAATTTTAAACCAATCACATAATCAAATGTCAGGAAACAGCCAGTGAGTAGGATTCACAGTTTTAATGATCGAAACACACAGAGTACGAAAACTAATTGGAGGGGGAGCGTCTAATTGGCCACCTTCAGTCAGGTGTAAATTCCATTTGCTCAAGCAAGTACAGGTAAAATACATGAAATGCATTCGATTAGAAAAGTAATCATTAAGGTAATTCATCGGAAAATGGATTAAAATGCTTGAAGGTAGCGACATATTTAAACTTTTACCTTCGTCAAAATGCATCATCCTGCGTCCCAATCTCTACCAGATTAAATTGGTTCCCGCTACGCTCCCACATTTATCTCTGTGACGGGCTCAGAAAATAGTCCCACTTTTCCGGCATGGTCACGTGGCCGAAAATGACGTGTAGGGGTGTAGTAGTATACTGCATCTAGCGGCTTGCAAAAAGCGAGCTCCAAACTAACGCTTAGATCAATTAAGAAGTTAGACGAAAGTCTCTTTAGTCGTATCACAATATTAAGATAGATAAGATATGACAGTTAAAATAGAATAAAGACATTTATTTACACACAAAGCAGCTTACATTTGAAGCGTAACAGCTTACTGAGTAGAATTGAGGCGACGCTCCATACGACTCGAAACCCGCCCCCTCGATCAAAACAATGTGAATGACAGCTAAAAAATACATTCTCCAAGACAAATCAAACCTCTACGTAGTTTAACAAATGAGTCGTCAGTCAGAATGCCACAGAATGAAACGTTCTCAAGAAAATCCAATGAATCAAGATTATTGGCGACCTTCTAAACAATAAATAGCACCATTCCTCTTCATTTCGAGTTTAAATCTTCCTTCAGTCAGTTCAGACCTTTACAATACTATTAAGTGGACATGGATCATACTGTTAAGCCTCAATAGACTTATTTGAAAGGACTATCTCACATGTTGTGATTTTAACAATTTGAAATAAGAAGTTTTCTTTCAATAAAAGGAAAATATAAATTTCTAAAGTAACAGAAGACTAGATTATTGACAGCTTTCCAATACCATTCTTAACTGATTAGAAAAGTTTATAAAGAACATTTACAAATTACAGTGTAAATTGTTGAAAATGCAAACCGTTTAACCTTTCCCAAACAACACATTTTTGACTGTTTCAAATTGAAATAGTTTGCAGACGACATTTCAAAATGAAATGAAATTGAAAAATATTCTTTAGAAAGAGCAGAAAACCTTGTGGGAAAAGGAAAAATTGCTTGCAATGAGCAATTTCTCCTTTTCCCACAATGTTTCTAAAGTCATCTGCAACAAAGTGGTCAAATGTCGTTTTTGTTTTGGAAAGGATTAACTTTCGACTGTCCCAAATTGAAAGAGTTTGCAGGCGACATTTTAAAATGTGATGATATTGAAAATAATCTTCTGATAAGGCAGAAAACATTGCTTGAAAAGTGGAAATTGCTCGATAAGAGCAATTTCCCTATTTTCCCACAATGTTTCCAGAGTAGTCTGCAACAAAATTTGTAAATGTCTTTTAAGTTTAGATTGTTGTTTAGAGAAACACCAGTTTAAATGGTTTGTGATATCTGCAATATAAATGATTTTTATCTTTTCTAAATAATTATGCTTGGGGTTAGAAAGCTGTCAATAATCTAGTCTTATATTACTTTAGAAAATATGTTGTCATCTAAATTCAATTGTAGAAGACAATTTTTCTTAAAAGTTAAAGATCCCAATCTGTGAGATTGTCCTTTTCATATCAAATTATTAATGTTTATTTCACCCAAAACACAACTCTCTGAGCTTTAAAACCATTTTCTAACATCTACTTTTGCTTTCAAATTAATCAAGTCACAAATTTTACATGGAGGAATGGGTGAAGCAGATGTCCAGATAAAAGGCAAATTCAGCAATTATTGATTCTTTAAATCCTATGTTGTGGGTACTCATTTGAGACATTAGAACAAACAAATGAATTATCAACCAGATCTAACTTATCTAACTCATCGAACAGATCCAAGTGTTATTCTGTTCAGATCAAACTCAGCTTTTCATTAGCTAGCCACAATTTACTGATAAGAAAGTTCCAATCTTATCTCTTCACCTACACCATATTCTTCAATCATACTTTGATAATGCACATGATGGACACTGTTTCTACTTATTTGGTGATCCTCAGGTGAAACAGTATTTGGTTGAGTAATTTTGCTTTAGTTACTTTTCCATTTTATACAGCAAATAATATTTATGGTTGAAAGACTGTCAACTTTTATGAACACTGTTCTGACATCATCTTTCTTGAAATATAATGAATGCAAACCATTATGTACCAACTAGTGAAGGTTTGTAACTAACAACAATGCAGCTAATTTGTTAATTCAGTATTTCATCATCATATCATTAAACAGTAATATTCTCATGATGAGAAATTGTCTTTTAAAGATTTTGATTGTTGTATGCTGTAATGATAATAATACATGTATATTTTTGTCTTAAAAGATCATTCATAGAGAACATTTGAATTATATAAGAAACTCTTACAATCTGTCATTTAAGTTCCTATTAACAAGCAACTGTTTGAAAACTAAGTAGCAATTATAACCATATCTGGGGGATGCTCCCTGCATTCATCATTTAGTCACTTATTGTGAATTTGGTATAAGTATTTATGAAAGAAACTTTAGAAATAAAGTTTTGTCATAATTGTTTTGACATTGCTTAGCAGTTATAAAAACTATGATGAATTTTGATGCAAAGCATGAGTATTGTTCATTCAACCATAGCTGATATCTGTATGTAAAATTAAAATCATATGAAAAAGTAAAGTGAAAATCTGAAATGAAAATTTAATTGTTAATCTTTAATTGTTACTCTTCATTTAACAAATATCACAGAATATGTACCTTAGACCATCCTATACACTAAAAGAATCATTTTACTGGCCACCTTTAACCCTATCAATTATCAATTCTTTTCATCATTTTTTCATAAGAGATGTTAATAATAACTAATTAAACTTGCTCATTACACAGTTCATCCAAATAATCTGGAATGACATACAATTCATGATTTACCAAGTTATAACAATGCTTCAAAAATGTGACCCATTTTCATGCTTTTGAAAGCATTTCAATTAAAGAAAAATCTGGTTATCATTAACAACTTACTCTTTTGTCCAAAGATTTATGCTAAAGGCCCTCTTTGTAATTGAGTTCCTTTTCTTATTACAAATTTTTATCATGGTAATCAATGAAATTCTTTTTTCTGCATTTAATGAATCAAATATGGAATGTTTAACCAGTCTCTTGTCCCTTATTAAGATTGTTGACATGGTAAAGTATGTGCATTCATTGGTTCAGAAAGAGCATTGTGAGAAAACATAAGGACATCTGAATTGATAGACTAAATGCTATGTTATATTCAAATTAAATTTAACAGAAGCATCGACCATTTCTCTCAGATATGAAGAGTAAAAATTATCCAAATAGTAAGCAACTAAAGATAACATTTGTTATGTTGAAAAGGGTAGAAATCAGTTTGATAAAGGGATTTGATATAACTTGACAATCTGTCAGTCATTTTTTAGCTTTATTCTAATGCTTTTCTCACTATTGTTGGAGGTTTTACCACTTTACTAAAATGCCCAAAAGTGCACTAAATCAAGCTTAAATTTGCCTTGATCCATCGACCCATTTTAAAATAACCGCGTCCTCACTTCCCCTCATCCTCGCCACCCCAAGCCCTACCCCCCACGAAGATAAACAGCTGTTGCAGTTTTATAGAGGGGAGAACCAAGGGTGTACAGTTTTCTTATTTCTTCAGAATCATTAATGGTTTGTCTATTCTTTTGCACAAAGTATGAGCATATATACATCATAAAGTTACTGGTAAACCATGTATTATTATATATAATAAAACACCAGCATAGTAAGAAAAAGGTACTTGCAGTTTATTGAACATAGTTCTTTCCTCTCATCTTTGTCTCTATGCTCATGCCTTTCCTGTGAACCCACAAACCATGAACACATCATCCAAATATCCATTTTGTTTCAAACACTGACAGCCTTCAACTTGTGTCTTCTTAGTCCAGATAACTGGTCTCGAATGCTATTGCTATTTTGACTGACGCCTTTGAAGCACGATAAA
Source organism: Cerastoderma edule (assembly GCA_947846245.1). Classification (NCBI taxonomy): domain Eukaryota; kingdom Metazoa; phylum Mollusca; class Bivalvia; order Cardiida; family Cardiidae; genus Cerastoderma; species Cerastoderma edule. Next base: position 29,264,760 of record OX401411.1, read on the forward strand.
TGTCCAAATGACGAAAAAAGCTTCGTTCACGGATCATTATTGAGACTAGTGTCTTCTCTGCAACTCTTTTTTAACTCATTCAGCTCTCATTTCACAGCATGTGAAGCTTATTTGGGGGTTATTTGGAAGTACTTTTTTAAAAGCACCAACTCATCGATATCTTACATTCGTGGAAGTTTTCAGAACATCGATTTGAAGAGATCTGCGTCCATTTAGATGATGAGATTGTGCCATTTAAGAAGCTTTTGCCTTTTCCAAAGACAATGATATCACGTATTTTGAAGTTAATCCTTGCAAGTAGCAGAATCTCTATAAATCACAGTTGTAAAGTGATGACATCGTTACCAATTTCTACCTCGTGTTTGTTTACATCACTGGTATCCAAGCTGTTCAATAACCAGGACTTATTATACATCGAGCGGGAGACCAAAGACGTAAACATTCCGCGGATTGATTTTCAAAAGCGTAAGAAGGCTTTAAAATAGATCTAGCAAAAATCAGTGAAACACATATTCAATTTCTACTGTATGGATAAATTAAAAGTATTTTTGTCTTATTCATATATTTCTTTACTTAATTGTATGCATAGAACAGTTCGGATCGCAATATTACAGAGTTTGCCACGATTCGTGGCAAAGATGGCGTGAGCCCGTTGCAGAGGTAGTATCCGGGGGACGATAACTCTGCATGGGAGATTGCCTGCGTCCATCACGGAAGTAAAAATTCGTTGTTGTTGTTATTTGTTGACATTGTTGTTGTTGTCGTTTTAATTTTTACAAGGGAAAGCACTGCGATTCTTTTCCAATGTAGGGGTGTATCGATTGCTTCCCTTTAATGATTTCACGCAATGTTTAACAAAGATGTTGGATTTTGTTAGTCCAGATTTCTGGTTTCGAAGCCTATTGTTATACTAGCTGAGGCCTTCGATAAATGTACAAATGTTGAAAGAAACTTCGTTCACGATTCCTTATTGAGACTAGAATTTTGTGATCTAACCGTCAGCATTGGTTTGATGCCGTGCTTGCCGCTAGGTGGCGTCTAATAGGTGTTCGATGTTATAAAGTTTTCCTAGGGCAATTTTAAGTTAATACTCCCGAACAATTAGTAAAGATTATGATTGGCTGGCGAGAGAATATGATTGGGAGGCGAGAGAATATGATTGGGAGGCGATGGTGAAAGTCTAATAACCGTCTTTCCCGGAACTCGTTTAAAACATATTCTTCTTGGCTAAGGCCCAGGGTACTGACACTAGTGGTTAAGGCGGGGGACTTAAAACTCGAGTTTCGCGCGTTTGATCCCCATCGATACCCCCGTTCTATTACGGATGACCTTTAGCAAGTCACTACAGAGGGCTAGCATAGTACTGGTTTATCCAGGAAAGTCGTGTTAGGTTACTTAGGTAGCGTTACTGGAATAATGTTGACACGGCGTTAAACATTATAACATCAAATATAGTCTTAAAGACTCGGAACCGAACAATGTCACCGTTATACGAGATATGTTTGTTGATAAATTTTTGCATAGAATTCAACGCCGTGTCAACAAATTTCAGTTTTATTACGGCTATAAGGTGATTCTCTAGTACTAGGGTAGGGCTCTGAAGGGTCTTTCCAAAGGGATTACTCACGAAACATGCGCTGCTGGTGAGGTTCGAACCCTGGATTTTCGGATAACAAGTCCCTCCACTTTAACCACTAATACGTGGCAATGTTACTCTCCTAACACATTGCATACATATTTTCTATAATAATTTAAGTAGAAAACCAAAGAAACACGGGTTTATGGGATTCCTTATACAATACAATACAATGTCTTTATTTACAATTCAAGGCCGCTGGCCCAAAATACCATTACAATTTCAAATTGTGAGTGACAAAATAAATAGGTTTTAAACAAAGTACGTACATTACAATTTAAAACAATATATGAAACATAAGTTTTAAATGATTAACTTAAGTTATGAAATTTCTTTTTATAATGCATATGTTCATAATTGATAAAGATGATGACTGAATACCCAACTTGTTTGCAAATCAAAATCGAAAACTTGGAATACTCGAATGGAATGAATACTATTGCTCCGATGTCAATCCCGATTGAAGAAATGACAAAAAAGAAGAGTTTATGGGGTTTTGTAAGAATTTGGGTATTTAAGCCGTTTTCTACTTCTATCATATTCAGGACAACGCACCCACATTGTACCCTTACGCTGTACCAATACTCGCGGCATTTCCTCGCCAGTGCTCAGGGGCATGGACAAATAGACTGAGAGCCACAATATAGTATAATACTGTTTCAAAGGACGTTTAAAGGTCCATTAAAGGAGAGTAATGCTTTATCAAACTATATTATTTGGTAAACTTTTGGACAGATTCAAATAGTTATCCCCTGAAAACACAACAAGCACAACTTAGATGCGAAAGTAAACCAGAAATAACCCAGATTAGCAAGTTTTATAATTCAGATTTCCTGATTCTTCACCTCTGACCTTGACAGTTGATACACACATTTTTGAACCGACAAATCAGAATTCGTTATTTTGAATATGTAAACAAACAGTTTTTTGTTAAACATGATTGAATTGGAGACAACTATATTTCAAGCACAAAATAACTTATTTTAAATGAGGCCATTTAATAGGGTATCAATACACCTAAACTAATTCTCATGACTTTTATGAACATAATAAAAGAACTCCATATATTTATTTCAGTAATTTATTTGTACTCCTCTCCTTTGATGTGCCTTTAACCAATACCCAATCCAGCCATATCGCGACAGCAAAGATAATATGAGGTATCATAATACAGAATCAACATACCGACATCCGGGACCAGATTTCTCGCAATTCCACGTTTGTCAGACATCCTAGTCATTATCAATTCGAAACATAATTTTTGCTTTCTTTCCTTCGCGATAAGCAATTTTGAAAAATTGCGTTGTACATAGCATACTCTTCTTGTGTCACAAAGCTTGTAACACATTTTCAGCTACATGTAGTTCAAATTGAAAGCATCAACAGACAAAAGAAGTTCACAAACTAAGAATAACAAACTATTTATCTAATGTTTTTTTAGGAGAAAGTACTGCAACGAAATGATAAATTTCCCCATTGGAACAATTTATCCTTTTGTCTAAGTGGTTTCTTAAGACTTTTGAGAAATTGCAAAAAACCTGAGTTGGTGCACTGACCGCCGAGATATAATGAGTATTCTGTGATATTATTTCTTTATTAAGATTTACATCTTATTAACAAACTTCTAGTTATACTGCAACGCCCTGGGTACCGTTTTACTAAACAGTTTTCCGTAAGTCTGAAACAACAGTTCCTCTTATTTAAATATTGGGATAAGCAATATTGCAAAGTAACATGAGCCGCTTCCAATGTCGTGTCACATTGCAATATTGTACTTTCATTGAAGATACTATCCATGTTTATCAGTTATGACTTACGCAAATATACTTTCCATAAGTTGTTTAGTAAAACGGTACCCTGATCATTATTGGGAAACAACAAGAACCGTAACCCAGTCGTTCATACGAGCTGAACAAGGCAGGAAGAAGCATCGTCATTTCGTTAAACAATAAGGAAACTGCCTTTCACGAAAATGCAAAAGTACAACTATCATGGTTAGAACCGAAGCGGAGAGAAGTTTGTCAATTTAGCACTTTAGTACTGTCGCAAATATGCCATTGATCCCCTTTGAGATATAGCTGAACTTCCGTTGAAAACAGAGTGAAATTTATATCCAAAAGTTCAATATGATTGGTTTAGTCAATATGATTGGTTAAGTCCATTTAAAATCAAACTAATTCCTCATTGAATGATATTTAACTTCGTCGAAGTATTGACCAATCGGAAAGCGAAACCTATAAGTTCACAGCTAAGCAGTGAAACCAATTTTACGCGATCGGGTATTGTTGAGATATTATTGCATATTGCAATATCTCCCGTCACAAATGAAAAGGCAATCTGCACGTCGAATTATTTTCACTTACAACAGGGCTTTTTTTGTTTTATATAATAGGGGCCTATAAAAGGCACCTTCCCAATTGGACATTTCTTTAGAATCATGCAGTTTTCCAAAAAATTAAAGTCACACCAGCTTTTTGCTGTCCCAATCAACAATTTCAGCGATAAAACTTCCCTAAATGAACAGACATAGGTCCCTTTCCAATTCAAGGGGGAAAAGCCCTGAACAGCTTAGTTGATATTAGAAAAGAAATCTCAAAATCTCGACCCCTTGTTTTGGAGGAGAGCGGCGATTTGTTTATTCTGCGGAGGCGGGAATCAATCGAAGGAATCACATAACCCCAAAGACCTTTAGTTTGAATGTAAATGGTTGACATTTGGAGAAGAGTCGTGCTAATACAAGGCCCATCTAAATTCCGTATTCTAGATATGGGGTTCATCAGGGTTTTTACACGCAATATTTCACAAACCTTATAAGACAAAGCCTCATGAATGTGTAATCATAAGAATTGTCTCGTCGAAATGATTCAAGTGCATGCCGACATTATGAGGTTTCTAGAAAAAATAAAAAGAATTAGCTAAAAATGAGCGAGTCATCAATTAAATTTCAAAGACGGGGATGAGACTATCTCAAAGCTGAGCAAGGGTGATAGTTTACATGTAGGCCTACGATCAGACTTAAATCGTATGGCGAGCAATTCCTACTTATTGACACAATATCTATGTGTTACATATTCATTTAACATCAATTGTGAAACAAGTTCTTTAAACTTGAATTTACACTCCCGCTTTCTGGATACATAACCAGTACTCGCACCGAATGTGGATTAATGAAAGGTTGCTAGGTTGATCCCGCTACTTACAGTACTTACAGTTACAAACTTACAGTTTGAGCCCACGACTGGTGTGTCCCGAGGCCGACGCTCTACCCGTGGACCACTGTCCTCCTCACACGTTACTACCCTGTACAGAATTATATTTGCGTTCTTAAAGTTGTGATCGTCTTTTTAGTTAGTTCATGACTTCGAAAGGCTTTTGCAGTGAACACAAATTAAACCAAATATATAAAAGAAAAGCCGTGACAGCAAAAGCTTTGGACATCTGAATGAGCCACTCTTGCCTATCTGCGTTATCTTTTCATCAAAGTTTTCCCATGCATATTGTCTTGAATAAAAAGATCACCAGACTTAAAGTTTTGGTCATTGACCCAGCGATGTTAGAAATGATCAATTTTAGAATAGATCGGCTTTAATCAGAGATTGACAATTAATTTACTCCATGATACCTCACATTGACGCATCTATCAAGGAAGGCTTTAGGAAAAATTATGACAAAAGGATACATTGCTCATGATGAGCAATTGATAATTTTGTCACAATGGTTTATAACATAATGCTATTAAACTGTATTTTTCTCATTATCTTTCCGTCTGCGGTTGCTTTCAATTTAGACCAATCACAGATTCACACATATGGGAATGGGTAGAAATAAATCGAAAACAGATGGATTGACTACACTCTCACTACACCGCCTAATCTTAGACAACACTTTTTCTAGACAAAAGTCGCCTGTTACGAATATATAGTCTCAATACGGGTGTTAACAGTATATAACGACGGATAAACCCTTTTCAACGTAAAGGAATGGTTCCACTCGATAGATAGAATGGGGAGGGATCACTGCATCAAGCAATAACATTGTTGAAAGCGATGTTAAGCCCAAGAATAACTTGTGCACTGTAAAACGCAATTCAGTCAAATACAAACATTTATGCATATGTCTTCATGACCGTTTTCCTGATAACCCATCGCCACATATCCTTCTGTCTGTTTGATTCCGAGGCTTTGTTCCCTAATCCCGCCAAATGAACTTTACATCCCTAGCTTTGAATAAGTTAGCATTTAGAGGAATACCGGGACAGTTAGTCGTCATATATCGTCATTCTAACCAGCTGAAATCGTACAGAGACTTGCATTGCATTATGGGGGAGGGGGCGGTGTTTGCCATTACGTGACAAAATGGCTGATACAAATAAGCTTGTCTACATGCTTAAAGTGTGCCTAAAGTGAATTAACATGCATTTCTAAATCGCTTTTGAGATCTACAAGATCTTTTTCTATCGGTGTATTTCACTTTACCACTTACTGAAACGTAGAAGTCAGCGTAGTAAACCATCATCTTTCGTCCATCATATAGAGCAAGTTATGCAGAAATAGACAACAAAGTACAGTTTTTACTTCATGGCTTATTGCACCCAAATACCAAAATTCATTGAATGAGGCATCCTCGTGTATCTTATGGTCCAATGCTTAGAATACAATGCTCCATTTAGAAATTTCAAGAACTACTTCTTAACGTACAACGTCATCTCGAAATGTTTAAACAGTGATGTTCTATTATTTATACAGGATTCCGAACGTATTGACCTCCTTGTTAGAAACCAGTAGTTATAATGGTTCCCTGTGCGATGGGTGCCAACCGTGCCATTATACCTACTGGAAAGGGGATTTAAAAAGGATTCACAGTGGAGCAGTGGTAGAGCACCGACCTTTGGTCCCAGGGGTTCGGGGTTCGATCATCCTTCGATCATCCTTATCCACACGATGATGTTAAAATACCGGGACTAACCCTCAAATTGAAACGAGTACTGGACTACTGGTCATGTATCCAGGAAGCAGGCATCGAAAGTGAAAATGATAACATTCAAGAGTCCGCCAAATTCAATGTAAAAGAAATGAAGAAAAAAGGTTAAACTAAAAATGAAAAATAAAATGAAGCATTGTTTGAGATACAGTGGTGGGGACATCGATATGGGAACAACGGAGGCGATTTGCCGAGACTAAACGATATGGTAACTCAAATGAAAACAGTCTTGTTCAAATCACGAAAAACCCTCATACAAACACACACACACTTCTTTGATAGTACCGCATATTGGTTCGTCAGGTTCGACATTAAAGGTCGGTCGTTGCCGATCCCGCGAATGTGTCTTGAAATGTGATTGTCGTAAACAAACGCGTTCTGACGTTGTGCGGAAACTTGCGATCTCATAAGTGATGGATAACCTAAATTGTACAGACGGTCCGACATTTTGTAGGTGGCACTGTCTGAACCGGAAGTGTTCATTCTTCTTGCAGAATTGGAAGCTTTAAGCGATTTGTGCGTTAGTTTTAGGTTTTGAGTGTGGAGTAACATTCTCAGAACGTTTATGTAATTTGGAAACCTTATGCATTGTTATAGAGAACATGTGGGCATATAAATAGATAAAACAATTGATCAATGCCATTATGGACAACAATGTCTTTCACTGATCGGATGTGATTGTGTCTCTTTGAGAGGTTTATTGCTCGGCTCGTTACAATATTATACATCTTATATTCTGTAAGTCTGACATGCAGTCGTCACATTGATTTAGTATATTGTTTACAGAAGATTCTGGCATTACAATTGTTTGCTTATTACGGACCTATATTTTGAGATATCTATGTGCATACTTAGGTGACCGGAAGTCCTTTTCACTCAACCATCAATCGCCCGCTTCATGGCATTACACTTAAAAATCAGATGTTTTATTTCGTTTTGGGAGCGGAAGTAAACTGAATCAACTCATTCAAAGAACATTTCAAATCGCTTTAAAAACAGGCGAAACTTATTCCAATGAAATATAACCCAATAAAATGTGGAATAGTTTGACAAGAATTCCTATTTTGGAAGCAAAGAAACCTTAACCCAACACAATCCCAATGTGTTTTGGGAATAAAACATAAAACATATCAGGCCTCAAACTTGTTATCACCAAAACCACGCTTGAGATCCATTAAAAGATTATTCGATGGCGGCTGCATATGACAGCCTGCTTGCTCCCGATTTCTGCAAATCATGATTTAATAAAAAATAAAAAAAACCACACCCACAAAGTATTCTCGCTCTTGCTTGTCACACACGCAACGTTGTTTTAACGTGTCTGTAATTCACATTGGTGTGGTGAAGTGTTTGGTTAGATACAATTACGCAACTACATCATTTTGAAACCAAAACGAAATAATAATGAACAGGGGACTTGTCATAAACGGTAGTTGTTTAATTTCACGTGGTTTGAATAAGTATATATGCTATAAGAAACAAACAATTAAACATTTATTTGTACACATTATATTATGAGTATTTTCTCCCTCCCTTGTAAGTACATCTGGTATCGCAACATGGCCTATTTAACGTTGATTATATACAAAAAAACTACAACAACAACAACAACAAGGACACCATCACCACCAATAACAACAAAAAATGAACTAAAAACGCCATATTGCAATGATATCGAACTGTTTAGCCCTTTACAAAATGCCAAATTTTCGACTGTCCCAATTTGAAACGTCTTGCAGAAGACATTTCAAAACGTGATGAAATTAAGTTAATTAACACATAATCTCCTGATAGGGTAGAAAAAAAATGTGGGAAAAGGAGAAATTGCTCATTAAGACTTATTCTTCCTTTTCCAAAAATGTTTTCAAGAGTAGTTTGGCGCAAAATGGTCAAATGTCGTTATTGTTTGTTAATGGGTGAACACTACTCTGGTACCCGTCGTACTTTAATACATTAGTACAATGTAAGGAAATCGAGACTATTCTTACACATGTATCCATATGGAAAGTTCAGTTATGTCCATTTTGATAGTAACAGACGACAGGAACAATAACACTTAAACAACGATTAGCTCTGTGCAATTGAGTAAAAGTCATTGCAAGATGATAATCAAATCTTAGTTTAAAAGCAATATTTCTTTTGGTCACATTTGTTTCAAACTTCATGCGCTTATTTAGCATGCACAAACGTGTAAAAAAAACACCACACGCCAAAAACAAAAAAATACCAAAAGAGAACTCTCTGAGGCACAATCAAATTAGATCAGTGAAAATCATTGTCGTCGATTGATCGACTTATCTATTGTGCTTTCTGTTTATATACCCCGCATACAATGTCCGTGAAGTTAGGAGTCAGTTCGCAGTTCGCAGTTCGCGATTCAATTGCGAACCGCGAACTGCGCTCTAACTTCACACACTAGCTGCCAATTCAATTGTTTTTAAAATAACAATTTATGAAATATATGTGTACATATAATTTGAATTGACGAAAGACGAACTGGCGTCTGCCTTCACACGTAGAAACCTATTCGAATTGCGAACTGCAAACTGTCAGCTATCTCCAATGTATTCTACATACAGTATACGGCGAATAACGAACTGCGAACTGTCAGCCAGCTTCACAACCAGTTGCCGATTCATAGTTTACAGATGAAGTTCCATAAGTGAATCGGCTTTGAATAGCGAACTGCGAACTGTCAACTAGATTCATATTCAGCTTCCAATTCAGATTTTATTGGATCCAATACAATAAGTGAATCTGCTTCGAATAGCGAACTGCAAACTGGCAACCAGGTTCACACTCAGCTGCCAATTCAAAATATTGTTTTATGTTGATCATTATTCAATCCCTTACGAATCGCGAACTGCAAACTGTCAGCCAGCTTCACAACCAGTTGCCGATTCATACTTTACCAGATGAAGTTCCATAAGTGAATGGGCTTTGAATAGCGAACTGCAAACTGGCAACCAGGTTCACACTCAGCTGCCAATTCAAAATATTGTTTTATGTTGATCATTATTCAATCCCTTACGAATCGCGAACTGCAAACTGTCAGCCAGCTTCACAACCAGTTGCCGATTCATATTTTACCGATGAAGTTCCATAAGTGAATCGGCTTTGAAAAGCGAACTGCGAACTGTCAACTAGATTCACATTCAGCTGCCAATTCAGATTTTATTAGATCGAATACAATAAGTGAATCTGCTTCGAATAGCGAACTGCAAACTGGCAACCAGGTTCACACTCAGCTGCCAATTCAAAATAGTGTTTTATGTTGATCATTATTCAATCCCTTACGAATCGCGGACTGCAAACTGTCAGCCAGCTTCACAACCAGTTGCCGATTCATATTTTACATGATGAAGTTCCATAAGTGAATCGGCTTTGAAAAGCGAACTGCGAACTGTCAACTAGATTCACATTCAGCTGCCAATTCAGATATTATTGGATCGAATACAATAAGTGAATCTGCTTCGAATAGCGAACTGCAAACTGGCAACCAGGTTCACACTCAGCTGCCAATTCAAAATAGTGTTTTATGTTGATCATTATTCAACCCCTTACGAATCGCGAACTTCAAACTGTCAGCCAGCTTCACAACCAGTTGCCGATTCATATTTTACCGGATGAAGTTCCATAAGTGAATAGACTTCGAATAGCGAACTGCAAACTGGCAACCAGGTTCACACTCAGCTGCCAATTCAAAATATTGTTCTATGTTGATCATTATTCAATCCCTTACGAATCGCGAACTGCAAACTGTCAGCCAACTTCACAACCAGTTGCCCATTCATATTTTACCGGATGAAGTTCAACAAGTGAATCGGCATTGAATAGCGAACTGCGAACTGTCAACTAGATTCACATTCAGCTGCCAATTCAGATTTTATTGGATCAAATACAATAAGTGAATCTGCTTCGAATAGCGAACTGCAAACTGGCAACCAGGTTTACACTCAGCTGCCAATTCAAAATAGTGTTTTATGTTGATCATTATTCAATCCCTTACGAATCGCGAACTGCAAACTGTCAGCCAGCTTCACAACCAGTTGCCGATTCATATTTTACCGGATGAAGTTCCATAAGTGAATAGGCTTTGAATAGCGAACTGCAAACTGGCAACCAGGTTCACATTCAGCTGCCAATTCAGATTTTTTGGGATCGAATACAATAAGTGAATCTGCTTCGAAAAGCGAACTGCAAACTGATGTTCCACACATAATACATAAGAGGATTGCTACTGAAGTTAAATATCCAATTGAAATTTTCCAACAAGTTCGAGGTTCTTTTTTTAAAAAAAGTTATAATTTTGACTATAGTTTAGTAGCAGTAACTAATCCGCTCTATGCTCAGGCCTCAATGAGGCTTATAAGACGAATGTAGGTAAAAATGCCAGTGGTAAAAATGCCAGAGGTAAAAAAGCCAGAGGTAAAAAAGCCAGAGGTAAAAATGCCAGAGGCTAAAAATGCCAATAAAAATGCCAGTGGTAAAAATGCCATAGGTAAAAATGCCAAAGATGTATTAAACCATCTTTTTCTTCATTCTTTACAGGCTAAATGGTTATTTGAAGGACTAAGTACTGTAAATAGTTCTGTTTCTATTTTACAATCTTAAGGGTTAGTTAGGGTAATGTTTTGAAGCCGTACTTTTTTCATATAATTACCTATGTAAAAATGCCCCGATTGTGATTTTTCATTCATTCCATGTTAAATAGGTTGTATTGGGTTTGTTTGATTTTTTAAAGTGATTTTATATATTTTTAAAGCATTGTATTATGATAATTTAACAATTACAAAATTAGGTAGTCTTGCTTTGTATATTATCTTTTATTATAATTGGTATAATTCGATATTTGAAACAAAAGTAAATTAAAATTGTAGCAGGAACAATATTAACCAATAATTAAACAAGTAAACTTTCAAAATAATTTTTAAAAGTGATTTTATATATATTTGGCATTTTTACCTCTGGCTTTTTTACCTCTGGCTTTTTTACCTCTGGCTTTTTTACTTCTGGCTTTTTTACCTTTGACATTTTTACCTAGTTGCCTATGGCATTTTTTCCTCTGGCTTTTTTACCACTGGCTTTTTTACCTATTGCATTTTTACCACTGGCATTTTTACCGCACACCTTATAAGACTGTCAGGAGTTTGAGATATGAAGAAAGCTCTGCATAATAAAAACTGCGATGGAAGCAGAGCATGGAATAATCTGAATTGACGTGAAAAGAATTCCATTTTGTTTTTGGATGTTCCAATTGTATATACATCTAAAAAGCAATGTTTAGCCAAACTAGTAATGTAGGCATTAGTCTTCAGTTAGTGGTTTAAGAAATGAGTTGTCAATAATCATCCTTCCTTCATCATTGCTATGCACATATATTCAGCATAGCTTTCAAATTTCTCCATAGTAGCGAGTGTTTGGACCTGGTAAAACCCCAAAGGTATATGTCTTCACTTCTTCTTATATAGTCCTCGTTACAGCGAAAGTTTGTTTTTCGCCAATAAAGTTTTTGGAATATAATTGCTCTCGCGGTACTAATACAATGTACAAAAAATGAAAAATGGTCAACTAACGGCATTTTATAACAGTGATAAATGAAAACAAAAGTATATATATATTTCATGGTTAATAAACAGAAAAGTGGTATCTCAGAGTAAGTACATCACTTCCAACAATTTACGATATATGGTACGCGAATATGATAATACAATAATGCAATTTGAAAAAAAAAAGAAATTTCCCGATATCCAACATTTTGATTACCCAGGAAACTGCAAAGCTGCTTCATCGTTCATTAAAAGTTGAAAGCATTAGGAGAAATGTTGTCTATGTTGAACAAAGACCTCTTTTGTCAAAACGCTTTCAAACCCTGGTCAATAAGTGGATAGTAACATCACTATTTGGACACATATAGACATACGTAAAAAGACATATGACAACATGGTGTATTGCACGCTCGATGAAGGCAATATTGTGGAAAAGAGAACATCCAATCATAAAGTGGAGATTTTATGAGAGTTAAAATTGAAAGTATTGTGACAAAAGAAGGTTCGCCACTCTATTTTCGAATTCCTGTCCGCCTCAACGGTTTTTGTTCAGCAATAATGCAGTTTATCAATTCTAATAATCGCTATTGTTCAAATGGCATCCAATCAAAATTTATGAGACAAAACTACACATTTTTGAATTGGAGCAAAAAGATTTAGATAAGATGTCCGATGACTGCGACTAAAATGTAGATTTGTTACAGAACCAGTCGTTGGCACCGATGTTTTCTCTGCTTGTTAACGACCATGATTGTTTAAGAAGAAAATACCACCGTCTATTGTAACATCAGTTAGCTGTCGATTTACGTTTTTTAAAATGATTCGGTTGACAAGGGACTATTGACAGAAATGACAATAAATGTACGCTTTACGATTTAGACCAAATAGGAGACAATTTTAATTTTACGTTCAATTTATTTTTCATATTATGAAAGAGTTGAAGAATATTTCATCATTCTATAATGAGAGAGAGAGAGAGAGAGAGAGAGAGAGAGAGAGAGAGAGAGAGAGAGAGAGAGAGAGAGAGAGAGAGAGAGAGAGAGAGAGAGAGAGAGAGAGGGAGAGAGAGAGAGAGGGAGAGAGAGAGAGAGAGAGAGAGAGAGAGAGAGAGAGAGAGAGAGAGAGAGAGAGAGAGAGAGAGAGAGAGAGAGAGAGAGAGAGAGAGAGAGAGAGAGAGAGAGAGAGATTGGCTATGAAGCAAAATTAAAGGCCTAGCCTTTGGAATGTCTGGTATCTTATCTCCCGCTGGGCACCCTACAGGGCAACAAAACAGTTCCACAGCATGGTGCAAATTTTCTGTATATTACTTGATAAGGAATGGGGCATTTAGTGGTCAGACTACGTAATACCCCAACCCTTCGGTTTCTCATAATGAAGAATATTGATGAGAAATAAGTGTTTGGTTATAGTTTTCTTAATCTAAAACAATGATTAACATGATAAGAAGATTTTTCTTAATAAACTGTTTAGAAATGTGAACAAAATAATGAGTTAGTTATTCAATAAATAAGCACTTGTTATAATTATAAAATGGATGATGATAATGATGACATACTACAGAGGAAACATAAAATTCCCTGCTGCAAGTCATAATAATATAAATTAATTAAAATATTTGGTGCAAATTATAAAAGAAAATCCCCTATTAAAAACCCATTCTAACTTAAAAAAAAATATTTGATGTCTTATGTAGAAAAAATGTCATTCAAATTTGGTTTTCATAATGTGAAGTATTGATGAGAAATAAGTTTTAAATTCTTGTTTCTTTATTTAAAACAATGATTTACAAGATAAATAGATTTTTTGCTTAATAAACTGTTAAGAAATGTGAAGGAAATAATGAGTTAGTTATTTAATAAATAAGCACTTGTTATAATCATAGCATTGATGATGATGATGATAATGATAAAAATGATGATGATGATGATGCTACTGCTGCTGATGATGCTGCTGCTGCTGATGCTGCTGCCGACGACGACGACGACGACGACGACGACGACGACGACGACGACGACGACGACGACGACGACGTGACGATGACGATGACGATGATGATGACGATGACGATGACGATGACGATGACGATGATGATGATGATGACGATGACGATGACGATGATGATGATGATGATGATGATGACGATGATGATGATGATGACGATGATGATGATGATGATGATGATGATGATGATGATGATGATGATGATGATGATGATGATGATGATGATGATGATGATGATGATGATGATGATGATGATGATGATGATGATGAGATGAAAAAATGGTCAAAAGAAACCTTTCAGTTTGACACAGTGCTATACATGGTATGACGTAATCCCCATTAATTATCACAGCTGGTCATCACAGCGGGTGAGCATCTGGTTATTGGTTTGGGGGGGGGTCACTTAAAGAAGGACTAAATTTAACTCGGATGATCCAAGCTGTAACTGCGTGAAGAGTGAATTATCTACGTCTGGATCATTCGGACTAGACTAAATAAGACCTTTAAGTATTAGCCCAAAACACATTTCGATTGGTCAGTTGACACGGGTCAGTTGTCCATCAAATGTATTTTGCTGATAAGCCCTGCGTACAGCGCTTAGTTGATCCAGCAAAAAATAACTTATGATCAAAAGCATATTTCTTCAAAAGGAGCTTCTCAATCTAAATTTATCATACTTACTTCAAATCCAGACGAAATTATATTGAAAATAATATCAAACATGCCGTTTAAATCATCACTACGATGATTTCGTCATTCGCATAGAACTAAAACCGAACAAAACCGTTGTATTCGCTAACGTAAAATCGGAAAATGTGTTAGCAATTTATATGGGCTCTACACTTATTTTTTCGCATAATATTTCCCCCAAAACACGCAAGATTCAGGGTAGAGTTCTCTTTAACTGTTTTTATGTTTCAAACAATGAACATGGGGAAGGAACATTTACAAAGAATTCTGCACAAACTCTTCTTCACTTTTTTAAAATGAGCAGACTGTCACCATGAAATACCTAAAAGGTCTAAATTCTATGAGGGAAAGAGAGACTTCAAAGGAAGTAAGAGCTGGTCAACGAGTTGCCTGGACCGAGAAATAGAGTAACGCAGGTGCAGACTGAGTGAGATACACAACCCTTTACACTAATGGAAGACTTGAACGGTTGTATCTTTTTATTTCATTTTCACAGATCACAATATGTAATTGTATGAGACGTAAACCACAACAAATTTAGTAAGAATTCAAATGAAGGAGTGGTGATGAGTCAGGAGAAAGGGCATCTTAATATAGATTTAATGATAAATAAGTCAATGTAAATTTATGAATTAAGAACATTCAAAAGAAAACACGGTTCAAATGGGATTTAATAATGATGGATAAAAAGAAAACATGTCGTATTGGCAGTTGATAATGAATCTGGTAAAGAGTTTGCAGTTCCCTACTCAAAAAGGTTAGGGTTATGGTCTGCCCCCAAAAAGAATTCTGAATCAGCAACAAGTTGTGAATCTGGGAGAAAATTCGCAGTTCGCAATTAGAACAGGATTAAATAATGATAAACCTAAGACAATAATTTGAATTGGCAACTGAGAGTGAACTTGGCTGTCGGCAGTTAACTATTCAAACGGTTTGGATTATTCCATCGACTAGAATACGAATGAGTATGAATCTGGTTGACGGTTCGTATATTCCAAATTGATGAACGTACGACATTTTTTGAATTGGCAGCTAAATGTGAACCTAGTTGTGAGTTTGCAGTTTGCGATTCGTACAGTCGTACAGGATTGATTAATGATGAACATAAAACAATATTTTGAATTGTCACCTGAATGTGAACCTGGCTGACAGTTCGCAGTTCGCGTTTCATAAGGAATTGAATATTGATGAACATAAACAATATTTCAAATTGGCAGCTGAATGTTAATCTAGTTGACAGTATTGAACTTCATCAAAAAATTTGAATCGGCAACTGGTTGTAAACCTGGCTGACAGTTTGCAGTTCGCGATTCGTAAGGGATTGAATAATGATCAACATAAAACAATATTTTGAATTGGCAGCTGAGTGTGAACCTGGTTGCCAGTTTGCAGTTCGCTATTCGAAGCAGATTCAATTATTGCATTCGATCCAATAAAATCTGAATTGACAGCTGAATGTGAATCTAGTTGACAGTTCGCAGTTTGCTATTCAAAGCCGATTCACTTGTCGAACTTCATCCGGTTAAATATGAATCGGCAACTGGTTGAGAAGCTGGCTGACAGATTGCAGTTCGCGATTCGTGAGGGATTGAATAAAGATCAACATAAAACAATATTTTGAATTGGCAGCTGAGTGTGAACCTGGTTGCCAGTTTGCAGTTCGCTATTCGAAGCAGATTCACTTATTGTATTCGATCCAATAAAATCTGAATTGGCAGCTGAATGTGAATCTAGCTGACAGTTCGCAGTTCGCTATTCAAAGCCTATTCACTTGTTGAACTTCATCTGGTAAAATATGAATCGGCAACTGGTTGTGAAGCTGGCTGACAGTTTGCAGTTCGCGATTCGTAAGGGATTGAATAATGATCAACATAGAACAATATTTTGAATTGGCAGCTGAGTGTGAACCTGGTTGCCAGTTTGCAGTTCGCTATTCAAAGCCTATTCACTTATGGAACTTCATCCGGTAAAATATGAATCGGCAACTGGTTGTGAAGCTGGCTGACAGTTTGCAGTTCGCGATTCGTAACGGATTGAATAATGATCAACATAAAACACTATTTTGAATTGACAGCTGAGTGTGAACCTGGTTGCCAGTTTGCAGTTCGCTATTCGAGGCAGATTCACTTATTGTATTCGATCCAATAAAATCTGAATTGGCAGCTGAATGTGAATCTAGTTGACAGTTCGCAGTTCGCTATTCAAAGCCGATTCACTTGTTGAACTTCATTCGGTAAAATATGAATCGGCAACTGGTTGTGAAGCTGGCTGACAGTTTGCAGTTCGCGATTCGTAAGGGATTGAATAATGATCAACATAAAACAATATTTTGAATTGGCAGCTGAGTGTGAACCTGGTTGCCAGTTTGCAGTTCGCTATTCGAAGCAGATTCACTTATTGTATTCGATCCAATAAAATCTGAATTGGCAGCTGAATGTGAATCTAGTTGACAGTTCGCAGTTCGCTATTCAAAGCCGATTCACTTATTGAACTTCATCCGGTAAAATATGAATCGGCAACTGGTTGTGAAGCTGGCTGACAGTTTGCAGTTCGCGATTCGTAAGGGATTGAATAATGATCAACATAAAACAATATTTTGAATTGGCAGCTGAGTGTGAACCTGGTTGCCAGTTTGCAGTTCGCTATTCGAAGCAGATTCACTTATTGTATTCGATCCAACAAAATCTGAATTGGCAGCTGAATGTGAATCTAGTTGACAGTTCGCAGTTCGCTATTCAAAGCCGATTCACTTGTTGAACTTCATCCGGTATTATATGAATCGGCAACTGGTTGTGAAGCTGGCTGACAGTTTGCAGTTCGCGATTCGTAAGGGATTGAATAAAGATCAACATAAAACAATTTTTTGAATTGGCAGCTGAGTGTGAACCTGGTTGCCAGTTTGCAGTTCGCTATTCGAAGCAGATTCACTTATTGTATTGGTTCCAATAAAATCTGAATTGGCAGCTGAATGTGAATCTAGTTGACAGTTCGCAGTTCGCTATTCAAAGCCGATTCACTTATAGAACTTCATCCGGTAAAATATGAATCGGCAACTGGTTGTGAAGCTGGCTGACAGTTTGCAGTTCGCGATTCGTAAGGGATTGAATAATGATCAACATAAAACACTATTTTGAATTGGCAGCTGAGTGTGAACCTGGTTGCCAGTTTGCAGTTCGCTATTCGAAAAGATTGACTTATTGTATTCGATCCAATAAAATCTGAATTGGCAGCTGAATGTGAATCTAGCTGACAGTTTGCAGTTCGCTATTCAAAGCCGATTCACTTGTTGAACTTCATCCGGTAAAATATGAATCGACAACTGGTTGTGAAGCTGGTTGACAGTTTGCAGTTCGCGATTCGTAAGGGATTGAATAATGATCACCATAAAACAATATTTTGAATTGGCAGCTGAGTGTGAACCTGGTTGCCAGTTTGCAGTTCGCTATTCAAAGCCTATTCACTTGTTGAACTTCATCCGGTAAAATATGAATCGGCAACTGGTTGTGAAGCTGGCTGACAGTTTGCAGTTCGCGATTCGTAAGGGATTGAATAATGATCAACATAAAACACCATTTTGAATTGGCAGCTGAGTGTGAACCTGGTTGCCAGTTTGCAGTTCGCTATTCGAAGCAGATTCACCTATTGTATTCGATCCAATAAAATCTGAATTGGCAGCTGAATGTAAATCTAGTTGACAGTTTGCAGTTCGCTTTTCAAAGCCGATTCACTTATGGAACTTTATCCGGTAAAATATGAATGGGCAACTGGTTGTGAAGCTGGCTGACAGTTTGCAGTTCGCGATTCGTAAGGGATTGAATAATGATCAACATAAAACATTATTTTGAATTGGCAGCTGAGTGTGAACCTGGTTGCCAGTTTGCAGTTCGCTATTCAAAGCCTATTCACTTATGGAACTTCATCCGGTAAAATATGAATCGGCAACCGGTTGTGAAGCTGGCTGACAGTTTGCAGTTCGCGATTCGTAAGGGATTGAATAATGATCAACATAAAACACTAATTTGAATTGGCAGCTGAGTGTGAACCTGGTTGCCAGTTTGCAGTTCGCTATTCGAAGCAGATTCACTTATTGTATTCGATCCAATGATATCTGAATTGGCAGCTGAATGTGAATCTAGTTGACAGTTCGCAGTTCGCTATTCAAAGCCGATTCACTTATGGAACTTCATCCGGTAAAATATGAATCGGCAACTGGTTGTGAAGCTGGCTTACAGTTTGCAGTTCGCGATTCGTAAGGGATTGAATAATGATCAACATAAAACACTATTTTGAATTGCCAGCTGAGTGTGAACCTGGTTGCCAGTTTGCAGTTCGCTATTCGAAGCAGATTCACTTATTGTATTCGATCCAATAATATCTGAATTGGCAGCTGAATGTGAATCTAGCTGACAGTTCGCAGTTCGCTATTCAAAGCCGATTCACTTGTTGAACTTCATCCGGTAAAATATAAATCGGCAACTGGTTGTGAAGCTGGCTGACAGTTTGCAGTTCGCGATTCGTAAGGGATTGAATAATGATCAACATAAAACACTATTTTGAATTGGCAGCTGAGTGTGAACCTGGTTGACAGTTCGCAGTTCGCTTTTCGAAGCCGATTCACTTATGGACTTCATTCGGTAAAATTTGAATCGGCAACTGGTTGTGAAGCTGGCTGACAGTTCGCAGTTCGCTATTCGCCGTATACTGTATGTAGAATACATTGGAGATAGCTGACAGTTTGCAGTTCGCAATTCGAATAGGTTTCTACGTGTGAAGGCAGACGCCAGTTCGTCTTTCGTCAATTCAAATTATATGTACACATATATTTCATAAATTGTTATTTTAAAAACAATTGAATTGGCAGCTAGTGTGTGAAGTTAGAGCGCAGTTCGCGGTTCGCAATTGAATCGCGAACTGCGAACTGCGAACTGACTCCCAACTTCACGGACATCCGCATACATAGGTTCTAAAAAACGCATACACGTCCCAAGAACGTTACACACTGTTAGGTATTTTAGTCAAAGGGATGAGGGTGCTTCCCACTCCGCCGTGTCCCGAAGCCTGCCTTATCTCTGGGAAGCGGCCCCGGAATTCCATAACAAATACCGGGATCCAGTGACAGTCTATTGATACCACGGAAACGTTTTTATAACGCTTTACCAAACGATACGTTTTCGATCGGCAGAAATTGAAATAGTTCACAGACGAAAATGTGAACTGTTGTGACATCGAGAGATATTCATCTGGTAATCGCTTTTTTTCAAAAATGAAAATTGCGCGTTGAGAAAACTGCTCTTGCGATTTCCATATGAGGCCTTGCGAGCAATTCTTGCTTTTTCCTTCAATACGTTTTAAAAGTCGTCTGCAGCAAATCGTATAAAGTATGATGATTGTGTGTTAAAGGTTTAATGATACCACACGATCCCATAATTACTCTACGATCGTGTTACCCGATTTGTCAACACTTTCACGTCATACGAGATTATGCGAGAGGTCCGAAATGAAAGCAACAGCCGACGACAAATATAAAGAATGACATTTTTAAATATTTACAACTGAAAGATCGGAAAGAAACCATTGTAACAGAAAGAGGCATTGCTCGTAATGACCAATTTCTCCGTTTATAACAATGGCTTATCATGACGTTTGACGCATGCGCGTTCAAAATGGTTCCCATGCAGTATTTGGTTAAAATGTGATGAATTGGGAAATAACTACCATTGGTTTATATGGAACTGTTATAGTGCGGACTTATATTTCTGAAGTTATTACATCGATTCGCACGATCTCACATTTTAACGCAGACGCGAGACCCTGGAAACCACTGTGAAGAAAGGAAAAAGAAAAGTTTAATGGCGTGATGTTTCCTTTTATCACAATGGTCCCACCTTTACAAAGAAAAGAGTTATTTCTTACTTTTAATAGTTGCCGTTTGCTATCTTTCCCAAACAATGACCATTTGCACATCCATTATGAGGGTAAGGTTAAACTGAGGCGGTCGAACTGGTCAAAAAAGAATATAATAAAAGAAGATAAAAAAGGGGAGGGCAGTGGAATATTCGAATATTGTTTGTTTTGCACATCCTACATGCGGGAAAGGTTAAACTGAGGCAGTCAAACTGGCCAATATCAAAAAAGAAAGAAAAAAAGAGAAAACAATATATAAATCAGGGAAATTGTCGAATTTTGTTTCAAAGCCAATTTTTTTTCAGTTTTAAATATCACAAACAGCCATTTAGCCGCAAGGAGATATGAGTATTCTATTACTTTAAATGATGATATTACATCCGGTAGGATATACGTTTAAATCTATAATAAAACAGTTATACACAATTGATAACACATGGATTCAGCTGTTTATTAATTAACGAGTATTGTCATTTTGTTTTTTAAGGTTGTATCATCTAACAACGTTAGCGTGTGGTAGTTAAAATTAAGAAAAACAAAACAACAACAACAACAAACTAATATTTTGTAAAGGTACAAAGAATATGTTGTCAAACGCAATAGTTGCTCGACATTAACCATGTGCGCTCTAATGCCATAATGGTTCTTTATTTCTTTGCTGCAGCTGTCAAATAACGAGATTGTTTGTAGAAAATGTGAGGAAAAGATCTGATTGCGTTATTGAAGATTACATTTATGTCCTTTATTTTATAGTCAGCACTCTGCGTGCGAATTCTATTATCAGTTGTTGTTTTTCAATTTTTGGTAACACTTCCATTAATAATGGCGTTTTTATGTAACCATCAATACATTTTCTCTTTCAACCCTTATAGTGCTGGAACCGACTTCATGGTTATGCAAACAGGTTAGATCAAGGCCATCCGCCAAGTAAATTGGCAGCTGGCCTGTGATCTAACCCGTTTGCTTATCTGAGTATCTTTCCTCATCAACGTTAATTAGATATGTAAGGTTTTCGAAAGCAGACGACACAAACATCTATTTTTAGAAAATTACCCAGCATTCTAAACATTAAGAAGCGTCTGCCATTTCTGGTCATTTTTACCCCAAGTAGCTTACATTTAAACGTCCTAAGATTCATGCAGCAATAAATCCAGGGGTATCTTTCTTGACAATCCAGGCTTTGATGGTCCAGTCAAATGCAAGATTTGAAGACTATAGTACAGTCAAACTTATGTTAAGAGGCCAGCCTATGGGACAGAGTAAATTGGCTGTTTAACACAGGTTGGCTGCTTAACACAAATTGATTTACACTATAAATCTAACAATGGGACTTTCTGTAGTGGCAGTTTAAGGCGGGTTGGCTGCTTAAGAGGGTGGCTGCTTAACACAAGTTAGACTGTATGGCCTTCACGTTTGTAAACGGATTTCTATATTCTTTCGTTGGACCTTAAATTCGTCACCAAATGAGCTTTGTTTGTTGGAACCAAAACAGAGGCACCAAAGCTTAAGCATTGTCTGATATTCGTCACCAAATGAGCTTTGTTTGTTGAAACCAAAGCAGAGGCACCAAAGCTTAAGCATTGTCTGATATAAAATTATAAAGCTGACTGGGGACTATGGAAAACGTTTTTCTCTATCCTATTCTCCAATCGCATGTGGCTTTATTTTGTGTGTGTGGGGGGTGGGGGGCAAACCAATGCGATCTGCATGAATAAAAACTGCATTGATTCCTCTTTTGTATTCCCGGGTCCTATTTGCTGTATCAATTAATTGTTTCGGTCAATACCTCATTTTAATGCAGAGTAAACAAGGGGTCCAGTCAACGTTGGTATTGAAGTTGTCTTTTGTTATCTGTTACAATATTTTCCCCGTTTCCTCTTCCATAGTATCATCCCTAGACGCAATGAAAATAAAAATGACCAAACAAATTAATTGTGTCTTTGTTTGATCGTGGGTGTTTTCCATTTTCATCAATATTTTTATTATAAATAATAACGTCATAAATGGCTGTTCTCGTATTTACGACCCTTCGATAGCAAATTATAATTAGGCTCGGAAAAGTTGTCTTGTCGAAGGACAGCCACATGGACTTAAATGACTAGATTAGATAACCAGCTTATGACTCACCTTTGTGTTTCTAAATAGGTAGGATGTGTGAAATGTGTTACAGTTAAACATTTATGCGTTAACCGCTGACTTGAACAAAGGCGTCTGGTTCCCGTCGTACTATCATAAATTAGTACCAATGTAATGTTAAGAGGCAGGTAATCCAGACTAAAAGAGCATCATCAAATCACAAGTTCCGATTTAGGTAAAAGGCTTTCGCCTGTAACACCTTTTCTGTACTTGGTCGTCTTGTCAACGATGTTAGCGCATGCGTAGGTCGGACTTCACCCACCACCTACCAAGATTCCACTTTTAGTGGAAATTGGATAGAAACCATCTTTAAAAAGGAACAATTGTACGACATGAATTTCAACCCATTCTAAACCTACCCGACTAATCTATGAATTTTCAATTTCACAGTTTCACTTTTTTCACTGTACGTGGTTTTATCGTTGTTACTTTTAAGATAGGAAGACACCTTAACAGAAAAAGATAAGACACATGCATAAAAGTTGCAAAGTCTCACCCGATTCTAGCAGGGACAACATATTTCCTTCACTCGTTCTTTCGTCGACGTCATTTGCGTCAGCGTTACTGTCGCGTTCTACGAGACACTTCGCGCAGGATTGAATAGCGTCATTTAACGAACATGTTGACAGTGGTTAATGTGGTAAAACGTAACATTGACCAGTGAATAGCTGTTGTTAACCTTGATGATATAAGGCCAGGAACCATATATGGAATACTAAAAAGTGAATAAACACACCCTAATTATACGATACGTGATACGAACCTGTGATTATTCTACATCAACCCACTACCCACTATAATACAAAGTAATTCATAAACGCGTTAAACGCCATGTCAACAATTTTCAGATATATAACGGTTTTCATGAATTCATGAGCTCTATGATATAGCTCTGAAGCGTCTTGCCAAATGTCACTCCCGCGAAACCCGAGGTAACGATGGGCCCCTAAATCGGATGATCCAAGCTGTAACATCGTTACAAAATGAAATACATGTATCTACGTCTGGATCACTCGGACTAGTGGGCCCCCGAATGTAAAGACCGTCACCATTGACCACTGGGTCAAACAGGGCTATCACATTCAACGACAGTACAATTTCTCAGCTTTAAACCACCTTACTTGAACACCCTGTTTTCATTCTCATCTACCGCGTTGGTTTCTTAACAAAAGCAACGTATTAACGGATACGAAGAATTTTGACTGCGCATTACTTAAGCACATTTATACAATGGCAGGAACCATTTAATTATGGAATTCTAGAAGAAGGATAAATACGCGTTATTTATTCGATACTGAGTGCCGGGATAGTTCATTATTTAAGTCTCATCATATGTACATTCTTACATACAACATATATATTTTCTATCACATGTACATAAACTCCTCTTACTGATGTATAGGAGATTGTCAAAGTAAGATTAAAGAAAGAAAAAAGTCAACAGCCTTAGAAATTTATTCGAGTAAGTTAACCGTAACAGATATCGAAAATTAGCAAAAATGGAGGACTTTGTGGGAACTTCCACCCTTACTTTTCATTAGTATAATATGTTCGATGTTACAATATAGGGTGTTCAGACACTCTTTTGATGAGCAATTTGTAAGTGGATGTATTAATTTTTCTTTCTTTTTCATTTCCTTCATTCATTTCCAGTGCATTCACCAAAATGTGACCTCTTTTCTGGATTCACTTTGTACTAGGCTAGGACAAAGTTTCTACCAAAAGTTCACAATCACGAAATCAGAGCACTGGTGGAGTAAAACAAATTTCCACTAGAATTCTAAAGGAATTATGGTGTAAGAAACCTAAATATAACCTCCTACTTTTTTTCTTTTGATCCATTTCCTTGGCGGAATTTGCAAATCGTATAGAATAAACGTAACGTTTGTGCAAGGACCCCAGGCTAACTTAAATGCGTGCGCATACCGGAAGGTGTCATGTCACCACTGTACAATTTAGGTCGTCTGCATAAATCCGGTTATAACGAGGAACAGTGGAGTAACGGATGAGAAGTGATGTTTATTTTGTTGCTGTTTTATTACATAAACGAGGAAAATCCCCGCCATTACTCTCGTGTTAACGTAATGAACTACCCCACTCGTGGCGATTGAACCATTTCCTTCTCGAAGAAAATGGCGACCGGTCGAAATTGAAAGCAATAGCAGACGACAACTTTTAAAATGTAAACATAAAAACTTCTTTCGCGATATTGAGTAAAAACCAATATGACAAAAGGAGAAATTGCTCGTAACGAGCAATTTCTCCTTTTGTCACAGTGGTTTTCCAGCGTCGTCTGCTGTAGGTGCGTCAAAGTTGTCGAAATGCCGTAAAGGGATCTAATAGGAATTATTGACCCACCCTACACGACACTCTTTCACGTGCGATTAATGTCGTGAACGCTTAGAATGCTGGGTAATTTTCTAAAAATAGACTTTTGTATCGTCTGCTTTCCAAAACCTTTAATATCTGCTTAATTTTGATAAAGAAAGATACTCAGAGTAGCTAAACATGTTATTTCACAGGACAGCCGCCTATTACTTTCCCTAACATAATCATGAATTCGGTTCCAGCACTATTAGGGTTAAAGCCCACTTTTAGCCAAACTCTCAATACATTGTTACGCATCTACTGCAGACGGCATTTGAAAGTGTTGGCGGCAGAATCCGAATCTATATATCAATGTTTGTGTTGCTAACGTTACTCATGTCGTTAAAGCGCTTGTTTGGCCAAAAAATCATAGACTTTCAACGCGTCTGCTGTAGACGACATTTGGAAGTGTCGGTGTCTCTTTCTCGATGATATAGCGATGTCTGTGTTGTTAATCTAACTTATGTCTATTAAGGTCATAAAAGCTCATTTTTAACAAAACAGTCAATATATTTTAGACATCTGCTTCAGACGACATCTGAAATTGTTAGCCTTGCGATCATGACAATACACCAATGTTTGTGTTGTTTATAAACCTATACCGATTGCAGTCGTTCAAGCTCATTTTTAGCTAAACAATCTATGGATTTTAGACATCTGCTTCAGACGGCATCTGCAATTGTTAGCCTTGCGATCATGACAATACACCAATGTTTGTGTTGTTTATAAACTTATGACGATTGCAGTCGTTAAAGCTCATTTTTAACAAACCAGTCTATAGATTTTAGACATCTGCTTCAGACGACATCTGAAATTGTTAGCCTTGCGATCATGACAATACACCAATGTTTGTGTTGTTTATAAACCTATGACGATTTCAGTCGTTAAAGCTCACTTTTAACAAACCAGTCTATAGATTTTAGACATCTGCTTTAGACGACATCTGAAATTGTTAGCCTTGCGATCATGACAATACACCAATGTTTGTGTTGTTTATAAACCTATGACGATTGCAGTCGTTCAAGCTCATTTTTAGCTAAACAATCTATGGATTTTAGACATCTGCTTCAGACGACATCTGAAATTGTTAGCCTTGCGATCATGACAATACACCAATGTTTGTGTTGTTTATAAACCTATGACGATTGCAGTCGTTCAAGCTCACTTTTAACAAACCAGTCTATAGATTTTAGACATCTGCTTCAGACGACATCTGAAATTGTTAGCCTTGCGACCATGACAATACACCAATGTTTGTGTTGTTTATAAACCTATGACGATTGCAGTCGTTCAAGCTCATTTTTAGCTAAACAATCTATGGATTTTAAGCATCTGCTTCAGACGACATCTGAAATTGTTAGCCTTGCGATCATGACAATACACCAATGTTTGTGTTGTTAATAAACTTATGACGATTGCAGTCGTTAAAGCTCATTTTTAACAAACCAGTCTATAGATTTTAGACATCTGCTTTAGACGACATCTGAAATTGTTAGCCTTGCGATCATGACAATACACCAATGTTTGTGTTGTTTATAAACCTATGACGATTGCAGTCGTTCAAGCTCATCTTTAGCTAAACAATCTATGGATTTTAGACATCTGCTTCAGACGACATCTGAAATTGTTAGCCTTGCGATCAGGACAATACACCAATGTTTGTGTTGTTTATAAACCTATGACGATTGCAGTCGTTAAAGCTCATTTTTAGCTAAACAATCTATGGATTTTAGACATATGCTTCAGACGACATCTGAAATTGTTAGCCTTGCGATCATGACAATACACCAATGTCTGTGTTGTTTATAAACCTATGACGATTGCAGGCGTTAAAGCTCACTTTTAGCTAAACAATCTATGGATTTTAGGCATCTGCTTCAGACGACATCTGAAATTGTTAGCCTTGCGATCATGACAATACACCAATGTTTGTGTTGTTAATAAACTTATGACGATTGCAGTCGTTAAAGCTCATTTTTAACAAACCAGTCTATAGATTTTAGACATCTGCTTCAGACGACATCTGAAATTGTTAGCCTTGCGATCATGACAATACACCAATGTTTGTGTTGTTTATAAACCTATGACGATTGCAGTCGTTCAAGCTCATCTTTAGCTAAACAATCTATGGATTTTTAGACATCTGCTTCAGACGACATCTGAAATTGTTAGCCTTGCGATCATGACAATACACCAATGTTTGTGTTGTTTATAAACCTATGACGATTGCAGTCGTTAAAGCTCATTTTTAGCTAAACAATCTATGGATTTTAGACATCTGCTTCAGACGACATCTGAAATTGTTAGCCTTGCGATCATGACAATACACCAATGTCTGTGTTGTTTATAAACCTATGACGATTGCAGGCGTTAAAGCTCACTTTTAGCTAAACAATCTATGGATTTTAGGCATCTGCTTCAGATGATATTTGAAAGCGTTGGTCTTGCGATCGGGACAATGAAATAATGTCTGTGTCGTATATATTACTTGCGACGACTGTAGTCGTTAAAGAGCATTCAATGCCAAACACTCAATAGTTTTAAAGGCATCTGCTGCAGACGACCCATGGACTTGGTGGCCTTGCGATCAGGACAATATATCAATGTCTGTGTTGTTAATTTAACGTATGACAATTTTTATAGGTTTTTAGCATCCGCTGCAGACGACCTAGAATTGCAGACGTTGAATTATTGGCGTCATGATCCGTATACCATAACAATGTTATTATTTATATTGCTATTACGTGATATGTACATATAGATATATATTTTCATCTTAACGCTTTTTAACATGATGTTCGTCGGTTGGTTGCATTTTCCTACAACGTTTCAGCAGTATTTCAGTCATATCGCGGTAAGCAGCGCACATATTCACACTCTGGTATTTTTCTCTAATATTGTACATTATTATTTCCAAAGTCGCCAACAGCTTTCCAACATGAGCATAATCGATCAGTGGTGAGAGACAGGTATAGAGCTTTGTAGCAGACGGTATCAGAAACCATTGCTGACAAAAACAAAAAATGGCTCAAAACTGACAACTTTTTCATTTGTCACAATGGTTTCTGTTTGTTTAAATGGGACTAACATCTAAACAATATAATTTCAGTTATGTTGCGATGCCCGTCTCTAGGTGATGGAAGAGGACCCATTTCTCAACTGCCCAAAGGGGCGTGTCAATCATTATAGAACGATAGCAGTCATTCTGTAAGTCAGTCTACAATGCTTCTACCAAATATCACAACGAAAGCGTATGCTACTCCTTCTTCTCTATATATGTCAGGGGTGGTGAAATTTGATGTTGATCTACTTGTCTGTAAATACCAAATACTTTCCTGTGCATGTCCTTGTATTGTTTAGTTCGAATTTACTTTTTTCATTGATTGTGAAACAGGTTCTTACAACTTAGACAAATCACTCTCGATAATGGTTGTAATGCTGTATGGTAAATTTCAGTAAATCACTTGTCCATGAAGGCTCATGGACAAACTGGGCTATACTGACACTTGATGTTGATAAGACGTTGTTTGTATGTACGGAAGGAAGTGGAAGAAATAGGAGAGAGAACGAAGAGAGATAGACAGAGATAGAGAGAGGTAGAGAAGGAGAGAGAGAGATAGACAGACAGAACGATAGATAAATAGAAAGATAGATAGATAGATAGATAGATAGATAGATAGATAGATAGATAGATAGAGAGAGAGAGAGAGAGAGAGAGAGAGAGAGAGAGAGAGAGAGAGAGAGAGAGAGAGAGAGAGAGAGAGAGAGAGAGAGAGAGAGAGAGAGAGAGAGAGAGAGAGAGAGAGAGAGAGAGAGAGAGAGAGAGAGAGAGAGGAGAGAGAGAGAGAGAGAGAGAGAGAAGAGAGAGAGAGAGAGAGAGAGAGAGAGAGAGAGAGAGAGAGAGAGAGAGAGAGAGAGAGAGAGAGAGAGAGAGAGAGAGAGAGAGAGAGAGAGAGAGAGAGAGAGAGAGAGAGAGAGAGAGAGAGAGAGAGAGAGAGAGAGAGAGAGAGAGAGAGAGAGAGAGAGAGAGAGGGAGAGGGAGAGGGAGAGGGAGAGGGAGAGGGAGAGGTAGAAAGAGAAAGAGAAAGAGAGGAAGAAATCAGCGAACGAGAGATGTATCACGTTGACAATACATTATTTTGTAAATATATATTGTTTAAAATGACGATGTTCTGTATTTGTATAAGTCAAATAAATTTATTCTGATTCTGATTCCGATGCTGATTGTGCCACCCCTGGATGTTGTATTTGGGTCGCTTTCCATTTACACCAGTAACGAAGGCCATGTTGTATTGGGTCGCTTTCCATTTACACCAGTAACGAAGGCCATGTTGTATTGGGTCGCTTTCCATTTACACCAGTAACGAAGGCCATGTTGTATTGGGTCGCTTTCCATTTACACCAGTAACGAAGGCCATGCATGGGAATGGACTTCCATTGCACACAGTGCAGGTTTTAACATTAAAACGTTATTGGTTATTCATAAGGATTGGGTAATAAATAATGCAGTGTCGCCTTACTAATAGAATTAATGCATTGTGGTTGTTAATTACTTAGAATGGTATTTTACATCGTTTTATACCAAGTTACGTCACGAAGAATAATACTTACACGAATGGTCATAATACCTTGCTCGAATACATGCTCTACGAAAACATGAGGTATTCCACCCGTGATGGAAAAAAATCAGAAAAGTCAGAATAACAAAGTCAAAGATTTAACAGAACAAATGCTGTTATAGAACCAAGTTGTTTTTTAAACATTTTTAAGGATTGAAATTTTTGTTTACCACCTTTTATTCATGTCATTTCAATTTCAATGTAAAATTGACAATTAAGGGGAGGTTTTTGCTTTGGATTTGATAAAAGATTTATTGGTATTCATTTTATAAATATAAATTCAAAACCAGACAAATACGGAAAAGTTGCTTGGTGAATGCCTTTGAAATGATCAATAATTACATTTCAATTAATTTATTAACCAAGGCATATACAAGTTTCCATCAGGGGTGGTATATTTTAATGAAAAAATAGCCGCCATGGTAAATGAGGACAATGAACAACCTATCCTGATAATCCAACTGATATCATTTGTCACAAAAGTTCTTTTCAAATACTAACCATCTTTATGCTACATTTGTGTCGTCTGCTTTTGCTTTCAATTTGGACCAAACAGAAATCCCCGTGTATGTGAATGGATAAACGCACAGGATGAACCCTGGAGGATGCATCGTATAAACCTGATTACGAATGGGTGGCGAATATTGCGTAATAAGCAACGCGGGATTGTTCTCCTAATTAGATTGATGTATTGGGTGATAGAGGCCTTCCTTAATTAATGATAAAACCCTTGGTATTCTTTTTCTTCGTGAAGGGGTTAGGTTTAAACTTATTCATTCTACAATGATTGCGACGGAATTTTGTAGCTTAATAGATTCACTCTCTTTGACTACATCCTGGGGACATGCTTAATACTGGCGTCGATAAGCGGGTTGGTCAAGGTATTTTCGACTCGCTGCTAACGTTGCCTTTTTACGTCGAATCAACAACTTCTCAGTTATAATGGGATACATGGCTTATCACAGATAAAGGAAGAAGAACACCGTAAAATAACCAGTATGATCAGTCAAACCAAGTAGAACCATCGGTATTCTTTTGTAACGAACCGAACAAATAAACCTTTAAAGGACACAGTCAGATCCGATCAGTGAAAACTTTGTGAAAAGTGATGTCGTCAACTGATCGCTTGTGTTGTCTTTTATATATTAACCCATTACCAAACAACAACGACATTTGATCAGTTTGTTGCAGACGACTCTGGAAAACATTTTAGGAAAAAAACAAATGCTTTTAACGACCATTTTCTCATTTTTCCCACAATGCTTTCTGCTCTATCAGAAGATTATTGTTCATTTTTACCACATTTTGAAATGTCGTGTGCAAACTTTTTCAATTATGGACAGTCGACAATTTTGCGTTTGGTAAAAGGTTAACCTTTTTTATTTCCAGCAGGAAAATCCAAATACCTCCAGCGAAATAGAAACCCACACGGTCACTTTGTTTCAGGTTCCGTGCTCTAATCATTAGGCCACGGATGCCGCAGGCTTGTAGGGGAAGCACAATAAATTGCGTTGAATGAAGGGTTAGATGAAAAAAGAGGACAAACGGGGCAAATCACAAAAGAAGCGCTGGATTGTGAATACGTTGATATATCGACCAATTTTGCTATGGGATAAGGATAACAAGATCAGCAACACATTCATTATGCCTTTTGGTTTGCACATTGATTTACTATAATTATGTTCCGTAAGCATGCTTTGTTCGATACATTGTGATACTGTCGTGTACCGAAAAATTGATATCGAATATTGAACACCGTAGAACATTGCAGAAAAACTAGGGGCCTGCCTGTTTAAGAGTCGTATGATGGATTTCCTCGTAAACGTAAATGAAAAGAGGACAAGAGTATGCCTACATAAGAAATGCGTTTACTTAAACATGAGCAGAACATGAGTCCTTGCTGGGAAATCTTTATCTCACTTTGAGATGCATGTCTTTTTTCTATCACAATTATCAAGTAGTGATCGCCAGCAGATGTCATCAAGAAGTGGTCGCCGACAGATGTCATCAAGAATTGATCGCCGACAGATGTCATCAAGAAGTGGTCGCCGACAGATGTCATCAAGTAGTGATCGCCAGCAGATATCATCAAGAAGTGGTCGCCAGCAAAGAATTAGTATACATCAGTTCTTTAATTGCACACTCTTAACCAGTTAAATTGTATTTCAATTGCTAGAGTTCTTGGGGGATTTGTGGGATTTAAGAAGTTGTCGCGGGTAGATAACATCCACGAGTGGTCGCCATCAAGGAGTGGTCACCGGAAAAGTTACCACGATGGTCGCTATCAAGGAGTGGTCGCCGGAAGAGGCTATTGGGGTGGTCGCCATCGAGGAATGGTCGCTGGTAGAGGTTATCGGGGTGGTCACTTTCAAGGAGTGGTCGCTATTATGAAGTGGTCGCCATCAAGGAGTGGTCGCCATCAAGGAGTGGTCGCTGTCAAGGAGTGGTCGCTATCAAGGAGTGGTCGCTATCAAGGAGTGGTCGCTATCAAGGAGTGGTCGTCACCAAGGAGTGGTCGTCATCAAGGAGTGGTCGCCGGCAGAGGTTGCGGTACAACTAGATCCTCTTCCAGTTCATCGACGATCTCCAGCGGCCGTTTACCGCCTTGAAAGTCCGTACCGTAATCCTTGTGGTCGCTGAACGCCTTCAATAAGTCAAAGGTGCCGATCAACTTAAGGTCTCTGTACATATACAGCACGATAAGCAACATCAGTACATAGCACAGTCCCTCTACAATGTACGCGAAGCCGGGGAAGAAATAGGCCGTTGCACCGTACAGACTGACGAAAATAACCGTCCCAAACAGTTTGGACGCGGTTTCGCCGCTCGCCAGTAACGAAAACACCTTACCGAGCTCGTTTTCCTCCACCGTTTTACTCATCAAGGACCGTATAGACGAGGTTATGAGTCCTGCAAACGATCCAATCACGACCGACACGTAAACCATCCACGATTCCGTGATAAACCCCGCCCAGAACAGGCGGACTATTTTACACGATATGCCGATTATAACGATTGCACCGTCCGGAAGTCGGAGTACCCCCGACAAGATGGGGAGGACGACCAACAAACACAGACCCATTACGGCGTAGTCGAGGGAGAGAAGGTAGCCGTACCAGGATTTCGGCCAGCTGAGAGGACTTCGTGTGACAAACAGTAATGTTATATCGGTCTCGCCCACTTTACAGGTCTGATTGCAGAACGATATCAGAAACAGGAGAAGGATCATTAATCGTCCGTTGTTTCCACGTTTCTTGGACAAAACGGAAACGGATTCCTTGAAAGTGTCTACGAAGCACGTTTTGAAGCAGCCCTTGGAGGATTTTCCCGCCGGTTTTTTGCTGCTATCGCCAGGGACCACGGTCTCCGGCATGCAGAACACGGTAATCAGCAACGACGCGGCGTGAAAAAACACCACCATGCAGAACGTAGCCGGCAGATCGGCGACGTCAAGGAATATGCCGGCGAGCAAGGCCCCGGCAAAGAGGCCGAAGAAGTTCATAGCTAGAAGCTTTCCGAGCTTCTGTGTGCGATCCTCCTTGTCGCTAATATCGGATGCGTAGCTGTTCACCGCCATCGTAATCACGGAGCTCTTGCCGAAGGCGCCCTGGCACAGCGCTCCAAAAAGTATCCAGCCGATCGCGAAATCCGGCGAAGCCAGACTCATCATGTAGAACAGCACCGAGAGCACGCTTCCCAGACTCGGGAGCATCATCGGCAATTTCCGGCCGTACCTGTCGCTCCAGGCGCCGCAGAATAAACCGAGAAAAATGGCGGGAAAGTTGACGAGTATCCGGTAGTACATGAGGTAAGTTCCGGCCTCGCTTTGAATGTCGTTCTCCAGTTCCGGGTGTCGGTGTAGATTCTGGCACGCCGTGTCGTTGCTAGGAAAACGATTATGACAGACGACCTTTATGATGTAGGGCCTCGTTGTGGCATCGAGCATGGACTCGGCCGTCTTGTACAGGAAGAAGATCAGCTCCGCCAGTAGGATCGGGATCGAGCAGAAACACGACGCCATCTTGGATAGAACTTTCTTCTCGTCGATTGGTAGATGGGTTCGGTTTGTTGTTCTAAACGTGTTTCTGTAAATAGATACATAAAGAATTGAAAAGGATATGGGATGTCGTACTCTTTGAAAGTCGAGCAATTTGTCTCTTTTCAAATAATAATGGAACGAAATTCGTTGACAAATAGCATCGTCTTCAAGGGTAATGATCTGTAGAGCGTACTACGTGTGTTGCCAAAGACCAACTTGTCATCTATCAGCCTAGTGTAGACGAAGTAAAGACGTCAAAAAGATATTTTCCTTTTGGTAATATGTTGATGTTTTCGACAATATTCCACATCTATATCCTGGTTTTAACTAAATCTAAAACCGTGTGTTTCTTTGACACGAAACTAGTCCGAAGAACCCATACGTAGATGTTCCAGTCTAGGTAACACAGTTACAGCGCTTGGATAATCCGAGTTAACATGAAGATGGCAACTACCTACAATGCCACAGAAGAGTGCCATCGAGGGAAACTACAGTTAAGACTTGTAGTGGGTGCCATGTCTGTTACAAAGACTCGATTTGTTGTTCGTTCGCATGGTATAAATATCGTTAATGCTTCGGAAAACATCTGTTTTAGCTTTAAGGACATGTTCTACAGTTTTATAAGAAAAGAATCCTTTCATAAAATTTTCTAAATTTTTGATATGTTATTCAAAATTCTATTGTGAATTCAAAAAATGAAAAACAAAAGGCAGGTCGACGAGTTAGATTTTTTGTAAAATGACAGTTTCAATGGTAACGAACGAACGAACGAACGAACATTTTATTTAAGTGACATGTGTTATGTACAAACAACATATGATATACAAACAATTTAACAACACCCGGCCACGTTGGGCCTATAGGTCACTTTACAAAGTTTTAAACAAAAGTAAATAAGTTGAATATTCAACATATATATATGTACAAGACAGTGCATGGGAAGGAACGAGATTAAGGAATAGAAATGTAAAAACTAATTATAGATGATTGATTTGCGTCTTTGGAAAGCATTATAAATATATCTTGCTGTGTATATGTAAGCATTATTTAGTAAGAAGATGAGTTTTTCGTCATCGAGTTCATCTTCTACTTCGTTAGCGTCAGGTCCACATACGATGCATATACGTTCATGTATGGGGCGGCCAATATATCTACCAGTTTCTAACAGTTTGGGGCAAAAAGGTCAAAATGACCATACCATCTTCAAAGGTTATAAAATAATTTCTGGAATGTTTATTAACACAAAAATATGAATTCATATATTCAATACTTTTTAATTCAATATTTTCTTCAAATTTTCACAATCTGAAAAAAATTTGTGATTCAAATCAGTTTTTCAAATTTTTGTAGTCGTCAAAAAACAATGAAAATTGATATGTATATTACAAATAAATGAAGATATTTAAAAATTCCTTTCATAGAATTTTCTAATTTTTCAGTATCTGAGGAATAATTTAATCTTGAAAAACAAAATGCAAAAAAAGTATATGATGACGAGTTAGTTTTCTGAAAAATGAGAGTTTCCATGGTAACCGTATTTGAAAAACATTTTTAAAAACGATTAAAGTAACTTTAAACTTGAAAAATAGAAGCCAGGGGCTTAATTTGCATGAGAAAAATATAATAATATTAATAACCTTTTGAAGTTGCATGGATACTATGATTAATCTTTGTAATAAATTGCATACAGTAAATTTTATCCGAATAAAAACTTTATCCGACTACTATGCAAGTACATCTTCGGTAACGTATTCTTATCTCCCTTGGATGCGCAGATGAAGTGCGCAGATAAAACTTCCGAGAACGTCCTTAACGTCATTTTCATTTTCTCTAGAATTTGAACTGAAATTGGCCTTTTGAATCGTATTTCAATCCCTATAACCCAGCAAACAACGAAGTAAATTGATTTGTAGATGTTACTTAGTTTATAAACAAGACGCTATTTACCTTCCGTAAGCCTGGTGGGAGTCGATTTGGTGATTTGAGAATGCATCGTCGTCAGAAAGCAATATTTTGACATTTAACGCCTTTATCAACATTTTTTCAGTGTTATATCGCATTGAGTCTTTTTTTTTTTGCAGAATATTTCAAACGTTTATTCAGCATTATATAAATTCATAAATACAGCATTAGACAAAAACATTTTACAGCCTGTACACAATTAAAATCTATCTAGAAAAAATGATTCTTAAAACCAAAACTTAATTTCGTTGATTTGAATTCGGCTTATCCAGCTGTAGTTTTATCACCATTTCCAAAAATCTATCGGAGAGACGCAGACGTTAACAGTTCTATAAGGTTGACTAAGTCTGTTACCAAGAATCAATTTGTCGTCTGTCAGCCTTGCCGTGACGGAGTGGGCACTCGAGAAAGTGAAACGAAATTAATTGACTTACGAAAGAGCTCAACGCTTCCCTAACATCGGTTATTTATCGTCCATTTGTTAAAGGTACAGTGAACAGTAGACTGGGATCGGCGATATTCTATTTAAAGAAAGAAATGAAACAGGCCTGTCGGATTTGCTGCTCTTTATTATTTGGTACTATTCACACACTGCCTATCAATTATTCCCTCCAAAACATTTTCTGGATCCACCAGTACAAGGCTAGGGCTCTAAAGTGACTTGCCAGATGTATCGGCGGGCCTCGAATCCGGAACCCCAGACTTCTTTGTCCGCAACCTTAACCACTGGGCCACGTAGGACCTCCCCCATATTAGTTTAAGCTGATTCGTTTAAGTATTTTACATCAGTTCTGATACAAGGTCTCATTACTCAAATGAATAACTTAATTTTGCTTCCAGGATACACAACAAGAAGTCCCTACTCGAGGAATGTAAGGTTTCAAGTGGGACCTCAATTGGAACTCTTCAAAACTTTCCAACATCATTTGAAGGAAGGGAATTGAGTCCGAGGCTATATTAGTAACAGACGCAACAAAAATAGAAATCTCCTACATGTACCGGAGGGATTTGAATGACCGTCGCCCGTGCTGGGCTGTTAGCTGTCTATAACATCGCGATCATGTCTCCTTTTACAATGGTCGCTTAAAAAAGTTTGGTTTTAAACATGTTATTTTTTACGTTAAAAAAATCTGAAATGGCAATTCACAATGTTAACATTATATTTCTACTTTTTTGTTTGTTTATTTCTCTATAAGTCAATAAACTTCATTGAAAACTATCAATAATTGGGAAAAATCTACAAAGATTAAGTGGGATCAAAAGATACATCGGACATTTAAGTGAATAATTAAATTTGACTGATTTGATAATGGGATGGGATGAAAACGTCATATCTGTTTCTCTCTTTCAATGGCATGCGACTTGTCTTTGCAATAAATTTCATTTAACAGAAAAATTTGATTATCAACTGCCAAACATCATTCCTATCATACGTTGTCATAAATATCAAGAACAGAATTGCGTGATTTCTCTAACAGAAACAAACTTTTCTGCCAACCTTTAACTCAAATAAGCGTATTCTTATACACAAATACATCTTGGATTGATATCATAAAGAAACGGATGGTTTGGTAAAGGGCTTGTTCACAGGGGGAAGATTTTAAAGTCAAATATAATGTCGTTAAGACATTACAAAAAAACCAATACAATGTTTTTATTGTTGTATGATATACAATTAAAAGAAATTATTGAAAGCATAATATATTCATGGTGCGTAAATACATCTAAGTATGTTCAGACTTTACACGGTTTTAGCTCAAGACCATTACAACGTTTTTGAATAAATACATGTTATAGCGGCTCTAAAAACTTTAATACGAACTAATTCTTCATTTAAAAGGCTATTTTCCGGTGCAAACATGTATTACACAACAGTACAGCTATTGTACATTTTAAAAAGAAATAAGATTTTTGTTCAAATTTGCTCACATCTGTGAACAAGTATGCTCAGAAACTAATTCGGGAATTTAGTTAACCAA
The DNA here is from genome assembly GCA_947846245.1 of Cerastoderma edule. Taxonomy (NCBI): domain Eukaryota; kingdom Metazoa; phylum Mollusca; class Bivalvia; order Cardiida; family Cardiidae; genus Cerastoderma; species Cerastoderma edule. The sequence continues at coordinate 29,302,622 of OX401411.1, forward strand.
CACCTTTTTGAAGATTTTGTAATTGCTTCAAATAGACCACAAAAAAACAAAGAAGACACCCCAAAACACCATACGATAAAAAAGGTAAATATCTTTCTTTTCGATATATGAGAAGAAACCATTGTGATAAAAGGATAAATTGCTCGTCACGAGCAACTTATCCTTTTATCACAATGGTTTCTTTATTCAACAGCTGCAGATGCGTTTGAATCGCGTTTCGTCGAGGGAACGGGATGGACGAAAGGCTTTTCAATCTAAAACAAAGTGTCGTCAACATTCTTTATTGAGAGGACTTGAAAGAGTTTATCAATACTTGCGTGCAGCGTATGACACGGCAATAGCCCCTTGGAAATTTCTTTTACAAATCCCTCTTAGAAATCTCTTTTAGGAACCTATTTTAGAAGGAACCCAGTCTATTCCATCATAAATGCTTGGTCAAATAGTTCTTTTGAATCTATTTTAGAGAGTACACAGCCTATTCCACCATAAGTGCTTAGTCAAATAGTTCTTTTGAATCTATTTTAGAGAGTACACAGCCTATTCCACCATAAGTGCTTAGTCAAATAATTCTTATAAATATATTTTAGAGAGTACCAAACCTTTTCCACCATAAGCTTACTTTCAAATCTCTCTTAGGAATCTATTTTAGAAAGAACCCAGTCTATTCCACCATAATTGCTTGGTCAAATAATTCTTATGAATCTATTTTAGAAAGTACCAAGCCTATTCCACCATACGTTATTTTCAAATCTCTCTTAGGAATCTATTTTAGAAAGAACCCAGTCTAATCCAACATAATTGCTTGGTCAAATAGTTCTTATTAATCTATTTTAGAGAGTACACAGCCTATTCCATCATAAGTTATTTTCAAATCTCTCTTAGGAATCTATTTTAGAAAGAACCCAGTCTATTCCAACATAATTGCTTGGTCAAATAGTTCTTATGAATCTATTTTAGAGAGTACCAAGCCTATTCCATCATAAGTTATTTTCAAATCTCTCTTAGGAATCTATTTTAGAAAGAACCCAGTCTATTCCAACATAATTGCTTGGTCAAATAGTTCTTATGAATCTATTTTAGAGAGTACCAAGCCTATTCCACCATACGTTATTTTCAAATCTCTCTTAGGAATCTATTTTAGAAAGAACCCAGTCTAATCCAACATAATTGCTTGGTCAAATAGTTCTTATGAATCTATTTTAGAGAGTACACAGCCTATTCCATCATAAGTTATTTTCAAATCTCTCTTAGGAATCTATTTTAGAAAGAACCCAGTCTATTCCAACATAATTGCTTGGTCAAATAGTTCTTATGAATCTATTTTAGAGAGTACCAAGCCTATTCCATCATAAGTTATTTTCAAATCTCTCTTAGGAATCTATTTTAGAAAGAACCCAGTCTATTCCAACATAATTGCTTGGTCAAATAGTTCTTATGAATCTATTTTAGAGAGTACCAAGCCTATTCCATCATAAGTTATTTTCAAATCTCTCTTAGGAATCTATTTTAGAAAGAACCCAGTCTATTCCAACATAATTGCTTGGTCAAATAGTTCTTATGAATCTATTTTAGAGAGTACCAAGCCTATTCCACCATACGTTATTTTCAAATCTCTCTTAGGAATCTATTTTAGAAAGAACCCAGTCTATTCCAACATAATTGCTTGGTCAAATAGTTCTTATGAATCTATTTTAGAGAGTACACAGCCTATTCCATCATAAGTTATTTTCAAATCTCTCTTAGGAATCTATTTTAGAAAGAACCCAGTCTATTCCAACATAATTGCTTGGTCAAATAGTTCTTATAAATCTATTTTAGAGAGTACCAAGCCTATTCCACCATAAGTGCTTTCTAAAATCTGTCTTATGAATCTATTTAAGAAATAGCTTAATCTTTTCCATCATAAGTGTTTACTTTAATGTTATTGTAACGTGCGAAAGAAATTCTACTTCAGAGCTGGAATTGCGACGTAGAATAAAATTGGGTTGTTCAAGGATTGTAATATGATACGCATTGAAGGATGGAATCAAAGAAGCCAATTAAGATCATCTTTAGTTCTTTAAAGTGTGTATATAGTAAATTAAGATGCATTTTGATCCAAAAACATGCAATCGCTTATGATGTCTACCGAATATATTGCTCACGCATTCAAAAGCTACTTTTAATTACATATCAAACATCAATACAACAACTGTATTATTTCAACAAACGATTTATTTAGACTTCAAAATGTTCTAATCTATTCTTGCTTTCAATCTAAAACATTCACAAATTCCAATATGGCGTAATGGGATAAGAGAATCGACTCGATTATGTTCCACGACGTTTTATCAAATCAATTGCAAATTATACGTTTTCGTCAGCCAGAGATGATATAGTTATAAATCTGTCCGCCGTTTGTAACTCGGTTACGTCTTTAGCGTTCATTCCCTCACAGCTCGATAGTTTAGTACAGAAAACAGAGGAAACACAGTAAAGCAGATATCCTGTTTTAAACAAAGGTTACTAGCCCATAATGAAAACGTATAACTTTAGATACACTCTGTTCATTCAAGCACATTTCGAAAGGTCAATTCAATACAGAAAACGGATTGAAACAAGAGAAAAACACCCAGAAATTAGGTTTCTAGCCCATAATACAAGCGTACAAATTAAGGTTACATATATGCTAAACTATCAGATGAGATCCATCAGTTTACAAAAGAAATTCGTCTTGAATGCTTGGGATACATTCATTTTAAAGGCCTGGTGGGTACGTTTCAACGCGATCCACAACTTCATCGAATATACTCGTACTTTAATGATTTATTTGCCTTATTCAATGAGGTCATTATACGCATGCAATGAACACTCGATCGAGGAACGGCAGTAAACGGTTTCCACTTTTTCTTTTGTATTGGGTTTAACGCCGTGTCATCATTTTCCAGATATATTACGGATTCATTGGAATTCACAAGTACAAGGTTGTCGAATCGGAGTACCTTGCCAAAGGACACACCAACGAATCCTGCTGTGCTGTTTGGGTTCAAATCAGGTGTCCCAGAGCTGGAAGTCTGCAACCTTAACCACTGGGTTATAAATAACTCTTGAACAATTCGAGATAGAATGTATCTGAAGAATATTCTCTAACTACTCTATTGTTTAGCAAGCGACAAGAAATGGCCAATATACCGAGCACAATAATTATTTCTGATTTTCCCTTACAAGACGAACGTTTGATGCGCATGAATCATTTTGAGAAACAGAGAAGCTCAATGGAACTATTTGTTTTTAAAGAGTAAAGACATAAACTTAGTAAGATTATTTTGACGAAGAAAATACAACTTTTGTCAATGTTTCACAAGCATTAGACAAACATAAATTAATGGAAAATACTAAATAAGGCCATCATTTTATGAATTAGCTGTCCTTTTACCGACCTGTCAAAGAGATGGGCTGATTAATCTATGCTTGTTCATCTAGAAGCTCTTTGAACAAAGAATGCTCTTTTGAATATTAACGAGTGGAAATATATATATATATGTTTGCTTCCAAAGATAACTTAATAATTGTGTTTTTATTTTCATACTTACGTTTTGGAGCAACCAGTATATGTTTGTCTCGTTGAAATCACTTTGTACTCCATATATGTTGTAGATGATGTACTTTGTACAAGTCTAAATAAAAGGCTGTTGTATTCTTATGATTTGAAATCCGCAAAACGCATTAAGTCGTATAGATGCAGACCACCACTGTATCGGTATCCTACAAGCTCTTATGGAAACATTAATTGAAGGGTCCTACAGTTATTTAATGGTTATTGATCTGAAAGCTTCTCGTTGTATCAGCATATTACAGAAAATGCTTATTGCATTAAAAGATCGATTTCTAAAAATTAATTAATTTCTGTCTCATAAAACCCCTCTTCTTTCTGCCATTACATATCTAGAATGTTATCTTCTATTCTCCTTGAAGTATATACGAGGAATCTGATCACTGTTGAAGAGAAAATTACATAATAGTTCGCTTATCAATATGTTTAATCCCGCGTTTTCTTAAAATCAAACTCTTAATCCAGTATTAAAAAAGACTATCTCACAAATTAAAATCTTAATATTTTAAGCATAAGATAAATCATTTCAATTAAATGATATCAATCTATTACACTACAGAAAACACTAATATTGATACAATTCCCACTTCTCTTCATAACGGTTAAGTTAGCTATAATACATTTATGTTGCAGATTTAGTTTACCATTGAAACGGTTTATTTGGTAAATAATAATTTATTATTTCTGTATTGTGCTTTTACTGAAATTGCTAACAGCCTCTAGGAGTAAGATTATGAAATTGGTCGACTCTTTATTTAAGTAGCGTTTTTAAGTTTTTTAACCAAAAGCTTTGAAGGCCAGTATGCTCGATTCATACTTAATCAATAAAACACAGATTTTTAACATCCACAAAAAGAAGTTATTAAAAAGTTGTCATTTGTTAGTGATTGGAGTTCATCTAATAATCGTTTTAACATTGGTTATCAATACAACTCATTCTTTGAGACAGTCCCTTTCAACAATACTGAAACATTGTTGGTGCAACACTGGCATAGAGAACTCATATGGGACATGTGTCAGAAATAACCTCAACTTAACTTGATACACGATTTCAATGCATTTACCGGAATAAAAACAATTTGACTAGACAAAATTCGCTAGTCGTCAATAACCGATGCTGCTCTTGTCAGCAAGCATTTCTTTTTATTACAACAGGTGTATGATCCGTTTAAATCTGGGTCATTATTTGATGCAAAGACAGAGTAATAGAAAATGTTTGTAGAAGCGACTGGATAGGAAATACCGGGATGAGTTGAAATCAATTCATCCCGGAATTTCCTTTCCAGTTTTAGTCTAAATGGATACCTTCTACCCGGAAAAATCTGATTTAAAAACAGAGAAATAACAAGACAAACTATTAAACAAACAAAACAGAAAATAAGAAGTAAAGGAAAATAAGACATAAAACCACCACAGAAACAAGAAAGAAATGAACAACACTGATACAGATACCATTAAATGGGACTGCTGACCGAATTCAGTTGATTAGACGCGAATCTGTCATTAACAATTTTAAAATGAAGGCTGTTTCAAATTGGGTAAAAAAGAAGAAGAAATCTATAGAAATCAATAATGATTGACGAATATGGCATAGAAACAAGTGAAGTTGTATAATATTCCCCAAAATATTAAGTTTTATCTGACTTCACAGATTATGCATACATATACAGTATTGTTTTTGTAATGTGTATGTCTACATATTGATGGTTGTAATTAAATAATAATGGTAGACAATAGACACTGCTCTGGAGTCCGTCTCACAACATTACGTCTACGGTTACAAATATGTCGTAAACCTTGAGACTCAAAAATAACACTTTTTAAATGAAAATAAAAAAAATGATGAAATATTCACGCGTTTAGAAGTACGATAAAGATTTCGCAGTTAGGATTCATGTTCCGTCTAACGCTATTATAAGGAACAATTTCCTCTTTATGTTTACGAGGAAATCTATCATAAGATCTTTGTAAGATAGACCCTTGTTCAAGAACCTAATCAAACCAACTGAAATGTTTGTCTTGCTCTCTAGATAACAAAGATGCAGTTTATGTTTTTCTCAATTATGTTGTATGTGAAACGGTGGATGGTCGAAAATATCAGCAAAACAATGCAATACATAAAAAGGTGAAAAGAAGAAAAGCTTTTATTTTCAATTGGATAGAATATGTCTCGATAGAAGAAAAAACAAATGATTCTTTGCTACACTGGTTCTTTATCTTTTCCAAAGCTTAATGGTAAAATGGGTATGTATATCTCCATAAGAGGTAAATGGTTGATTATACCAAAGGCCCATACTTCATTTGGAGCAACTAGACAAATAATCGGCACTTTTAATCTAACAATGCATGCTGCCTCTCATGAAAATGCTGTCACTAGGAATTGAGCCCACGTGGAGAGGAGCGATGTGATTAAAAAATCTGTATTCTAACCACTAGGTCATGGAGGTGCCGTCTTGTCAGTCATATGACAGACGCGTAACTCTTTGGTGCCGAGTTTAAGCTCCAACAACGGCGCTAGAATAGTTGGAATGACCTTTAGAAAGGCTCTTCATGGCATAAACAAAGTATTGACGAATTCCAGGAAAGCCGTACTATTGGTCTTTGCGGTTATTCGTCACAGTCTTGAACATCTAACCTCATGCATTTTGGGAAGACAAATATACCCATTTCCCTTTGTGACAATTATGTTCATTTACTTACTTATTTATTGGCTCATTTATTTATTTATTCATCTTTTAATTAATGTAATTATTTATTTATTTGTTTATCTATTTATTCATCTATTTATCCATTTATCCATTTATCTACTTATTAATTTATTCATATATTGTAATACATAGCATCGGCATTATTTCGGTTACGTTGCAATGCCAAGCTCAAACTCATGACGGACGACCCCCAACTTGACTGCCCATTAAGGCCGGTCGAGCCGAGTAGATCCATCGCCAGTCCGAAACATACAGACTAGCTCTCATGAGTGACAATTCTGGAAATGTTCAAATTGAAAGAAATTGACGGCAATTATTAATTGTTGAAATAATTGAATCTATGATCTCTTATAGAATCTGTTGTGACGAAATAATAAATCCCTTTTTCACAAACAATTCCTCCTTTTGTCACAATAGTTTCTGAGTCTCCCTGCTGTAGATGCGGTAAAATTAAGTATCGTGGAGTGTAATATACAGATCTCAGGTCTGATTAACCCTTTACCAAACGCCAAATTTTCGACTGTCCCAAATTGAAAGAGTTTGCAGACGACATTTCGAAATGTGATAAGATTGGAAATTAACCTTCTGATAGGGCAGAAAACATTGTGGGAAAAGGAAAAATTGCTCGCCACGGGCAATTTCTCCTTTTCCCACAACGTTTTCCAGAGTCGGCTGCAACAAAGTGGTTAAATGCTGTTATTGTTTGGTAATGGGTTAAGAAAAAGAAAGGTTATGGAGTTGTTGGCACTAGATGGTCGATCTATTAATAAAGGTATTAAATCGAGTAGTACTTTTCTATCAATATTATTCTACAGAAGGATTTCACTAACACCATCATTTGAATGATTACACAGGGCAGATTCCGCTTTGGGTCAACTTTAAATTTAACCTAAAGTTGATTTGGTTTATAAAGTTCTACGTGACGACACTTGAATTACGCTTGATTTATAAGAAATTCAAGTGTTGAATGCAATACTATATAGTAAGTGCTTTATAAATATGAAGCACTAACTATAGTATTGCACTGAACCCTCGATTAGTTTAAAGTATATTTCTATCATAACCTATTTATTACGCTTCTACGTTATTTGTAAAGTCCAACGTATCTACAATACATCTACCACCAAATGATACATTTTTATCAACCCCCTTTGTTTTTACTTATATGGGGTTGAATGCAGTGTCAACAAATTTCCAGTTTTGTTACGGCTTTCCTGGATTCACCAGTACTAGGCTATGGTTCTGTAGGGTCTTGCCAAAGTAAACTCCCATGTTACAAGAGGTGTTGGCGGGATTTAACCCTTTATTAAACAATAACGACATTTAACCACTTTGTTGCAGACGAACGGGTAAAACATTGAGAGAAAAGGAAAAATTGCTCAAACGAGCATTTTTTTCTTTTCCATCAGCGTTTCGTAGTTTGATCGGTTGGTTGGTGAGGGGTTTACGCTGCTTTCAACGGTATTTCAGTTATGCCGCGGCAGCCAGCGTACCTTTCAATGCCCATTCCAGTAATGTCATACAATCTTTTCATACCACTATCTGCTTTCCATTGCAACAAGAGTCCGAACTGACGCCTGACTTAAATTACTAAATGTTTAAAGATCTTCGTTTATTTACTTTATTTGATTTAATTACTTTAGTTTATTTAGCTTCGCAACTCTATACATATGTAATGTATTTTACAATATTTGTGGTATGATGGGCCGGAGGCCTTTATGTACAACAAAATACTTGTAAAAAAAATCGAGGAGCACAAATGAGTCACCACGATTTAACAGAAATTATTATTAAAATGATGTTAAACAAAGGAGATAAGAATGAAAACTACTTTTTTACCTACGTATTCTTTACCATTATGACGTTAAGTTTAATAAAAACGAAAGTTTTACCCTGTTGTTTATAGTTTGATTTCAAGAATAAAAAAGAGGAAAAAAAACTACTAACCTCTATATTTCAATTAAAAAGCGGACAAAATCCCCTTTTAATCCATACCGCCGAGATTCGTTTCACTAGTTCTCGATTTCCCGAACCATCCCAGAATATATCGACATTCGGATAAACTCGCACAACCGTGGCGGTTGACGTTATTGCAAACTCTGAAAGGACGGCCTTTAGACGATCCTCGATTTTCCACTTGTTTTCGTACAATATTGGAAATCGACCTCCCAATAATGTCGTCTAATTCAACGATCAGTGATGCGTTCAATTTAAGCAATGCGCATGCGTACACGGGTATTCTTTTTGCTTAGTGCTATGGCTTTTTTCAACGTTAAGAGACAGAGTGTAGAATACCAGTAACCGGTAATGGTATGTAAACACATCTTTACCAAGATTAAGAAAACGAAATTGATTTTAGACCATGGTCCAGGGAAAGCTTTGTTGTAGACTGCGATTCAAGAAAACCTTGGTTCAAGACCCAAATCGGGGAAAACCCTTATTTTAGACCGCCACAATAGAAAACCTTAACTTTTAGAAAACACTGATTTCGACTGCGATCTAAGAAAAGCATGATTCTATACCACGATCATTGGAAACAGCCTTGATTCCAGACTACAATAATAAAAACAACATTGATTCGAGACTACGATTATAAAACAGCTTTGATTCGAGACTACGGTCACAAAAAACAGCTTTGATTCGAGACTACGATAATAAAAACAACCTTGATTCGATACATCGATAATAGAAACAACATTGATTCGAGACTACGGTCATGAAAACAGCTTTCATTCGATACAACGATGATAAAAAAGACATTGGTTCTAGAATAAGATCATAAAATAAGCATTGATTCTAAACTACGATCACAAAAACAGCTTGATTCGAGACTACGATCAAAAAATCTATATTGGTTCTAGACTAAGATCATAAAAACAGCATTGATTCGATAAAACAGCAATAAAAACAGCATTGATTCGACACAACGACAATAAAAACACCATTGATTCGATACAACGACATTAAAAACACCATTGATTCGATACAACTACAATAAAAACAGCATTGATTCGACACGACGACAATAAAAACAACATTGATTCGACACAACGACAATAAAAACAACATTGATTCGAGACTACGATCAGAAATACTATATGGGTTATCGACTAAGATCATAAAAACAACATTGATTCGATACAACGACATTAAAAACACCATTGATTCGATACAACAACAATAAAAACAGCATTGATTTGACACAACGACAATAAAAACAACATTGATTCGACACAACGACCTTAAAAACTATATCGATTCTAGACTACGATCACAAAATCTATATTGATTCTAAACTAAGATCATATAAACAACATAAATTCGAGACTACGACCATAAAAACAGCTTTGATTCGAGACTAAGATCATTAAAAAAGCATTGATTCGAGACTACGATTATAGAAATAGCCACCTTAATCAAGCGATGTCAGAAAACCTTAATTCTAGATCGAGATCCAAGAAAACCCTCAATCCAAAACTGCGATATACTTGGCAAAGACCATATAAAACCAACAATCTAGACCACGATCTTAAAAATTTAATTTGTAGACCATTGTTTGTAGACCGAGATTTAAGAAAACCTATTCTATACCAAGGTTCACGAATACCGTAATTCTAGACCGATATTCAAGAAAACATTCATGCTATGCCGCGATGTTTAAATCTTTGATTTTAGACTTAAATCCTACCGTGGTTGGTTCTAGACAACTCACTTAGATAGCCTTGATTTGACACTTCCATTTTTAGATAAAAAATGCTTTAATCCAGATCTCAATATAACAAAACCAAATTTTGACCTTGATTCTGGACATGCTTTTTCCAACAAACTCGTCAAAGCGTGTTTATCATTAAATAGCAGGTACCGTTTTACTTAACATTTAATGCTTTAATTTTGTGTAAGTTCAAAACAACTTTCCCCCTTATTTCAATACTGGACTAAGCAATATTGCGAAGTAACACATCATTGGAAGCGTCTCTCCGAGACGCTTCCAATGACGTGTCACATTGCAATATTGATTGTACAATCCATGCTTATAACTTTTAGTTTGCATAAATTTACTTTAAGTTGTTTAGTAGTTTACGAAAATATGTTCCTTAGGTTCTTTAGTAAAACGGTACCCAGCTAAACATCGGTCTGAATCAGACTATTTCACAGGAAAGCCATGCTTATAAACTTTAAATTTACTCCAACATGTTCCTTAAGTTGTTTAGTAATTTACGCAAATATTTTCTTCAAGTTGTTTAGTAAAACGATACTCAGCTAAACATCGGCCTGGATCAGATAATATCGAACACAACGGGTTGATCCAAGGCGAGGTTTATCGGTGAATCTCCCTGGGTCGTATTACGTACGGACCCGGAATGATTTCCCAGAGCGTTCATGCATCTCTCCGCTCCGAATAATAGACAATGAATATGGATGACGGACCATTACTTTCCGTGGGGCGTCCGTAAACAAATCGCTGATTTGCACATTTAATTCATCGATATTATCCAACCTCGGGCCTTCGATCCTACATTCCTTCTTTTGTATGAAATAATGGAGGGATTTATTTCCACTAGACATTTCTAAGGAATGTATGGGAAGTGAGGGCTTTAGACGACAAGCACCGTAATTAAAGATGTTTGTGTGCGAGTCTGAATTGGTTTTCTAGCGAGCTGTAAATAAGTGGGTCCTTATTTGTCCTCTGTTTTCGAAAGTGCTTATTCCCTTTGAAGAGGCTAATTATTTTCCGTTTTTAGAAAATAGATAAAAAAATAAAATAAAATAGAAAAAATAGAAATGGAGAGAACAATTGCTAGTTTCCGAACTTGTTAAGAATTGAATCCGCACGTATACTTGTGACGCTTAGAACGTTTAATGTTCTTAATCTTATTTACTACATATTTCTTTTTAGTGATTACTTCACGGCTATTTTAACAATTTTTTTCAATTATAAATCCAGTTCTTCTCCCGTTATTGTTTTGACTGGAAGTGTCTTTTATTTTTCGTGATACTTTCCTTGTTACATGGAGAATCATTTCGGGAAACAGCCACGGACATTGTCTTTGGAGACTCGGTCTGGAATTCAAACTACGGACTTTCCACATACGGGCCGTACACCCTACTAAAGAAAGCGAGGTGGTCATGTTTATTAATTGAATCCAAGGCACTAAGCTATATCAAATACTTCCTTTCACCAGCCTTTGTCTAGGTGACAAAGGATATCTACAGCACATATTGAAAATAAAAGAAACACGACATCACAGTCTATAAAAGCAAATACATCATAGTAGTACGAGAAAGTTAATATAAGCGGCAAAACACACGTCACTTTTGTTATATACGGAATCAACTTACCTATTCTAGCGTAAAATTACATCGTTCTTAGATTGTCTGCAAAGGCGCCGTTGTTGGCTTTACATATTTGACTTCTCACCTGTTTACTGCTTTCTCATATGCCTGATTAAGGTGTGTTTGAGTAAGGTTTCATTTATCGTTTATTCAGGGTTAAAAACGCTACAGCAATTATTTGCTTCTATTGCAACAAAAGTTTATTTTACCATGCTATCTTTCATTACTTTTTTGGGTTATGCATTACCAATAACCAACCTTTCTAGGGCGATTCCATTTCTACCATTGTTATCGAGCGTTCACTGAATCGACCCGGAATAAAAGTTTCGAATTTAACTATGATCTGAATGTAAAATCCCAAAGTATATGTATATATTAAAAAACGTATTTTATGCTATCATTCAGACATTTTATGTAGAATACCCATAATCCGCCATTTTTAAACTCATTAAAGTTAAAATGACAAAATAGATGTCTTCAGCACCATGTGACTAGTTAAACCGCTCTTGTAATATGACGTTAGCAAGGTGCACAATAAGGAACTCCTGCGTTTGTTTATGAGCCGGATTTCCCATAGAGGCGCTGACATGCACAAAGACGCGTTTCACCTTATATAATGAAATAGCGGGGTTTCAGCTATTTGGAAGTGAAAAAATTGAAAACGATCTTTGGTTTAGTGGCAATAATTGTTAATATAACATTTTTAACGTTTATTACCTTCAGAGTTATAATGTCTGAGTTGGTCCCTTTCGGAACAGTGCATGAATATGACACCGATGGAGTAAGAATGAATTAGGCTGAGTCTATTCGTTGAAATCACTATAGAAGAACCAGAATGACAAATGACTATCAGATATTGTGTATTTCGTAATGGTAGAGTATTTATAGATGGTAAGATTCCCCAATAGCTCAAGGCACGAATAAATCATTTGGGAACTATCACCCCTCCCACACACGTCAGCCGGGGCATTTAACGCTTTCGGACGGGGCATAGCAAGGGATTGAGCCTATGCTAGTAGGAACGTAGATGTTGCGAGACAGCCATGGGTCTCAATTCCACAAAAGGGTCCCGGTATATGCACATGCATAACACGATAGGGTCATGGGTTCGATTCTCGAGAGTAACAGGGACCACCTTGCGACTTTAATCAATCTATATTTACTGCGAGCAATTGTCATGGAACCGATAAACGGATACGGTAGATACATATAATTCGCAATTTTGAAATTAATCCTGTCATCGGTTTATTTCGATCGTTCGCGGTATACATTGGTCTGGGCCGGAACTATTCGCTTAATGCGAATAGTTCCGGCCCTGACATATGTATACCGAGAACGATCGAAATAAACCGACGACCGGATTAATTTCAAAATGGCGAATTATGGGTATTTCGCCTTAATTGTGCATTTTGTATTTTTTGATATATACTGTAAGAAGATTGGCAAAACATATATTTAAAGTAAATATATTGAAGTTACTAGAACTAGTTTTTAAATCAATGTAGTCAAATAAGTCTAGACCAATATATTGTCAACAGAATAATTCATCTTTAAACTAACGTTAATGATTATGAAAAAAAGGATTGATCGTATCGAGTGTTTTTATTCCACTTCAAGAAAGGATGGATATAACGATTGCGGAAACTGGGAGTGACAAGATTCAAATATCGCATCTGACGTCACGACCAGAGCTAATAAATTCCTGCGGATTGTCTGAAGGACTCAATCGCCCGTAAAATGTCGACGAAATTGGAAAGCACCCTTTGATATGGCGGGAAAAAAACATAACGCCAATACATCTATGAGATACCTGTTAAGTGATCAGCCTGGTTAGAGGTGATCGTGAACTAATCTTTGAGGTTTTTTTGGTGAATATGGTAACACATATTTGAACGTTAACTAATCTTACTTAACTTTAAAGTATGAAATACAGTGTTTTTGGCTAAAACCAATCTAGTGGTATTGTTGCGGGAGAAAGGGGAGAATGGATCAAGGAAGCGGGCGACAGTGGTGCAGTGGTAGAGAGTCGGCCTCTAGGACCGAGGGTCCCGGGTTCGATCCCCGTTAGGCAAGGTGAAAATTGCATGGACTAACCAACGAATCGGCGCCGTACTGGTTAGTATCCATGAAGCGGTTATCGAGAGTGGATTAAATAAACTTTAAGCCTCCGTCACAATCGATGTAAAATAAATAAATTTAAACTAACCAAGGATGTGTGAACGAATGTCTTATTGTAATCATACTTATATCACCTTTCTCAAAAAGCCCTAAATACAAACACTTTTTTAACCATTTTACACTTACACTAACGAATGCTTTTTCAAAAGATCAAGAATGGCATCATAAAATCCTCTTGTTTGTTAAAACTGCGGCATCTCGACAGTGCTAATAGTGACAGCATTGATATGTCTCTCCATTGCAGAATGGTGTTCCCCTTTTCTAAAGTATTTAAAGATATACCAGACCAGCAAATACTGGCACTCATAGCTGATCCTTTATCCGCTACCTCAATGGCATCTTCGGTACCGAATCTCCCAGTTTCTTTCCCCGTTAGTGGCGAGGAGAAATTCCGGGACACACTCAAAAGGAGGCGCGAGTACTAGCCATGTTTCCAAGCAGCCATCGAGAATAAAATAAATAATCTTCGATCTGACGTCATTATCGATGTGAAATGAACTAAAATCACCACACTTTGACACATCTGCTGAGGAAGAATGACGAAACCACTGTGACAAAAGGAAAAACTGCTCCTGATGAGCAATTGACACTTTTATCACACTGCATGGTTCCCAATACTCAAGGAAAACACAAAAGAAAAGTGAATTTCAGGAAAAAATATCGACATTCGTTTTGCACAGATTGAGTGCACAACAAAAGCTTATCTAAACACAGGTTTAACCGATATAGTACCGAAACCGACTTCATGCCTATGCACACAGATTAGATCCAGGCCAGCCGCCAAGTAATTTGGCGGCTGGCCTGTGATCTAACCTTTTTGCTACTCTGAGTATCTTTTCTCATGAAAATTAATCATATTTATGATTTTTAAAAGCAGACGACACAAACCCTAAATTTAGAAAATTACCGAGAATTCCAAGGCGTTAAGTATGTGTAAATGTAATTGATTGTTGCAGACGTCAATTCATTCCTACTTTTTCAAGAGCAGCCGAGATTGTCAACCTCAATGACGCTACCGTCTCTTTGCCAAACGTCGAGGCTTCTATTGTTCCCATAATTGAGAGGAATCAGATTTTGGCAGACGACTCTTCATTAATCGGTCAGGCGAGAAGAGAATATTCCACGGCATTCGAATCAAATACAAACCCCGGGAAAGAGACTTCACTTAAATATTCCGTATGAATTGCTGTCTGAGTAGGTAGGGTCTCCCATTCTCGTTAGCATCGTGCGTACTTGTTTTCGTATCTTATAATAATAACATACGATAAATGGAAAACGTATTGATGTTTTTTGTTTCCTTCTCGAACGAATTCGCGAATCCGTACATGCCTGAATAGTCTGTTTACGACATAACTATTTTCTCTGTGACCTTGGATGTAAAACTAGAAAAATGGCACAGTGTCTTAGATCTGTGTCTTTAGTTATTTCAAAATTTTCCATCGACTTTAATATTAGATATATGCAAATCCTTTGGGTTTATTAATAAACAGAAACTAGTTTTGGAGAATATCATGGACTACCTTAATATTTCACCATAAAACTAAGGAGAAAAAATACTATTCTTAAAAACTCATAAAAGGAGTTTAATGCTATAGCAAACTATATTATTTGGTAAACGTTTGGTTAGATTCAAATAATTATCACCAAAAACAACAATATCAGCATAACTTAAACGTTAACGCCAACGAGAAATAACCCAGATTAGCACATTTTATGATTCAGATTGCCTAAATTCTTCACCTTTGACGTTGTCAGTTGATGCACAAATTCTTGAACCGACCAAACAGAATTCGTTATTTTGAATATGTTAACAAACAGTTGTTGATAAACATGATTGAATTGGATACAACTATATTTCAAGCACAAAATAACTTATGTTAAAGAAGTCTTTTTAATAGGGTCTCAATGCATTCGTAAATTAAATATCAGGATTTTATGAACATAATAAAAAACTCAATATTATTTTTCAGTAATTCATTTGTACTCATCTCCTTTAAAGTGCCTTTTATTCAGCGTTGCCTTTAAAAATCATGATTTAACATGAGAGTCAATAGGAATTCAAGATCTCAAAAGGCACAGGTGATTCGCAACACCCGAACAAGTTATTCTGCAAAAGAGATTAATGTATGCCACCCCTAGGAAAGATCGGCAAATGTCGACAAATCTCGGTAGAGGTCGACAATTATCGAAGGATCTACGGACGCCACAAGATGATGTCCTCAACATTCGCGGAAACTGCCTAGCGACGTCTGTAAACTCTTCGGACGATATCGGAATCGGTGATATTTACCGATTTTTATTTGGGACTTTATTTATGTACCTTAAAAACAAACCTTTGGCATTGAAACAGAAATATAGCTTTTCCATCAGAGAAAACATAGTCGACCTGACCATTTAACGGCTATGTCGTCTCTTTATTAAATTGAATGTTCTCGTTAACAATGTGTTAGGTTCTCATCTTCGCATACACGTTCAATGAACGTTACATTCGTCCTCCATAACTTCCACTTCCGTGAAAATCGTCCTGAGTTTAAACTTTAGAGAAATGCATGCGCAAGGCTAATCCGATACTTGTACAGTGTATGAGTTGTCTTTATTCCATCACTGCATCCAATGTAACGAATCGAGTATAGACACTCAAAAGGTAGATTCACGACAGATCAGTCACGAAAACTGTCAACCACTGATCAGTTGTGCTGTCCATGTACATACTTGCATGTTCCGTATAAAAATGTGTTCAATGTGTTAGGTTTTTTTTTTATCTCCGCCTTTATATTCTATGACGGTCAATAGTGCCATTTATTCCAATGCAGTCTGGAAAAAAAAAACTAAGTTCTTAGACAAGCTGCTTTCTGCATATCCCGGCTCATATTGATTACACTTTTCACACGAAATGTTCGTGTACGTCTACATGATACATATCACGTGACCAAACTGATCGGCCATCAATAGCCAGACAATGGCATCCTAACTTCCGGTTACCCTTTACGACATACGTAACGACATCGAAGTGCCTTACGATAACGTTTTACGACATACGTACGATTTTTCTATTCTGCCTTTAACTGGTGGCGTATTGGGATCGGCGCGGTTATTATACCCACTTACTTGGGATACACCATTTTTCTATGTTACCAAAGACTACTCTCCCTTAAAACGAAATAAAAAACAAAATAGTTAGAAAGATTCAATCTTATCAAAACTCTATATGATATATGAGTGGCATAAAACATAAACTGTTCAGTATCAACAAGAAAAATAGATTCTTCACGTAAACAAATCTTAATAATCAGGGCATCGTGTTGTGTTCTTATGACACTTTGTCATGAGAGCAGAGCGTTTACTTGTTCGTGCCACTTGTTCATTATACAATCTGAATTAGTTTAGGAGATAAAGGGTAATGCGGTATTGGCATTTATCAAACGCCTGCATAAGAAGGGCTAAGCTATTAAAAAGAACATGAAATGCTATAGATAACTGATTCATCTTCCTTCGACAAAAACCTCAAGACTTTGTTCTAAATTATCAAGTGTTATTTCAAAGTATCGTAAGCGTGTCTCGCAAGTAATCAACGTTGGAGGTACACCTGTTTGAAATGATTTATTTAAAGAGAAAGCAATATTGCTGGATGCTTCATAAATTCACGTTTTTGTACGCGTGAAAAAACGAGAGCCAAATCCAGCAAATCAGAGAAAGTGTAAGAAGGCGTTGTGTTCACCGGAAATGACGCGGGCACAATCAACCGATCGTCGCGTGTCAGACCGCGAGATTTCACGAGAGCAGTAATAAAACATTCTTTGGATGCAGAAAATTTCATTATTTACTATCAGCGTCTCTCAAAATATTTTCTACGATATGACTTGACTATGTTTTAAAGGAGATTTTAAAGATACGCAAATCCAGAGCTTTTTAGCCTGATATTCTACACAGGAGGAACTGATATATCATTAACAAATATGGCGTCACGAGATAAATTTTGATATGTCGCCCGTTCGATTAATATCTTTCCTTATATCTCACCAAATTTAAGAGCAGGGTACCTTTAACCTAGCTCATTGTCGGTCAGGATTTCTTGATTGTGTTAACAACCCTTTGTTGTGGAGGAAGAGTTGGGAAATTCGGGGTTATGATTATATCTATCGAGTTGTCGTAGGTTCTTAGAAGACTGTATGTAAATGTATCTAAATTCGACTTTTCTACAAGCCGACAATGGTCTGACCGGAACAAGAGTCTGAGGGAAACGTTTGCCACTTTCCGGGTAGTTTCCCCTGTTGCCTGGCGTTTCAAACGTTGTCTCATTGTTGAATCTTCAAAGCTTTGCATAATTGTAAATTGACGGAAATGCCCAGAACTGCAATTATTGCTCATGTGAAATTGTTAGACTTAGTGCAGAGAGGTCTGGAATAAAAGAGAAAATATATTTTTTTATAGACCCTTAAAGGAAAGCACCTTTTTAGTTTCAATGAAATCGCTAAATATTGTTTTGATATTTCCTGCAATTTGTTAATAGAATGAAAAGCCCTAATTTTGTGATCGGCATCATTAACAAAAGAAAGAGCTGTTTGAATTGGTGAAGTACTTTTCTTTTTTTTACAAAATGACACTTTCACGAAGAAAAAAAGATGTTATCGATTTTTATCTTCACATGCACATTGACTAACAAACTTTAAAAGGTAATTTCTTTTTTTATTTCATTTTCAAAAATATGTTATTTTGAATCTATCTATTTGATGGTTAACTTTATTGATATAATACGTGCACTTAAGTCTAGATTTCTTTATGTTAATGTTCATTTCGATTATTTATTTCCGATATCAATTCCTATATCTGCAAGGTAAGATTGGCATTTCTTTACCAAACGCTTATTAACAGGGTGGAAAACAAATCAATTATCTTGTTTATGTATTCATTTTGAACTGTCTAGTCATTTTATCGGTAGAAGATATTTTCCTCTTAAAACGGTTAAAGTATCTATAGGTGATATGGTCCCTATAAATTTTAAACAGAAATCTGTGCGAAATCAAAGCGATAACATTGAAGTAATCAAATTCCGACGTGTTTATTTAATTCACCTTCTGCAGACACGTGTCAATTTAAAAACAGGTTTCAAGATAGAATCTGTCCGTCCCTCACATATCTTGCTTTGATAAGATGTATAACAGACACGATGTCGTCTTTTGACGAGTCAATACCCTTCTGTATTGAATCCCATAAGGCAACTTCCATTTTTGTCTACTCGTGTTTGGTCTTTTCCCATCTTGTCTACGATTGCATTCATCCCCATTTCGTTTACTCGTAATTAGTGAATAGATGGTTGGTGTCTTGAATAAGAAATGTTACCAGGCAAAGCGTTGGAATGTTATATCAAATCTTAGACCGAAAACATTTTTCATTCACGACACAATCCTCATTCTGTTACCTATATCGATTAAAGAAAAAAAAAAGAAAAAAAAAAGAGAAATGGAACAAAGAGAGAATTTTGATCGAAATCTAAACTGACGGGTGCGTTCAGAAGACATCCAAATCCTCTCTCATGGTACATGATTAAAAATGGCCAGATCACAACCTGATGTCTCCTTCCAAATAACCAAATAAATATAAATGTATTTTTCTGCTCGCCAGGCGTTGAAGCAAGAAAAAGGCATAATTGGAATCACGTGTTCTCTAACACCCAGATAGTCGGGGTGCACTGTGGTACCGTCAGATTTGACATCGATATTCCAAACACGATTTGTTAGAGCAATAAAAACGGATCCAAAAGTGCTTTTTCGAAAAGTTATTTCCCGGGACGCTTAATCCAGTTTGTTTTCGCAAATTTTGTCACAACGGTTGGAACCAATTATCAAAATAAAGCGTGTTGTTTTCATAATACTTTGATCGTCTGCTGTCTATTTTACTTTAGACGAGTCACACATTTACATATTAGGGGGAAGGGGGGGGTATTTAACGGGGTGGACATCCGGCGTCATCGGTAATCAAATTAGGACAACAGTCTGAGAACCAAAGAAATCTCACTCATTGGTTCTGCTACTCTTCGGCTGCCAATTTTTTCGAAAGCAAACTGCTTAATGCCAATTTAACTCCCAGAAATCACAGAAAAAAATGCTGTGTCTATTCAAGATATCACCAATTAAGTTGAAATACAATTTTCACATAAACTGTTTTATATGATAAAATATTTAACGGCGCGCAGTCTTGCAAGGTAACCATGACCTTTGATGACATTGACCATGATGCCATGTGGCAAAAACAATGCCGCGACATTGGATGCGAAACGGTTATTAATCAATTTTCTCCTCCCCTTCAAAAAAGAATCTATATAACAAATAAAGACGTAACAAGTTGAATAGAAACGCTTTGGGTGAAAGTGTTTTTGTTTTGGGTTTTTATCAAACTTGCTAAGCATTGATAGATAAGCGGTTAGCATGGCCGATTTAGAATTCAAGGGTCTTCAATGCAATACCTTGCTCGGTCATCTTTGATGACCAATGCAACTATTTTCAAGTTGGAAACTAGTCGAACGTTAGGCAATACTATCATACAATAATAGTGAGGAAATACCCGTAATATTGATAGCTGATCGTCGCTTTATGATTTAAAAACTGTTGAAAGTTGTGCAAAATACAAACAAGACTAAGATACATGTAAGTGTAAACCTTATTCATTGTTAATTGGTTGTTGCTAAAGCATGAAGCTAATTCACCTCATCTTCGATGACTACTTTCTAGATATATGACCAGTATTCATGTCGATTTGTTGGTTAGTCCCGATATTTTCGACCTTGTTCTCGCCGCTAACAAGATCCGAACCCATGACCTGTATCAATGACCGATGCTCCGTCAACTGTACCGCCGTCGCCCACATTATTTGTGTAGGTCACATCGGATAACGCGAATCTTCGAATCTAAAGATGGATTTCGATTTTTTCTTCGTGTCACAGGCGTCATGAATTATTCAAACTGATCCCAATGGCCGATATACCACTCTTTATAGATACAATCCGAATCGCCTAAAGGATTGGGGTGTTGAGATAACGGCTGTGAGCAAATGGCAGTGGGTTGGGTAACTAAAACTATGATTATGTAACAATCTATTCATCCTTGTATACATAAAATATTTTGATATCGTGTTTTTTAACTCGAATGTTACATGTACATTTACTTCGTTGTGATGTAATGTAACCATGTTGTTACTTGCGACTGTCAAGTTCGTATATTTTTCTCTGTCGAACTAAAAAGCTATATCTACTTCATTCTTATGCCAGTTAACCATATTGGTCAGCTTTGTATCAGGGTATTTCAAATATCGGCATTGTCAATTTGAATTGTCGCGATTCCTCCTTTTTCAATTTATGCAACCATATCGCTAACATTAGAACCAGTTCAATTCATAAATCGATTCGCATTTATCGCCTCTGTCAATGTAAAATGCCGCAGCCCATTCATTCTAAAAGTAAGAAGTCTCTGTTAATTGTCAATTATTAGAATCAGGGACGTTATCTATGTCTCTGTTAGAATTTACAAAATTTTACTGAAAATAAGCGCTATTCTTGCTTTAAGCTTATACTTTTGAAAGTCACCATCATATCGTACACACTAGCTATTGGGAAATAAAGTGTGATAATCCTTTTATTTACACCCTGTCATTAACAAATTTCGTTTATTGATTTACAATTATAACAATGCAACTAAACTCTTTCGCAAAGCATATCAAGTAACACGTACCCTTCTAAACAGGCGTGTAACGTCATTGTATAACGCACCGTATCTTAATTGTTCCACCAATAAATGATCGATATGTTTTATTTATTGAAGCTAGAGTGTAGAGTTTCGGTTAGGCCATTATCGTAAATGTACTTTTAGTGTCGGACGAGTCAGGCTGTTTAAGGTTGAATACCCATAATCCGCCATTTTGAAACTCTTTCTTTCGTCGGACTACTTCGGTCGTTTTCGGTATACATCAGTCGGTGCCTGAATTGGTTGCTTTACATCGAAATGAGAGCGAATGTTGTTGTACGGTGCGCAGTAAAGTTGGA
Organism: Cerastoderma edule; assembly: GCA_947846245.1. Classification (NCBI taxonomy): domain Eukaryota; kingdom Metazoa; phylum Mollusca; class Bivalvia; order Cardiida; family Cardiidae; genus Cerastoderma; species Cerastoderma edule. The sequence continues at coordinate 29,324,469 of OX401411.1, forward strand.
AATAGTCAATCAAGCGGTTTGAAAGAATAATATAAATCTTGGCGAGTGAATAATAGAAGCATCAATAGGTACGATGACTTCAGTCGTATGTTTTAATTACTGCCGAAATCGGTTAAAAAACCATTATAAGTATTCTACATTATTTTGTGGATAATCTTCTATGAGTCTCAGTGTGAAAACCAAAGCATGGCGCTAAGGGGGCTGCTATTCAATAGATGTTGACCTTTTGTCAGATTTAGTATTAGCCCACTTGATTTTGTTTGCATATTCTGCCTTCGTTTTCATTTGTCCCCTATGCGCGTGTTTGTATTCCCTCTGTCTAGTATAACATTTATTAGAAACCCCTACTGACATACAGTAATTGTCAATTAATGGTTTATTTGTAATAGTGTTTGCTTTAGGTTGGAAATCGAACGTATAAATAAATAAGTTATGTGGGCCGGCATGATCACGAATAATAGGCGTTCTTTCATTATATAGAACCTTAAGATGTGACGTGTGCAATCAATCGTTTCTTCTCGGTATTTCCGTGAGCTGAGCAACACACCTCGAACGTAAGAATAGGGTTACAATATTCCAGGTAAATTCTTCCTGGCTAATAACACATTTCCTACAAGCGTCCACGTTGAGTAGTTCAATGTTTCCGGAAGTGTTGAACATCATTTTAAATCACTTTTATTGGTAACTCATACGTATAGTGAAATTATAAGTTGTGATGTATAT